>WBMZ01003643.1:0-218170 GCA_013400975.1 Atrichornis clamosus | reverse complement strand
ATTACATATATATTTAAATATATGACTGTATAAATATATACAGTATATATATTGTGTATTATATGCATTATATAAAATACATATGACAAATATATTTAGTATCTGTAATGTATATCTATAATGTATATATATGGCTTGTAGGCAATCTTGTAGAAATTAGCTCCAATCTTCTGCTTCATAATTTGATTCTGCTGAATTTCTCAGGTTTGAGTTTGGGGTTTTTTTTTCAATAGAGGAGTCTGAGGAGAAATCAAGATCCTTTTGCAGGTGCCCAGATTTAAGGTTTGTGTTCTCATGGAGTAGGAAAGATTACCAACCCAGCCAGCTTCTCATTGGAAGAACCAAGGAGTGGAAATTCTTAATCATCGGGTGCAAACCAGTGGATTTTTGCAATGGAGGTTTCTCTGGGTCTTGATTTAGCAAGTCATTTCTGAGCTACCCCAATTAAACTTCCTGTCAGCACAAATGATTTGTATTGAGTGGATATCCATAGAGAAGTTGAATTCAACAGGGAAAGATACACAACCCTGATGCAATTCCCTCTTCCTAAAGTGACACGGCGTGGAGACTTTTCCGAAAGAATTGCTAACACGATTTCTTTCCTTTAGAAAAGATTTCTGCTATATAAAGAAGAATAGTTCCCAGTTTCTGGTGTTCCCCAGGGTAAGGCTGACACAACAAGGTTCTGCAAGCTTGACTGTAATTGTGGCACATCCACTTGATGTCACAGTGTCAGCAAACACACCAAAGGGTTTCTTCCTGGTTGAAAACTTCTGTTGACACAGGCTTCTGTCTCAAGAGCCTCTTCTGACACAACAGCAGTGGTAGCTGCATTATACAAGCATTAAAGTCCAGAATTCTTCTGAAATACTTACCCAGAAGCACAACTTCACCACCTAAACTAGCTAAGTCTTCAAGAAAAATTCATTTCAGCTCAGACAGATGAAACTTCACCTTTTTTATATGCTTCTAAAATTAAACCAAATTAAACTCAAAGAATGGACAGCACTACTGTGACATCAATTTTCTCATGTAGAAAAGCCCTGAGATATTTTTTCTCTGAGATTGGAGTGAAGGAAATCATGTTAAAGTAGCAGAAAATATTTGAATTTCTGTTAAAGAGCCAAAACCTCACAAGAAACAATTACCGAAATCTGTGATAGTTTCACTGTCCTTGTGCACTCAAGGTTTGATGTATCAAAACAACAGTCTGTGATTTATCCTTTTAACCTGTGAATTTTACTCTGTGATCCATTATTCTGGTGTGTCAACAGTGTCAAAAGGTTTGTGAAATGTTATTAGGAAAATCAATGTTTAATTAGTTGGCCAGAATTTGGTTTGGATGGGATTCTTATGGTAGGAAAATATAAGGAGTCTATAAATAATAATAATAAAAAAGATAAAATCTCTGCAAATTAGGCAGAAGACCCAGTTTGAGTTTTCTGCAAGTTCATCAATATCAACAGATCCCTCCATAAAACCTCCAATTTATATTCATGTGTAAGAAAGAAGCAAATTCTAATGACCACAGGGATCCACTGCAATCCAGAGTACAGTGAAGTAAATGGAATTTCCTTCCACCAAGGCAAACAGAGCTAATGGTGGGAGCAGAGGAAGTTGTCTGAAGTTGAGTACTTAATAAGCTTTGGGTAAGGTGATTTCATGGGTCCTTCTCAGGAGCACCTGCAGTGCCCAGGTTCTTGAGGAGAAGTCTTGGGATTTGACCCCAGGCACCTGCAGGTTATAAGGATCATAACTCTGCACAGGGACTGACCCCTTCAGTCCTTCAGGACTGATAGTTCCGGGTGTGCTCAAACTAGCAATTCTCACTGTTTTGATGACTCTCCAGCTGCCGGCTGCAACTTCATTCCTTTCCACCCACCACTTCCAATAGATCACTCCCCTCATTTATTTATTTATTTATTTATTTTAGTCTGACCCTTTCTAAAACACTGGGAAGAGATGTTCTGCTAACTGCTTGTGGATTTTTTAAATGCTATTTAATACCAGAGCTGTGCTGTCCTCACCCTGTTTCTGAACATGTTGGGTCACATGTTTGACCTGTTTCCACTTTCTGGTGCTTTGAGTAATCCTTCAGGTTGGAAATAAAGGTAGTAACCAGAGTAACTATAGTAACTGCTCCACTCTGATGTAGCACAGAAATGTCTGAACNAAAAAAAAAAAAAAAAAAAAAAAAAAAAAAAAAAAAAAAATCAAAGGGATAAAAACTGCCCTTGAGCTTTGCAGTAATTTTGAACAGCTTTTTAAAAATATATGTAGAAATTAAAAGAAGTTAAACTGCATCACAAAGATTTGGGAGTCAAACAAGCCTGTGAGTTTATCCTCCAGATCCTGGAAGTTGATGGGTAGAGATGCTCACAGGAAGGTCTGTCTGCAGGCTCAGTAAAACCCAGTTCAGGAGAAAGCAGAGAACCATCAGTATTAGCATTGTCTGATATTTTCTTTATACTTCATGCAGATTCTTTGTTATGGTGAAAATCTAGCAGTGATGCTGTTTGGTGTAGTAAAAAATGAATATATAGTGAGGAGACTCTTCACATCAAGAAATATGTAGAAAGTAGAGAAACAGCAAACCAGAAAATTGAAAATACTAAATCCTGCAGAGATGTTAAACCCAGTCTATATTTTGCAGAGATTTATTATGCAGTTTAGGTTAGTATAGCTTTTCCTACAATTCAAAAAATACAATAAACATGTTGGCTTCCTGAACCACCCTCTCCAGGTGCACAACCAGTTTATTTAAGGGATGCCAGTTTACCTGACTGAACCTCTTGACTTCAAAGTGGAATATATAAATATTCAGTAAGAGAAAGATCTTCAATATTTAGCACTGAAATGGGAAAGATAGAGTGACCATTTTGGCAAATCCAGGAAACCTCCAGTTCCTTTAAATTCCATCCTCATCTCAGGCTGGAAGTTATTAGCCATGACATGTGTGGTTATGTCACATGAGGTTGCCTAGAGTTTTTTTGACAGTCGAATAGTTGGTTATCTGCTACTCCCAGCTATTTATAGACATTGTAAGTGCCTGTTTTATTGGATGTGTGTGCTCTTTAAATGGTGCACGAGCAGCTGCTTTAGTTGCTTAGCATTTAATGTCTTTATATCATACTAAGATCACTGTCTCACATGTCACACAAAGCCAGTGAGCGATAAGAGCCTGGAGCAGAATGAGATTAACCCATGAAAAGACAGATTTCCCAGGGATATGGATGGTGTTTTCGTGATGTCACCTGGCAGCAAACATGGTCAGTGGCATGAGGAGGAATCCCAGCTTTCCTTTGGGTTTCTCAGCAATATTTCAAAAAACAAAAGCTATCCTCCTAGAGTGGGGTTTTCAAGGTGCTATGCCGAGGCTTAGCAGTGCTCAAGGAAGATGTGAATTTTGCTGAAGGGATAAATTGATTGGAGAGATAAGAAAGGATGTTGCCAGGAGAAGCAACCGCATCTCTGTCAGCTTTAATTTACACTGTCCACGTTGCACTTGATCATTTCTTTGAAGATACGTCTTAACTTACTAGAAAATAAAATGGGCCAGGGCCAATCTCTGAGCCTCAGGAAAACATGGTGACACCTGAATTATCTTCTTCTGCACCGCGAATAGGCCAAGCTCTTCTGTGCTGTATCCACACACTCCCCGGCGTGATGAGAGACTTCACAGTCTAAGTGCTAAAGTTCCAAGTCAGTGCTAAAGCATCCAAACAATGTCTTGTTCTGGCCTGAGTAAGCTCCTGGATGTTTTTTATTTTCTATCAAAGATGTAGCCAGAGAGACACAGCACTGGAAGGTGATGGATGCTGAGCCACAACTTGCAATCCTTTTCATACCCTTCTCTTAGGACACAAATCTTGTGTGCTTGTGGCCTCCCTTTCCCCCTTGCATTTTCTGTGCGAGCTCTGAAGTCCAGCTGAGATCTTTCCTTTGCCCTCTGCAGCTACAAAAGGAACAGTTTATTCTCACCAATGGTGAGAAAGTTTTGGCATTATTCCCTGCAGCAGCAGGGTCGTGTATCCCTGGCAAAACAAAGCAGAGCTAAGTGGCTTTGCTGAGTTCAGTTTAAACTAACAAGTCTGGCCACAAAAGTTACGGAGTGATTGTACAGCACCTTCCTTCATCCCAAACACTGTTGCTGTCTCTGGTCCAGTTCCAACAGGGATGGCTGAGTGCCAGGGACATAAAAAAATGCATATTTGCATTGGTTTATAATGAGATTTTTCTTTCATAAAAAAAATTGCAGGAAACTCCTCAGTGCTTGTCCAAAATGTGATCTCTCTGGTCCGTGTGGGAAACTGAACTGAAGGCAGTCCATTCCACCCCTGGCTGCAATCCAGCAAAAACCAGCATTTTTTGCCTGCTGTTTGTACGGATACAAATTACCTGAAGCAGTGTGGAAGCTATTTATTATCCCCAAGGCCAGAACGGGGATCAGACCCTCATCAACCCAACCCCACCCATATGATCAGGAGATGAGCAGTGCTGTAACACCTTAACTGCAGCTGCAAACCAGCAGGGGAAGCAGGCAGCCTGTCATTCTCTGGAGAGGAGAACTGACAGAAGTTGCATTTTAATATCTGATTTTACACCGTTGCTTCTTGTTTAATCAGATCAACACAGATCGGGCTGATCATACTGGGAAGGGAAAGAAAAAAAAAACCGACAGGCAACCCAGAACAAACACATTTGTTGGAAAACAACTGAGTGTTTGGCAGATTATGTAATGTTGCAGTAAGTAACTGCATAGCTTAATTTTATGGTTTCCATGGAAACCATCAAAATGAAAGGTAAGAGTTCAATGTTCTTGGCTCTGAGGAGCAAATCTCTTTGCCGAGACGTGTGTTTGGGGGAGCAGGGATTTCACAAGTCTTGCCTGGCTTTGGAGCTTTAGGAAGCTGTGGAGAAGAGATGGTCTGGGAGGTGCGTGAGCCATTCCCAGCCCCAGCTGGGCTCATGAGGGCCTCGGATGCAGATAGAGCCAGATGAATTTTACATGGGATGTGACCAGCCAGAGACCCCAGCCATGCTCACACGGGCTTTTGGTGTGACACTGGGCTGCTTGTGTTCAAGTGGAAACTTTTCACTAATGCAAAAACATCACTCTGACCTCATTCAGGGGAAAAAAAAAAGAGAAAACAACAAAGATGCCAAGGGTCACAGTAGAAAAAAAGGTTTCTGGCTGTTTCAGTTAGTTTTGGGAAAGACCAGAGCCAGTTCTGCCCCTTCTCCTTGCTGAGGCTTAGCCCTGCAAACCTCAGTGGTGCTGACCCCGCTGAGTGGTGGATCTGATGTCCTCGGATGCGATAGTTGAGGTCTTTGACGGTATTTAACACAGGGTGGAGACAGGGCTGAGAAGGGCCTTAGGCAGGTCGCACCCATTCATCCTCCCATGGCTTTGTCCCAGACACAGAGACAGGGAGAGTGGCAGGTGGATGGAGAGGCTGCAGCACACTGACCCAGCCTCTCCAGGAAACATGGGCAAGGAGAAGTCTCTGCTTCTGCCGTAAAATCATAGAATTGTTACAGGTTGGAAGGGACCTTAAAGATCATCTTGTTCCACCCCCCTGCCAAGGGCATGGACACTTTCTACTGGACCAGGTTGCTCAGAGCCCCATGCAATCTGGCCTTGGACACTTCCAGGGATCCACAACTTCTCTGGACAAACTATTCCATCAGTGCTGTTTGTCATGCCTCGTGCTGTGTCCCTTTCTCTACTGCCTGTACCCAGCTCCCCTTTGTTATGTGATGCTGCGCTACTGCCAGCAGTGCTATCGCCCAGTCCCCAAATAAACTCCTTCTGTGGAACTTTTAAACTCATACAAACCATACACACAGGTGGAATTTGGAAGGTGGCAAGGAATTTGGGGTCCAGCTGTCCTTGCATCTGCAGAGCTACTCTGCTGGGAAGGGACAAATGAGTAAAGTCACTCACACGCCTTTCTAGAACCAAGCCCAAAGGGTTGAATTTCTCACTTCAAATTGCCATGCCCCTCCTCACTGTGTGTTCAGCTCATTTCTTGCTCTACCATGATGTCACCAGAGCTGCAAGCAAGCAACCACTTTAACAAGTTTTCTTTCTTAAAGAACCGAAATTATGGGGCAATACCACTTATTTTTTCCCTACTGGTAGCTATACATTTTGGGCTGTGTTATTAGGTGTTTTTCCTGGACTTGGAAGGGACAGGCAGGCCACATCACAAACAGCCAGTGTGTGGGAGCTCCCCAAGCCCTGCTGAGTCCTTCATGGTTATGAACCCTTGGGTTGGAGCCTCTTTCCAAGTGAACAGAGAAGTGCAGTTGTATTACATTTGCATTCTGCCTTTAACTGCTGTGAAGTACCTTGCTCCTTGTTATCCTGTGTTCTGATGTATTTTTTCTGGAGTGTGGCATGGGAAGTGGTCCCAAAATCATCTGTGTCTGAGCTGTAATATATACACTTATGATTACTATTTTAAAAGATTGAGAAAATAAGATTGAAGCAGATGTGCAAGTATTTTGATCCTTACTTGCATAACATATCTGCCAGTCTGTCCCCCAGAGTAACTCTGATGGTTGGGAAGTGCAAATCTTTAGTTCTGACACAGGTTTAATCAGGGGTTTTTTTTCGCTCTGTAGACACTTCCTGCTGCATCATTCAGTGTTACTGCACTCTTGTCTCCTCTGCTGCTGCTAACTCTCTTCCTGTTGTTCTGTTAAAGTATTAAAGATCTAAAATACGTGATGCTCAAGGTCACATGGCAGCCTGGTGTCAAAGCTGGGATCTTAAATGAAGGACACTTGTGACCCTTGCTCTGCTCCCTGCAGAGCCTCTGCTCCTTCTCCCATAGATTCATTTGGGCTGGAAAAGACCTCAAAGCTCACCAAGTCTAACTGATCCCCCAGCACTGTCAAGGCCACCACTGACCATGTCCCCAGGTGCCACATCCACATGGTTTTTAAATCCCTCCAGGGATGGTGACTCCACCACTGCCCTGGGCGGCTGTCCCAGGGCTCAACAAAATTTTCAGTGAGGAGATTTTTCCAAATATTCAACCTAAACCTCCCCTGGTGCAACTTGAGGTCATTTCCTCTTGCCCTGTCCTTGTTTCCTGGGAGCAAAGCCTGACTCCCACCTGGTTCCACTCTCCTGTCAGGGGTTTGTGGAGAGTTTCAGTGTGAGTTAGGGGATTATTTTTATCATCTCTTACATGTGGTTAATCAAACTTCCTCTTCCATTCCCGGTAAAATCAGCAAGTCTGGTGTTGGATGTTAACAACAAAGCTATTTCTAGGGGCTGGGCCCTGGCACCAACACATCTGTGTGCCAAAAACAGAAACTGCTTTCCTATTTGCATAGAAGAAAAAAAAATTAAAGGGAGAAAAATGTATATCAGAAAGCAAATGGCTCTGTGTACCTGTAGCAAATACACTTTGCAGCCAACCCCAAAGAAACTCCCAAAATTAACCTGCTTCTGGTGCAGGATGGGTGTGTCAGTAAGAGATGGTCACCCACGGGTGCTGCTGAGCACTGTGAGCTTCACTGGTTTGCAGAAAAAGTCTGGAACACAGAAGTGGGATCCTAGGAGAGGAGAGATGTGTAGCTCTTCTCACAGTCTGTACCCACCTCTGCAAGTCTTTGTCTCAGGAGGATGTGGATCCTGTAATGCTACATGGCTTCAAAAAAGCAACAGGAAAAATTCGTGGAAGAAAAAGGCTTTGAAGGCAGTTAAATATGAAGAATCTGACTGTGGCTTATAATACTCTGAGAAGCAGGTGGTTGGAGGAAAAAAGGAACACGTGGAGAGGTTACCTCTGTGAAATTCTATGAGGGTTTTGTGCTTGACTTAGATGAACTGCTGACCCAGGACAGCATTTAGGCTGTTCTGGAAAAGTCACTCTCGCACTAACCTACTTCCCTTCAGGAGTAGCTGAGATCCTCAGAGTGCAAAAGGGCCTTGGGACTGAAGGGATCAACATCTTAACCCAGGTGGGTTACCTTAGCCAGGTGGGCTTTTCCACTCACTCCTCATGTCAGAAGGTCTCACCCAACTCCAAATGATTTCCATTTAATAAGTCCCAAACAGAGTTCATAGATGGTAACACTGGAGGTGAGAGTGTTTGTGCTTCTACCTAGCCTTGTTCACCCATCTGCTTCATTTTTTTGATGGGAGGGATTATTGTCTTCCACAAAAAAAGTTCACACACATGACGGATGGTTTGCCAGGGAAAATTGGATCGTGTGTTCACACAATCCTCCACGGAATACATGGCCCCACTGCAAAACATTTGCTGCTGGGTATTAAGGTGGGAGATCTCTTCTGCCAGTGGCATCATTAAACAGCATGGGGAGAATTTTGCATCCAAAATCCACCTTAATATTGATGTGTTCATAGGAACAGATGTCTGCTTGCTTCCTGCACAATGTGTTATCAGATTAGAGATTTTACAGCAACAGCCTTAATTAGAAGCATATTATTAGTCAGTACTAAAAGCCTCTTTTGGAGGTGTAAATCCCTGCAGCTCAGGGATCCAGACCTACCTCCTCCCCAGCACATCTACTGTAAGCAAGAGACTTTTGCCCAAACATTTTGCACTTCAGAAACACATTTATCCTTAATTTCAAGGTGGGACTGGGCACTTAATTGAAGCTGAGCTTGCCCGAGATGGGAGAGAAAATCAATGTACAGCAGGGCAAGGAATTCTGATCCATAACTCCTAGGGAATGCCTCCTAAGGAAGTTCCCTGTTGTTGAGTGAAGTCAACACCAGGTGTGGTGCCCGTGCTGCAGTGTTGGGATGGTAACAGTGAATTCTTCTCTCTAGATGGGACTGCCCTGACTTTATTCTGTCCTTGCTGTGAGTATTGCAAAGCTGCTCTCTATTACCTGTGCTTTCAGTCCCTGCAGTTGTGTTTCTTTATTTTCTTCCAAGGAACAGTCTCTGGAAGAAAATCTGGCAATGCAAATGTTGGGGAAGAGGGCAGAGGGGAGGCACATTTAACACCAACTGATTCTATAAGGTAGGGGATTTTTAGCTTGAGTAAGAAGCCTTTTTCTTGTATCCCAACTGAAAAGATTTCAAGGCAGGAAGAGAAATTTCCTTGGTTTTCCTACAGCGTCTACAAGCCAGTAGCTCTAATGTCATTTAGTGCCTCCAGACATGACCAAAACATAAACTTCACGTTATTTGTATTTCTCTTTAAAAACAGCAAGTGGTTACACAGCTACAAAGACAAGAGGAAAGTTGAAGAAATGCATCAAGTGACTTAGCAAATTTCTTATTTTGTTCTCTCATCTTTCTGTGGGAAGTTTTGCCTGTTTGTAGCAAATATTTTGTAAGAAAATGCTTTTAGGTATAAAGGATTTCAGCTGGATGTGTGTAAAAGAAGAAAGTTCTACTTCTCAAATGGGTTTTGAGTTCAGGCTTCTCTCCAGTGCCCATTTTCTCAGGTTCAAAAATACCTGTCCATCTAAAAGCAAAATAAATCCTTTTGACCTTAAAGAATTTATTTGCTGTTATAAAACACAGCACAACTGAGCATGAAGAGAACAAAACAAATAAAAACATACTTGAGAATGAACACCAAAAATATCAAGAGAAGGAGTCAGAAAAAATATTCCTGGATATGTTCTGCAAAATGGCTTCACCAAATTTGATACCTGAAACAACCTGGGATCAGCAGAATTTGTCTGAGCATTTACCACCCTGGGTTGGCATGAAGGGAAGAGAGTAAAAGCATTGTGTGTTGTGTCTGGATGAGAGGATGGGGATATTCTTTGTAGGGAGAAAGATTTGCAACCCATGGGACCAAACCTTGGTTTGGGGATAAAAAGCTCCATTAAGTTTGAAGAGGAGAAAAGCCTGGTATGACCTTCAGTTGAAAGGGAAACATCTTCCCAGGTATTTGCCCCATGGACCTTTTAGTGCCAGCACATAAGGACCGGGAGCAAGATCCAGCGAAGCACTTGAGACCTCCAGCTAAGAATTTGGCAGAATTTGTCGTCTCCATTGGATTGTGATCCTACAAAGGTCTCTTTTTTTCTCGGATTGCATAGACTTGGTAGAAGCTCTGCTCTTCTGGACCTTGACCAATGCTCCTGGTACCTATATCGAGGTGCAGGTCCAAGGAATGGCTCCATATGGAACCTGGGAAGAGCTCATAGGGAGATTTGAAGGCTTCACGGAAACAGCTGTCCTGATCCAGGGCTGAACTGGTGACCTGAGCAGAGCCAGCTCTGTTCTCAGGGTGTAGTTTACACAAGTTATCTCTGGCTGTGATTATCACTGCAATCGCGACTTCATTTCTTCACTGGCAAGTTTCCAAACCCTGGGGTGTTTTTCTTGGAAAAGTTAAGATTCAGTGCTTGCATTGGCTGAATCCTTGGAAGGATGCTGCCTCTCCTCTCAAAGAACATCTAAGATGTGCTGTTTATTTGATTTTCTTTTCCTTTTTTAATCCAAACTGGTTTCTTACTCCAAATCTGTAACAACCCTGGCAGCTCCCTTACAAATGCACTGGCACTTTATAAATAGCCTGGAAAGAAAGTTGGATTGCTTCAGAGTTTCAGAAAAAGTTTGTTCATTTGAATAGCATTTAGGATGCATTTGCATTTCCAAAATCCCTTCACATGATTTCACAGATGCCAGAAAAGCATCAGTTGTTTCAACCTCTTCCTGGCAGAGGCCGTGTGGGGACCAGCATCACTTCCCATCATCCTGAAACCAGAGGCCAGCAGTAGTCAGTGGTTTGCCCGCTGGCCTTGCACTAAACCCTCCTTTCAGAAGTGCTGAATCCTCACCTCCCACCAAAGTCAAGGCAAGGTGAAGATGCTCAGCCCCCTTGCTGGATCAACTCCCTGGTTTCCAAGGCAACTGTTCTTTGGCGAGATTTAATGAGGAGGTGAGGACAACCACGAGGCCCTTTGAACAGGCAGGGGAATGGAGAGCTTGCAGAAATGATTGTGCTTTTTAGGGGAAAAGGACAGGCAGGTGGACTGAATGGACAATAAATTATTTGACATTTTAATGGGTTAACATGATATTGCAGAAAATGACCTGAATAAAGCGGCTCAGTCCCTGTGGAGAAAAGTAAAATAAAATAAGTATAATGGAAAGAGGGCCCATAAAAGGCTGAAATGGGGGGTTTATTCACACTGTCTGAATGGAAGTGAAAGGAGCAAGTTACAAACCTTGTTACAGCCTCTTAGCAGCAGTTGGTCTCAAAATGAATTGGAAAAAAATGTATCTGTGATAACCTGACATAGCAAAGCTGGTTGGGTAAGCTCCATAAAACACAGTCTTTATATCAGTGCCACAAATCAGAAGCTATTTGCAAGAGATGTTACAGCACAGGCAACAGGTATTTCTTGTTCTAATGTCAAGTGGTGTCATTTGTTACAAGGAAAGTGGAATTGTTGCTTGTACCCAAAATGTCTCAGTTCATGTTTATGCTGTCTCATGCATTTCTTCACTTTAGAATTTTCCCGGTTTATTATAAGATGAATAGACTTGCCTTTTAACATCAAGAAAGATCTTGTTAAAAAAAGACCTATCTGTTCTGTGTGTGGAGCAGAAGAGTTAAGCAAATATTTCTACAAGAAATACTGATATTTTAATATTTTTTCCATTGTAATCTTTCACCTTTTTCACTAGGATAAAGTCTGAGCTTTTTCAATTTAGTGCTAGAAAACTTCTTTACTTAAAGTCAATCTTGACATGAAAGTAGCTCTGTCCACCACATCTCAAAAGATTTGAGCAAACTATAAGAGTAATTGATTCTAACCTCAATAATAATGATTTTATTATTTTGAAAACTCTAATTTGAGGAGCTAAAAGAAGAAGAGTCATATTAGGTCAACTTAGGGGGGAAAAAAAGCAATTTTTTTTTAATTAAGAGAAATGTTTCAAGTCAAAACATTTTATGTGTCTAATGAGGCATTTTAAACAATTTTTGTAACCCTTTACTGGCAATTTCAGACTTGAAAACAGTTATTTTACAACTGAAAAGGAAGAACAGTTGCCTTCAAAAATGCTGAAATGAAATGTTGCAGCTGGTGCATGGCTGGAAAAATAAATTTTAAAAAAAGAGGGAATTTTTGATGAAAAGCTCTTCATCAGTTCCACCCAATCAGAGATAATTCCAGCCCTGTTGTCACCCCTCTGCTACCCTGGGCCTAAGTTTCAGTGAATGAAATGTCTACAGAACTTTAAAACAAAAGCAGCAGCTCCAACCTCATGACAGAAAGGCAGGAGACCATTGTAAGGACAACTGCAGAGCCAGTCTGCTGGAGTGGGCCTGGGGCCATGGTGGTAGCCACTGGTTCTGGGGGGAATGGTAAATATCTGCCACCCTGAAACCAACAGCAGACCTTTCCAACTATGATTTCCACAGTCCTACACAGGTTAAAGCTTTAAGTCCTGCCAGGGTGAAATAAGAGCCAAAGATGGAGATGAAGAAAAGATTTTTTCTGTTGTTTTGGGGACTCTGGTACCACTTACACCAGGTAGGATGTCACCTTCTCTGCTTCATAGGCAGACTCAGAATACCTGGAGGCTCATTCAGGCTTCAGTGCTCTGTCTTTCAATTTGCAGGTTAGGCTTTATCTCCTTGTTTTCAATCTAATATTTCATCTATTTTTTATGAAATGCTCCTTGTTCCTCGTTCCAAAGAGGGCGTCATGTTTTAATACAGTCATTTCAGGGAGAGAAGTGAGTGAACAGTTATCCCTTCAAATACAAGGTCACCATTTTAGCATCTGTGAAATGTTTTTGGCCTTGTCAGCATTTTTTTGTTCATGGTCCTTTATGGGTGACTTTAAAACTGTGTCTCCAACCATAAAGTTCTCCCAATGTTTAATCTCACTGACTCTTCTCTTGGATGCTGTAGCCAAGATCACTTGACTAATTCAGCTTGCAAAGTACTACTGGGAAAGAGTATTTATGGTAGTCCCAGCAAGGACAACCAAATTAGCTGTAGCAGGCAGCCAGCCCGAAGAAGAAATAAAATGAGGGAGCGAGATAATTTGGAACAAAATGTAAAAGATGCACAAATCATTTAATAAAGGTTTTCCCCGGAGGAAACTTTCCAAGCAGCTGAACACCAGGACAGCTGAGAGGAATGAGGTCAACTGTGTTTAGACACAATGTGTGCATTTTATTTTTTAAAATGATCATCATTCGTCAAAATTTATGGGCCAGATTCTTTTCCTCAGATTAACTGATACTAGAATTTAACTCATTGCAATAAGGTTTTGCCTTTAGTAGACAGGAAGGTGGAGAGAATAATTTATTTCAAGGAAACTAAAATATTCACTGAGGTGGAATGGTATTGTCTAGAACTGGGAAATAGAAATGGGGTATAAACAGGGAGCAGAATGGCATAGCTCTGCTCTCTCAAGAAATGTAGAAAACAAACAGCAAATAAGAACCTGGGTTAGATAATCCTCTTGCACATAAGTTCAACATTACATATTTTACATTCTTCTCATTGTACTGATAAATCTAAGTCCAGGCACACATAATGGAAGTATTGGAGCCCAGAAGTTCAAGAAGTAAAGGCAACAAATACCCCCATTCTCACAATAAAATTGCCTTTTCCATTTGCAATGGAAAGGGAGCATTTGAAGACACAGCTCCCTTGCAGATGTAGCCCTGAGTAGATCTGGTCACACATCCAATGCCAACTCAATGCCCTGAAGAGTGAAGCACCATCGTTTGACACGAGCTGAAGATCCACCCTGGAATTTAATGACAGGGGGAAAAGAGAGTGTTTTGAGATGGTAAGATTTGATTTTTCCTAATTATTGGAAAAAAATCAATCATTTTTTCTCAGTGCTGCTTTTGTATTGCAATAACCTGATAACAAACTGATTAAAAAAACCCCAACAACCAGACTTGAAACTTTGCCATTCCCTCTGAAGCTGAGATAACCCAGTCTGCAGCAGAAAGCACAGTGCTATGCATGAGACCGCTCTGCTGCAAGATTCCAGCATGACTTTATCTTTTCTGCTTTACATCTTCCTCGATTGCACTTCCTATAAAATGAAAACAAATCAAATTCATTTTTGATATCCTGAATATGTGGGATCATGGTCCCATACACACGCACAGGGACAATCACAGAAAGGCTTTGACTGGAAGGGACCTTAAAGCCCATCCAGTTCCACCCCCTGCCATGGGCAGGGACACCTTCCACCATCCCAGGTTGCTCCAAGCCCCATCCAACCTGGCCTTGGACACTTCCAGGGATGGGGCAGCCACAGCTTCTGTGGGAAATCCATTCCAAGGCCTCTCCACCCTCACAGGGAAGGATTTATTTGTTCTTGGCAAGACACACTTTAGAAGTTTATGAGATGGATATATGGATGGACTGTACCCCATAATTCCCACCAGTAGGATCAGGCCCGTCCCAGCAGTGACCTGTCCCTGCACAGGTAGAGATTTTCAGCAAGGGAGTCTTCATGTCCCTGGAAATTTTTCAATAGGAAGAGGAAAAGCTGTGAAATACGGAACAGACATGCCAAGGAGTGGCTGGGATTCATTTGCTGCAAATTTTCCTCCTTTCTGGGCCACCAGGAAACAGCTGGTGAGAGTCACATTAATTAAAGAGGCCTTGCTGGCCATAAATCACATGGATATTCATGGGAAGGGGTAAACTCCTTAAGGAACCATGGTTTCTCCTATTTCCTCTTGGGGCTGCGTGGCCAAAGTGGCAACAAGGTGAGTTTCTATTTGCTACAGAGGGTGAACTCTGTGATAGAAATCCATGGAGAAGGGAAGAAATGAAAGCAAACAATGCAACTACAAATCCAAATCCGTTATCCTCTTGCCCACTGCCCTGTTGGACACACTGTGTGTGTGCTTTCTCTCTGAGGCCGATTTTTATTTAATGCCACAAAGATGTGCTGCTCGGAGAGAGCACGAATCCTTTGAACGTTTAATCAGGGATGAGGGGGGTGCTCTCTCTGCCTCTGCCCACAGACTCAGAGCTCACATCTGGGTGTGCCAGCTTCCCCATGCACTGGGGGGAATGAGGATACCCCTGAGACTGTGAAATGAAAGCAGAGCAATCTAGGCAGCCTCAGATCTGCACCCGCACCAAGTTGCTGAGAAACAGCAGTTTAGCTATGCTGATTTTTTTTTTCCCCTTTTTAATTGACATAGCCCTACATCCTTTGATCTTTGAAGGGCATGTTTATCCAACATTGTTCGGTGCAGCTATACTGCTTCTGGTTACAAATTGTGAGAGTCATGTTCTGTTTCAGTGAAACAATAGGATTTAATTATTAGCAGCCTTCAAAGACAAATACAGGGCTCACAGTCTTCTCTGATTACAAGGTCAGAGCAGCAGATCAGTAGCTGGGAGTAACAGAGTTAACAGTCTTGTTTGCATTATTCTGGGGGAAAACACTTCCTAATTTTAAACTCACTTTTCAAATTTTCTGTATTTGTAAAAAAAAAGGTAATCAACATATAAATCAGAAGCTTGATTGGATTTTGCTTCTTCCCCCTTATTAAAGGTTGGTTGTCCTTATGAAACGCATGTATTGTGTTTGGGTGCTAAATACAGGACTAGAGGGGACAACTGTTGTCAGGAAGTCAAACAAGGTGATCAAAATGTTTATTCTGGACTTTAAAGACGTGAAAAACATTAACTAAAAACCTTTAAAATTCTGCTTAAAGAGGAAGGTACTGACATACTCTAGAAGTGTAACTCATTGCAAAATTAGAGTTGGCATAAAATCAAGTCACCCACGTGTGACAGATTCTGCAGCAAACAGCTTCCAGGAACAGTTTTGGAAGGGACCTTCTACTGTAGATATATGGGTACAGATTTCTACCGTGAGGCTTGACTCAGATTCCTGAACGTAAACAGGCTTTGCATGTCACCATAACCCAAGGAATATCAGCTTTTACTGCTAATAATAGTAGTTTCTAATAATTTAGGCATATGTGTCATTTCAAGCACAAAATGTGCTCAGTTTATGGCCCAGTGAGACCATTCAATTAATGATAAAACATCTTAGGCAGCAGTCTCTGGAGAAGAATATGTTTTTCCTGTGTCTATGGCTACTAAAGATAGAGGTAGTCTAGACTAAAAGCCCAACTCTTAGACCACCAAAAAAAGCGAGATGAATCTGAAACTTAGCTTACAAATTGCAGTTTCCAACTAATTTTTAGTTGAAAGCTTCTATGAATAATCTGCTGGTTGTCTTTCATTTGTTTTCCTTTTTCTCTTAATGAAACAAGGGCTGAAGACACCAAACAAGGAGCACAGAATATGAAATAAAGCACAACAAAACAAAAAGAAAGGACTTTTATGTTTAACTTAGAAACAGGGCTGTTTCAGATGAATATTTCATTTAATTGGAGTTATTGGAATAATTCATTTAATTCTTTGACCATCTTGCTGTGGTAATAACACAGAGTAAGGAGAGAGATGTCCTCTCTAGATGTCAGTTTATCATCCTCATCACAGAGCCCAGCAAGGACTTTGTCCATGGGGTCAGGAACCTCTTTCTAACCTGATATTCACCACTGAGTGGTACCCAATACTACTCCTTAAAGGATAAGAGAAAAGCAAGACAAGGTGCTTGTCTGGGTAAACCTGGAGTAGAATATAACCAAAGCGGGAAAAATAGGGAAAAAGTGAGCAGAGTTATAGAAATCACTTCAAAGAAGTTTCAGCCAGGGCAAACCTCAGTTTCTGGGATTGGTAAAACCTAAGGTGTAAAGGATGGCAAGCAACAAGTGGAAGAAGGTGATAAAGCTTTGAAGCTCCTGTGGTCAACTCAAGTGCTGGCCCCACCCAGCCTGACCTGCTGTGTGTTTGCTGGCTCAGACACAGGCCTTCACTCTCTGTGCTGAGGTTCTCCACTTATAAGAAGGCTTGGTCTTGATGATGAATGATCTTGGAGGTCGTCTCCGACCTTAGTGATTCTATGACTTTATAATTCTATGTTTTCATTTTTTTCCGGCTGAGAGAAGCAGGAAATTGTAGAGCTTGCTGATTCCTTAACTTGACTGGGAGCAGGAGCAGAAGTCTGGGCACCAAAGTATCTGGGAGGAACAAGATCTGATGTGTCTTTGGGCTTTCAGGCTGGTGAGTAGTTAACAAAGGGTTATTCTTTATCACTGTATTAGGCATAGGTGTTTAATTTCCACTGAGATCAGCACCTTGCTCCACTTCCTTCTTCATCTTTGGAAATCCTTAGACCTGTCTGCAGATATCACACAGCACAGTGTCTTGTTCTGGGATTAGTCCCACTGACCTGCTGGGTTAGAGGAAATCAGGTTAAAGTAGATCAGGTAATTAAGACCCCAATCCATGGAGATTCTTTACTCATTAGCTGCCCAAACTGTAGTCCAGCAATTAACATTGTATTCCCAATACAGTCACCTGAGCAGACCGTGCCAGGGATTTTATTTTAACACACTGAGATGACTCCCATATTCCTGGCACATCCAGCCTCCACATCTCTGTTTCGGGAGGTGAAGTCCTCAAATCAGAATTCGTGCTTTAGTCTGCAATTCTGTGGAAAAAAAAACAGGATAAAACTTTGAGATAAACAAAATCCCCAATCGTATTTATTGCCATGAAATCACAGCTGGACCATGTCTGGGTTTTGCTTGGTCAGGCTTTACTTTATTGTGTGTTTTGTCTTAGTGGAGTCCTGTGACACAAACCAGCCTCATTCCACGCAGCATCTCTAATAATCCCAGTCCCCAGTGACTTTATCACATTAAAGATTACAGCAACAGGCAGTGTTGCTATTTCATACACTTCCAGCCATTTTCTCACCATGATTTCTGAAGCGTGTTGTCTGTGCTGGGGCTGCTCTGTGTGTGTCAGGCTGTGGAACCTCACAGTGTGAATGATTATTCTTGGAGGATTACACCAGTACACAGATCTGTGTTCAATTCCCATCACACATTTACCAACAGGATCAGGGGCAGACGAATCAACTCTGTTGCTTTATTTTTTCAAGCACTTCGGTTCCTAAATCTCATTCATTTCAGTGCTCAAAAATCATGTAAAATTTGGCTTTTGGGCACAAATCACCCCATGTAATTTTAAGCACCTACCTGAGGATGTATATTTTTTTCTGAAAATCTCTCGCTACTGCTGAAGAAAATAGCTATTATCAGAGGGCAGTGCAAACTACCCAAGAGATCACTGTCTTTTGGTCTGTAGGTGTGTTTTGCACACCAGAAGTGCACCTACGGTCTGGTACATAAAGGTAAATTGAAAAAAAAAATGAGTCTTTGTCTCAGAATTCATCCTAGTTTTAGATTACTGAAAGCTCTGGAGCACATGTCTGCTGAGGAGCAGCTGAGGGAGCTGAGGGAGCTCAGCCTGGAGAAAAGGAGGCTCAGGGGGGCCCTTCTGGCTCTCCACAACTCCCTGACAGGAGGGGGCAGCCAGGGGAGGGTCGGGCTCTGCTCCCAGGGAACAGGGACAGGACAAGAGGAAGCAGCCTCACGTTGTGCCAGGGGAGGTTTAGATTGGATATTAGGAAAAATTTTTTCAGAGAAAGTGGTGTCAAGCATTGGAACAGGCTGCCCAGGAACAGTGGAGGGGTCACCATCCCTGGAGGGCTTTAAATAAGTCATGTAAATGTGGTGCTTAGAGACACAGTTTAGTGGTGGGTTTGGTAGTGTTGGGTTAAAGGATTTTAGAGGTCTTTCCCAAAATAAATGATTCTATGATTCTATGAAATGAGTAGTTTGAGAGGGGGTAGTCACCACTGACACCTCTTGTAGTCACTGAGTGTGGAGGAGAGCTCATCTCAGCTTACACACCCATCCTCAACTCCATTTAGGCAGCTGAAGAGAACCCAACCACATGGCAATTAATACTTTAATTAGGATCAGCCTGAGCAAATACTTAGGCAAAATACACTGCTCTGCCTGAACGGCTTCAATCTGAGCTGGCACTGATGTAACTGTGCAGAATTGTTTGTGCTGGATCATGGACAAAGTTATCAAGAAACCAAATTCAAAGGAATGAAAGAAGCTGGGCTGGAAGCAGGAAGGAGGCAGTGGGTATTTTTGCAGGCTAAAGACAATTGCTTTAATTATACCCACTTACAAAAAATAGAAACGGTGCTGAGAAACACTCTCTTTCAGGCTTTTATTTTCCAAACCTAAATAATTATTTTCATATTCATTAACAAGCTTCATTAGCTGGAATTAGAGGATATTTCTAACACACTCTCCTGTTCCTTCATCCCCAATATATTGTCCATCAAGAAACAAGGGGAGAGAGAAGTTTGAGATGCCTGTGTCAGCATCTTGATAGGAAAAATAAAAGTGTATTTTTCCCGGATAATGAAAAAAATTGCATTACACTGTGCAAAAGCTTACACAAGGAATAATGAACACCCTACAAAAAAGAACTAGAGAGAAGAAAGGAATATCCAGAGATAATTTTGTGGGGGGCTGAATTTAGCCCAACAGCAGGAAAAAATAATTAAGGCCTTTATCTTAGTCATAACGGTGAAATGTGCACTGTGTCTAATTACAGTCGCTTCGGGGTTTTTATGGGGCGATTTAGCCGGCGTCCACCCGCTCGTGCTGACGGACAGTTCATACTGTCCCAGCAGCATCTATTTATGGCAGGGCTTGGGAAGGGACGCGGTGCCAAACGCTGAGTAAATGTCTGCTGCCCTCCTGTGTGCATCTGCAAAAAGACACTCGCAGGGATGCCAGAGCCCTGGGTTTGTCTCCCAAGGCATCCAGCTCCTGGGGGAATGGCTGGCGTGGAGTGTCTGTTATGTATTTACCCCTGATTTGTGTCGGTGATTCATCCACGAGTTGATCCAGATTTCTGCTAATGGATCCGGGCCCTTGTTCCCCCACCATCTGCTTGTTGTATCCGTCGCTTGCCGTGTGTTTAGATGCCATTTGTTTCTCCATGTGTGCAGTGGGGAAAAGGGCTGTGAAAGGAAGGGAGGCTGTGCTTGATCGTGCTCTGTGAGAGCAGCCCCGAGACGGGGCAGCTTGGAGCCAGCGATGGCAGCCCTCGAGTCGTCCAGAGGTCTCGTTCCCTGGGGGAATGGGTAGCAATTTCCAGCAGGAGACTGAAAAAGCGCAGAAATCACCCGCCCAAGGCAGTCTTGGCCTCTCCACCACTGGAAGTGGTTTTTTATAAGCACCTTAAGTCATTTTTTCAGGGACTGCTTAAATGGAATTCATCCTTCCCTGAGGAAGCAGGTAGTTTGGAGAACCACTGCCCCTCAATCCTGCTCCCTGAGATGTGCCTATGATTATTTATTTGCAGCACAGTTAAATGGAAACTGAATGTTCTGCTTGTTCATTTCTGGCTGTGAGAACTGTTGCACGAAGTTACCTGCTCACCTGAGCACAGATCAGGGTGGAGGGTCAGTGCTTTGGTGGTGATCATTTGGCATATTATTATTATTATTATTGGCAGTAAGAAAATCACATGATGGCCAAAAGCAGCATGCCAGAAAAAATGCTGAACTAATCTCATCTACACCTTCTAGACCTTACTAAATGTATTATATGTATTCATTTTTTACACCCTTTCAGTACCTAAATGGGGCTTATGAAAAACAGGAAGAATTAATTTTTACATGGACAGAGAGTTATAGCACAAGGGAGAACAGTTTTAAACTAAAAGACGAGAGATTTAAATTAGAAGTTAGGAAGAAGTTCTTTACTCAGAGGGTGGTGAGGCCCTGGCACAGGTTTTCAGAGGAGCTGTGGCTGCCCCATCCCTGGAAGTGTCCAAGGCCAGGTTGGACGGGGTTTGGAGCAACCTGGGACAGTGGAAGGTGTCCCTGCCCATGGCAAGGGTTGAAACTGGATGAGCTTTAAGGTTACTTCCAACCCAAATCATTCTATGATTCTATGATTTCTTCAGGATAAACACACATACACCAAAAAAACCCTGCATTACACTATGCAAAACAAATCTCTTTGCTCCCTATTGTTTACCAAACATGGGTGGAATTTATTTTATTCAAGACACCCCCTCTTCTGCATCGTTTCAGCCTTGGAAGGTGAGCAGGTTTTGAAGAGTTAATTCTAAAGGTCCTGTTTGAGGAGCGTCAAACCAAATCTTGTTCTCAGATTTGCCAACCCCCTCCTTGGCTTCAGCCGAGTGATTTCAATAGGGAATCAAGTCATGCAGGTATAATCAGGGAAAAGAAAAGCACAGCCCAAGGGTTCAGTAGTCCCAAAATGTTCTTTAAAGTGATGACTGGCAAAAAAAGCCCCAAACCACTAAACCTGGGAACCTATGTTTTCCTCTTTGTTGCATGGTTGTGCTCAATGAAAACGTTTAATCATAAATATGCATACAATGAAAATAAAAGTAAAACTGCACTTTCATTTTATTTTGCAGGTCTCAAAAGTTCTGAGTTAGAGGGATTTCTTTTATGAAATGATTGTTTACATGGCAGAGCTCTGCAAAACACCAAGACCTGGCAGTTTGATCCATGACTTTCCTTAGGTGAAAAGCCTCTCTGTGGAATAAGATCAGGACAGAACAGCATGACATTACACAACTGTTGTGTAGAGTTAAATAAACAGTGGGGGGATTAAATGCCATTTCTCAGATAGGACTGAGCTATAATGGTTCAGACTGCTTTCATGTAGGATTTTTTATGAGTTGTTGGATGGAGAACCCAGCTGACAAGGACAAGTTTCCAGCTCCATCCCATTTCCCATTCAGTTGCTTTGGCTGAGGGAGCTTGCTGGGGCTCTGCTCGGGCAGAGTTATGGAGCTGACACTTTCTTGGCTCCATGTCCCTGCAAAGGGAAGGAAAAAAGAAACCAGGAGTCCTGTGCCAAGACTCTTTGCAATCTTGTCACATCCTACTGGCACTTCTGCAGAAGAGATGCCGAGGGTGACAGGGAGGAGATGAAGGGACAAGGGAAGGCATGGCAGTGCCTATTTATCTCCTCCAGGATGTCATCCAGGCCGTTCTGTGATCTCCATGTCCGTGCTGGGGGATGAGGATGAACTGTGAAAAGCCTTGAATAAGCCCCCACACTTGAGGGCAGTGACAGGGTTGGTCAGTTCCTCACACTGGCTGCATCACTCGGTCCCTAGAATGTCCCCAGAAGACAAAGTGACACCTCTTTGAGCTCAGAGTGGCACAGGGATTGCCTCCACCTCAGGAGACCTTAGCCCCATTTTTCTGTGGGGGTTTGGTGGGGCTGGCTGACAAGGGTCCAAACAGACCCTACTTGTGCTGCATAAATCTGTCCAGCAGAATCTGCCTGTATGAACTTGGAATGCAACTGAGTGAAGCAATCCTGAAATCACTAATTTGTTCTTTGCGCAGCAGTGCTCAAATGGTAATTCTGCTTTGAGGGAGCCCATCCTGAAAGAAAACTGTTCTGTGGTTGATGTGCAGACTTGTACAAGGGAAGGATTAAAACATTGCTTTTCTTCCCCCAAGGACACAAAAATGTCCATGGGGAGTTTTCCGTGGAAAATAGCAGAAAGTGAACTCTAGGGAGTAAAATATTGTATTCAGTGGGTCAGCACATGCCATGAAAGCCAGAGTTTTCATCAAGACATTAGATGTGGTGATAGGACTTGAGCCCTCTTCTCCATTTGTCAACCAATTCGGGGTAATTCTGAATGAGGATGAGGGGAGTCGCATGCGGAATTTGCTAAATGACTCAAAACATTGGCATGGCTACAGAAATGAGAAGGATGATTGGATTTCAGAAGGATCAAATTCTATTTATTTATTTCCTGCCCACCCAGGAAGGAAACATTTCAGTTCTGTCGCCTTCTCTTGCTCATTCACATGGTCCACTCTTTGCTGAAGGGACCTTCCTGCTCTTTTTGGGTGTAGTTTAGCACCCACCACATAAAGAACCCTCCATCTTTCTCTTTAAAAATGTAGTTCCCCCAGGACAAGGACACTCCTTGGCTCTGAGATTGGTGTGGGATGTCTCAACACAACAGGCAGGATTTTACCACCTTGGGTGTGAAGGAGCAAGGACAGGCCAGCTTGTTCCACTCAGAGAAGAAGAAGTTGGAGATAAAAGCAGTAGCACAGACCCAGGATGAGTCCTAAAGAAATGGATGGCTTCTCTCCCTGTCCCTGATGATTCACACAATGATTGTTGCTGGGGGTGGCCACACTTCAGCAGTGGTCACCAGCCCAAAGATCCTGGCTGTGCCTTCAGCAGTGGCTGCTTTCCCACCTGTTTTGTCCCATGTCCCAAACAATTCCTCTTGTCACTTCTGGCTGCCTGTAGTTCTGGCAGAGCTGCAAACAGGTGTATGGGACTCTTATCACGTCCTCTGGGAACATCCTGTGGAGTTAGGCTATAGCTGAAGGCAATTCAAATGATAGTCCAGTCACATGAAAATAATTCTACACGTATGTTTTCTCAGGGTGACTCCATCCCCTGCTCTGGTTTGAATAAGGAGAACTTACTGAACAGGCATCCTAGGGGGTTGATATATTCCACAACCAACGGAAAGCAATGCCAGCATCTTCCCAACAAATGCTTTTTCCTGCACATGCAGCTCTTTCTTCCACCAACCAGTTGCAAATAGGCTTTATTGCTCAATGACTGGCTCAAGTAGACATTTAACAGGCTTTAATTCTTCATCAAGCTTCAGATTTTCCACCCAGGAAATCTTCCTCCTTTTTAGTGCCTCTCTTTTCTCTTCCTCTGTTAAAAGCGGGACATGACAGCCTGCGGGGTGATGTCTATTGTTATAAGTTGAAAGATCCAGCACACTCCCGAGTCTGAGAGCATGAATGAATTATTAACATCCTTCCCCACTGCTATGGGTAATGTATGCAACACTTGAAAAACCTTTTCTTTTCGTTTAAAGCAGCACAGATATTTAGCAGCTATTCAAAACAGCCTGGTGGATGCTGTGTTAATATTGCCCAGCCAGGGCCTGACAGGCGTGGACTTTGGATCCTTCTAGTTGAACAGGAGAAGGACCATGGCCCAGGAGCAGAAGCAGCAGCATTGCAGCAGTAATTAAACAGCTTGTTCCAACAGCCATGGTAATTGGCGTGAGAGGAGGAACACTGCCCAGTTTTCAACTTTGGCTGCTGCTGCCTAACTTCTCTCAGGTGAGTAGGACAGGCTAACCAAGCACAGTCACCTGTAGATCACTCTGTGGCCAAAGGGGTGCTGATTCATAGAATCACAGAATCATGGCATGGTTTGGGTTAACAAGGACCTTAAAGGCCATCCAGTTCCATCCCTCTGCCATGGGCAGGGACACTTTCCACTATCCCAGGTTGCTCCAAGCCCCATCCAACCTGGCCTTGAACACTTCCAGGGATGGGGCAGCCACAGCTTCTCTGGGCAACCTGTGCCAGGGCTTTCTCTTAGAAAAGAACTTCTTCCTCATATCTAATCTAAATCTACCCTCCTTCAGTTTAAAGCTATTCCCTCTTGTCCAATCACTACATGCCTGTGTGAAAAGTGCCTCTCCAGCCTTCTTGTAAGCCCCTTTTAGATACTGGAAGGCAAATTAACTCCCCAAATGTGTTTTACATCATTCTCCAATTGTATCTTCTGGGTTTATGGAGTCTCATTGTCACAGCCTGTCTCCTCCTCCTTAGTGACCCTCTTGCACTACATCCCCAGCTCCTGCTCTGCCTTGGCTGTGGTTGTCCCCTGTGATGCTCCTCTGCTGACCACCCCTGCCTGTGGGATGGGGATTCCAGGGAGCCTGAGCTGGGAACCTCTCCTGGTAGCAGTGGGATGAAAGCCCCAGACTCAGTGATAGGCTGGTTGATGTCCCTTTCAACAGGCCTGCCATATGCACTTGCAAGGTTGTCACATCTCACTTATTGAGGACAGAGGGCTCCAAACACACCTACAGAACCTTCTAGCACATATTTTGGAACCACTAATTGTCTCATACATCAGGAAAGGATGTATGAGCAATTGTCTCATACATCAGGAAAGGAGAATGTTGAGAAGGTTGCATTGCCAGGGATGAACACAAGTCCTAACTTGTTCCTAGCGAAAGAAAATATCATGAGAAAAAGTGTCCCCTGGGTTCTTTGTTCCCGAATCACTAGGCAAACATGACATATAACAGAGTAGCAATCAGGATCTCTTCAGGGACAATTATTTTGAATAAAGAAATCTCTCTTACACATTACAGAAGATTTGTTTCAGTTTTGTGTCATTGGCCTCACATTCTCCTCTTTCACAGTCAGCCCAGCTTGTTGTCCAATCCTCTATAAGCCTCATTCAGCAAAAGTTTCTTGCCTACCCTATAGTACCTTCATTTTCTTCCTGCACCACAATATTTTTCCTCTGAAATACCTCAGCTCTCGTCGTATGCACCAGCTATTTATTTACAGGTTGTAGAGAGTGAGTGTGAATGGGATGTCATCTCAAGAGAAAAAGCAAAGGGCTTGTGTTCTTCTCTGCAGCCAGCTCTGGACACTTGCAGGGCTGGTTGGTAGCACCTCTGGGGCTGCTGTCCTGGAGCCAAGCTTCATTCCACCTTTCTGGTGGGCCCAGCTGTTATCAGGGAGGGCTGGTAAAAGATGTGTGCTGTGACAGGCAGTCTGTGCTCTCAGCCACATTTCTGGCAGAGATTAAAGGAGCTGAATCCCCCCAGTTTGTTTCTCTGTGAGAGACACTGTCAGCTGACCTGCTGGACCATAAAGTTTTGTTCCTCAGACCCTCAACACTTCACTGAGCTGCCTGGTCAGAAACATTTCTGCTCCCTGGGCTTTCCTTGTACGTGGGAAGCCTTTAAACAGTTTGTTGAGAGAAGAGGTTGGGGATGGGAAAGGAAGGAATCACGAGTCAGAAACATCTAAATTTTTTCCACGTTGTTTTTCATGCTGAAAACCAAATCAGCTCTGCAAGACAGGGGTCCTGCTCTTGTTTCTCTGCTTTCAGAAGCAGCTAGCTTCCACCACACAGGCAGGACAACCTCCTGATAAAGCAGCTGAGTGTTGACTTCGTTTGTGATTTCACCTTGAGTGCTGAATTTGTCAAGGCCCCATGAGGGTTTAAACCCTCAGGTTTAAAGCTCTTGTGGCAGTGAAGGAGAATGGGGTCAGACAGAGATGAGCAGGTGATATCTAAGAGATTCCTTATGCCCACAGTGCCATGAAACAGGGTCCTGTCTGCACTGCAGTGCCCTGACCTCTCTTCCATGGCACAACCATAAAAATCCAGTGGTTCTGGTCAGAGACACGTGGGTCAGGGTGAGGCTTGGTGCCAGGCACAGGAGGCCACAGAGGAGGAGAGCAGCGAGACTGGCACAAGAGCTGTGACACTCTCCATTTGTCCTGCCCCACGCCTGGCCCAGATCATTGCTCTGAAAATCAGTGACAGCCTCCCTCAACAAAAAGAAATTGGGCTCCTGTTCTTGCTCATGGCCAAGCAGGCACCCCCAACACAGATATTTTTACACAGAGACGGAATTGTTCTTGTCCCTCTCACTGCCCGTGAAGGACAGTGACACCAGGTGTCACCACCTGCATTGTGTGGAGACACAAAGACAGAGCTGGGGAGTGGGGACCCTGATAGACCCCACTTTGGGGACCCTGATAAACCCCACTGTGGGGACCCTGCAGCCAGGGGTCACCTTCTGCACACTGTGGACAGTTGGACTCCCAGCTTCGCTGTAGTGCCTTGTAGATGGCAGTGCCAGAAGTGATTCCTTCCCTTTCTAAAGAGGATATAAAGGAAAAAGGAGGCTTTGCTCTTCAAACATGTTCATCCTTAAATTCTTGTTGGAGTCTCACAAATTCTCCTCCTCCATGCCCAGAGTACTTAAACCTAATAACACATAAGAGTAGTTTGTTAATAAACATCTCACCCAGACTACACAAAACATCAAGTTTCCTGAAGAAATTTGGATTTTTCCTTCTGCTTCAGGTCAAAGCAAAGCTTTTGGTGGACACAGCTGCCTTCAAGAGGGCTCCTTCAGCATGCACAGACCTCACCCGTATGTGATGAAGCAGCACCAAGCTGCATGAGATCAGAGTAAAGGTCCGTCTTGCCAAGTTCTGCCTCCAGCAATGTCCAACAGAAAATATATAAAGAAGAAGAACACCAAGAACACCCTGACAACATGCAGCTTTGATTCTTCAGCAGCTGCCAAGATGATTTTATAAGTAAAGTCCTTAATTGAGGTTTTTTTTTTCTCCCAGAATATGTTCTATCACTTTTTGAAAGCATGCAAGTGTTCTCATCCCCTTGTCTTCTGGCAAAGTGTTTCACAACTGTACTTCACCCTGCTACAAGAAATATGTCTTCTTGTTTTTTTCTGAGCTAATCAGACAGTAATGCTATTTGATGTTCCCCTGGGGTTTAGCGTTAGGAAAATTAGATACAAGTTGCTTCTGTTCCTGAATTCATTTATATCAGATGCCCTTTCAGCTACCTTTTTTCAGATAAAAAATATTCTGGAGTATGTAATTGTTCATCATCGAGAAATAATTCTGTGTTTTAGCATTTTGTCACTCTGCCACAGTTTTCAGTCCCAGGCTAT
The DNA here is from genome assembly GCA_013400975.1 of Atrichornis clamosus. Lineage (NCBI taxonomy): Eukaryota > Metazoa > Chordata > Aves > Passeriformes > Menuridae > Atrichornis > Atrichornis clamosus. Next base: position 190,688 of record WBMZ01003643.1, on the reverse strand, counting down.
TGTGCTCTCAGATGGGGAGACAGGACATAAATAATAACATCAGCTGAAGGCCATGGAAAGACTTATACAATTGTGTAATGATGTTTTCTGCTATTGTTCTATTAGCAAAGGCTGCATAACAGAACAAAAAAGGCACTTTTCTTGATCACAAAATTTTGTCCTAGAACAATCAAAACCCCCAAATTACTCTCACATCCATTATGACCTTACAGAAGTGCCATATTTTGTGAGCAGGAGATGTGGTTGCCCGTGGATCTCTCTGGTCTGTTAGAGAATCCTCAGCAACCCCAGATGGTTCATTCTCTGCCACAGCAAGAATTCTGGGTGCATAGAAGTCCCAGGCCAGTGCAGCTCTGGATCCTGTCTTCCCTCCCTTTCAAAGTGAGTAAGGAATCTCTTTTTAATTAAAAAAAGTGCATTTTTCATTTAAAAAAATTAAATATCAAGACAACATGCAGAAGAGCATAGAATCAAAAATTCAGAGGACACATTTCAATACCGGACACAGACAGACACATGGCAGTAATGCTGTGGCTCTATTTTGTAAATCCTGAGGGCCCCATATTTTTCAGACAGTCCCATATTGTCCCTTGTGTTTGGAACATCTACCTTATGTCTCATCAGCTAAAATGGCTTCATTCTCAGAGACATTGAAGGTAAGATTCATCCCAACTAATATCATTTCTGTAGGTGTTAGTCACCCTTTTCCCACTTATGATTGAAGAAAAATGTGATCATTTTTAAGGCATGATTCATCTGACCTGCTTTCCACATCTGTGTTAGTCTGAGTTGAATGTGTTCTGGAAGGGCCTGTTTCTCTCAGAATAAAACCTAAATTTGGTCAGACAAACCCCACCCTTCATTCTCTACATCCCTATATTCATGTTAGCCTCTCACATGGTGGCTACAGTCCCTAGAAAAATTAAACCAGGAAAAATTCCTCTGCTTTTATGTTGCTTTAATGACCCCAGGCCTTCTCTGGATTTTACACTGTTTTCCAGGAGCAGTCAGCTCACCCATGAATGCAGATAGCTCAGTGTTTTTCTATCTTTAAGGGAAAGAAGGCAAAGGAACTTGGTCACTGTGCTTTATTCTTCCTCTAGAGATAGCAGTGTCTGTCATTCAGGAAACTTCTGCAGGAAAAGTGGGGTTCTGTGCTAAATCAGGTTGTAAGAATTTAGAACATACATGAAGGCCGAAGAAGAAAGATCTTTCCATTCCTTCAAGCCAAAAGCTACACCAAGTTTCACACAGCTAAATATGTTTCAGAATCTACATTCAGTTGTTAATGGACTAAATGGACCCCAGAAATTCTAGGTTTGGTCTAGACTTTCCATACAAGTTACAAGCAACTCTAAATTAGGCTAGATACTCACATTCTTGAATCATGGATTGTGTGCTTGATTTAGTCCAGTTATATCTGCAGCACGGAACCTGAGAGTATTCTTTCTTACCAGAAGTGGCCATCGTAGCAACTCTCACAAACCTTTTCTCTAGCATCAAGCTGATTCATGACCATGCCCTTGCTGCATATTCAACTCCAGACACTCAGATCTCAGTACCTGAGTTTGGAGCTGAATGCCCTCCCTGTTGTTCTATATAGCTAAGCTTTCTTCTGTATATAAGAGGGATGTGTGGCCCGGCTCAGCTGTGGGACCAGAAATGTGAAGGAATTCTAGTGCAGATGACAGAAATATCCTAGGTTATCTTATTGCAATAAACCTCCATGGACTGCAGTGAATGCTGAGCACCCATCAGACTCATGGTTGGCACTTGCATTCTAAATTTGAACATCTGCCTCTTTCAGGGTACCAAAAAGAGATGCATTATCTCCTTTTGCTCTCTGCATTACACTCATTTGCTTTTCCAACACAGGTGGCTTGATCTCATTTCATCAAGATTTCCATTTGAAGAAAACAGTCTTCCCCTGAAGAAAGAAAACCCCAACTTCCCTACAATGCACAGACACATTCCCTCAGTGCTAATGCATGTTTTATGTCAGGCAGTAAAACTCTCATGTGTCACTGTTTACACATCAATACGACGTACAGGATTAGGCTGTAAAATGAACGTGCTGATTTCAGTTCCTTCTGTCAACAGGGATAAATTACTCCATATGGCAAGTGGCAGTAAAGTTTTGGGGTAGAGCATTAGTGGGACTATCCTTTAATACCTGTGTGCTGTGGCCAGGAGAGGATAAACATTTGTTTCTTGATCGTCAGGCAACAGCTGGGAATTAACAGAATTAACAGAGCTCAGAGAAAGAAATATTAAAGGAAATCACAGGGATAAAATGAACACAGAGATTTTAATGGTATTTTCAGTCTTTTTTTTTTTTTTTTATGGTAGGATATACAATCCAGAACAAATCCAAGCAGGAGGTGACATCAATCTCTCCCTGAGACTGCCTGGAGCCACTGGCTCTTACCCACTGTCATATGCACTCTGGTCTAGTTCTGACCCAGGACTAGTTAGGAGTGACTCAGACCCTCTCAATACAAGGGTTTTTCAGCAATTGTGAGCTACTGAAGGAAAAATGGGTGCATTACTCAGAGAATTGGGATAAAATACCACTAATTTGCTATGGTGGATAATAGGATAAAAGTACATCTTAAGCAATCACAGATCCAACACGGGCTCCTGGCTCCAGCACCACTGATATTCATGTTTGAAATTGTCCTTTTCCATTTTGCTGAAGCTACAAGTCCACATCTTAGATTTATTTCCATTATCTGTTGTCTCCCCAACAGCTATTTAATTTCTTCTTAGAAATCTAGGGATAACTCTGGAAGCCCAGACTATTAGGAAGGATCATCCATCCAGATTGATATGAAGATGACAGCCTAAAGGCCAAAAAGCTTTGTAATGTAGTGTTCCTCTTTTATGTGAAAGCAGGCCACTAGTATTCAGTTCAAGAAAAATAAACTTAGAATGCTTTTAAGAAAATTAGAGACACCTAGGGAAGAACATGTTCGCTTTTTCTCAGTCTGAAGAGGAGGCAACTTCAGATTTTGATAGAAAATTTTTTGATCTGTGAAATGTAGAACACCTGATCTGTGATACAGCTTTCCCTATCAAGTTCTCATTTTATAGGATGATCACTAATATTCCATAGACTTGTTTATATTGTAATGAAATATATGGCAATATAAGGGGCACAACTCCTTTAAACTTACCATAGGCCTTGTCTGAAGTGCAGGGAACCCTGGTTCATGTTACCTACTTTTGCTTTCATTTATGAAAGAAAACATGACTGTGCATCAAGGAATTTACCTACATTGTGCTGATATAACACTTATTTTTTTCTGCAGCAGGGGGTTCATGCAACAGAGTTGAACAGGTGGACAAAATGATGGAGAAAAATCAAGAAGGTTGTCTTAAGAAATAAGAAATAAGTACCATGTTAGGACAAGAACTAGTCCTCAGCTTAGCTCCAAACTCCACTGTGCATTCCAAGCATCCTTTTCCTTGGAAACATCACCCAGGAACATTGCAAGTGCCACCGTAGGCAAGACAAAGGCGATCTGTGAATCGACTGAATCACGTTCTAAGGAATGGGCATCTTGTGCCCTGACAGTCAGAGGTGGTGGCTCAGACCACCAGCCACCCCCTGCAGACCTTCGTCACCTCTGCAAGTACTTTTGGTCGGAGGCTGGATCTGCTTTCCCTCTTCACACCCTGCACCAATCAATCCACATTCCGCTCCAGTATAAGCCCAAGTATGCAGGCCCCAGTCTGGGTAAATTGATTCCTGATGCACCTTTCCTCTGCTCTTCTCTTGGTGCCTCCCTGGCATCTCTGAGAGTACAAATGCTTCCATTTGACAGGATCCTTTCATCTTTTACCGAGTGAGGTCCTGCTATTACAACCCTCTGCATGTTGTATAATTATTGACACAGCTCCCTTCGGGCTCAAGTCATTACAGCTGTCATTTGATTAGGTTTTTGTCATGGGTCTTTTAAAGAATGACTGTACCCTTCACACATAACATATGTTAATTTATTTCCACAAACATCCAAGTGTGTCTTCTCAGCTTGACAGCGACTTGATCAGATTTTGTGTTTCTTTTGCACATATTACTCTCTTTTAACTGCTGACCAGATGGAAAAGATGATCCCATGCCTGATCAAATGTTTATTTATAATTTAGTCTTATCTACAGATCCAACAGATGCATTTAGCCTACACATGTGAATCAGCACGGGTTCTTCAGACATCTATGTAATCATAAGGTTAACATTTAACAATTAGTAGTTTTCCTATAAAATTTTATTTGTAGGAGGAAGAAATTCCTCTTTCTCATCTCTAAGCTGAGTGTCCCTTCACAGGACATTTAAGTTTCCACTGGCTTCAGTGAGTGAGTAACTCTTTCAGCTGTGGCTCTCAGCTGTCTGATGAAGCCACAGCTGGAAAATCTGTAAGCAAAGCACACTCAATTACTACATTATCTATTAAGAATGTTCCTGAAGAGCTTCATATGTTTGAGAAATGTTCATTTCACCTACATTATCCTGACAACGATTAACCTACTACACTCTGACCACAATACCAGTCACTTAAAAAGTTGTCTAGTATTCCTTTATCTGTGTTTGACCCTATTTGTAACTAAGGTGACAAATCCATCATAGGATTTATGCTGTCCTGACCTGTAAACTCAAGTTATTGACCTGTGGGAAGAAATTTTTCCTATGGTCTGAGCTGTTGCAGTCACTAAATTTTATATAACATTTTCTATTCGACCAGCTGTTACCAGAGAACAATTTGGGTTAGTTCCCTGAGAGAAGACAAAAAAAAGGAACAGAACTAATATCCTCCAAACATCATTGCTCAGCACCACGACATTGTGACAATCACAGCTTGGTAAAAAGATGATGCAAAGCTAAACCGGATGGTTTGGACATCTGGTGTCATTTCCACTAGGGGAAAATACGGGAACTTGCAAAGTGAGTCAGTGACTTACGGGGTCTATAACTGTCCAGCCACTAAAAAGTTGATGTTTCCTGCACAAATGGCCACAAGGGATTTGCTGTTTTGGTGTCCTGCACTGCCAGTGACAATCCCCAGCGTGACAAATACTCATAACTCAGGTCCATCTGCCTTTGGCTCCACGCTGTCCAAGCACACTGCATCAGAAATGGGGAAATGCAACGGCGACTTACAAAATTGTCCCTGGTGAATTTTCAGTCACCCAAAAGGGCTGAAGAAAAATGGTTCCTTCAACTTTTCTCACCGGTGTGGATGGGTGAGGCGGTGGCACTGACAGTTTTTGTGATCTGTTCAGCTACATAACAAAAGTTGTGGGGGCTTCCTGTAAAGGAACCGTTGGCTGAGGCAAAGTAAAACAATCCGTGCCCACTTCAAACACTGTGTGCTTGCTCCTGCAGCTTTTGTTCCAGACACACAATAGTAAGTTGTGTGGAATTTTTTCTTTTTTTTTTTTTAAGTGCTAATTTTACTTTCATTGGCTTATTTAGGAGCAAACTTTATCTGCATATCAGGGATCTCAATCACTTGTCACTGTTTGCTGTCTAAAGAAAACTTTTGAGGATAGGAGTTTTCCTCTCTTCTGTGTCCTGTGTCATGTGGAGTCCCAATAAGGGGGTCAAGTATAGGGAATGACCTAAAAGAGAACATAGAAAGCCAAGACAACGTAGAATCAAAGAATTATTAAGGTTGGAAAAGACTTCCATTAACCCAGCCCTGCCAAGGCCACCACTAAACAGTGGTGCCAATTGCCACCCCAAGTGCCACATGTCTTTTGAACACTTCCAGGAAGGGCAATTCCACCACTTCCCTGGGCAGACTATTACAGGGCCTTTGACCTGACTATTACAGACCACCTTTTTGATGAAAAAGTTTTACTAATATCCAATCTAAAACTCCTCTGATGCAAGTTGAGGGCATTTGCTCTTGTCCTGTTGCTTGTTACCTGGGAGAAGAGGCCACCTCCCACCTGGCTGCACCCTCCTGTCAGGGAGTTGTAGAGAGTTATAAAGTCCCCCTTTGAGCCTCCTCTTCTCAAGGCTAAGCTCATCTACCTCCCTCAGCCCCTCCTGGTGCTCCAGATCCTTCCCCAGCTCCATTTCCTTCTCTGGACTTGCTCCAACACCTCAATTTCCTTCTTGTAGTGAGGGGCCCAGAGCCAAATTGAAAATACTATCTTGCACCTGTAGTAGTGAGATAAATAAGTCCGGACACCTTCTCTGCCCAGTGGCATGGCCTGTCTGGTGTTTAAACCACGCACACAAAATCAGACCAACCCCTCATGTGCTGGGACAGCATGAAGAAAGAATATTTGTGATGGTGAACAGAGTTGCACTGAGCTGGCAGTCAGGGACCATGGTGGGAAGGATGTTCTTTAACTCTGTGTGCTGAAGTAATTACAGAAAACACAAGACTGTGTGATGTAAAGTGATTGTATACCAAACCATACTTATTTATCACACTCTGCTTTGGTTTCACACATTAAAAAAAGGAAAAAAGAAAGACCAAAACACTCCTTTTTCTTAAAAACACAGACAGAAGTTCTGATTTTCAGGGAGCTGCTTTGCTCCTGCTGTCCGTTCTGCTCCTCCAGGCCTGTGGGCGACACATCAGGAAGGAGAGACCCCTGTGACCCCCAAGACGGGAAAGCTTGTAAGTGTCCTTCTGCAGGAGGCAAATAGCTGCATTTGGGTGTTACATTTTTCCACCTCAAACCAACCCTTGGTGGGCCCAGCAGATGAAGCTTCGCCGCAAGCTACGGTGCAGCTCATGTGACAGATTTTTTCTACTGAAGACTCGAAGGCAAACGTTTGACACATGTCTGGTTTCCTAACCACAGAGACAATATCTCCTTCCTCTGGGCTCCGTGGGGAGGCAGAGGATGGAGGAGACTTTCTCACTCTTCTCTCACCTCCCCTGCCTCATTCACTCTCAGAGATACCCGAGCAACAGGAAAATAAACTTGAGCAGAAGCCTCAGGAGCAGTTAGTTTGTGGTCCCCCAGTCAGTGGGGCCTTAATCCATGGAATTCTGCTGTTTTCCCAGGTGCAGAAGTCCCAAGCCCCAGTGAATCCACAGCAGGGATCTATCCACTGTTTTCAATCTTCCCCCTCACGCCTTCACCCCAGGGAAAGGTAACGCAGTGCAAGAGAGGCTTTTGGGGTCTAATAGGTGCTACTGAATCATCAAAAACAGGGTAAAAGAAAAACAGTAAAAATGTGTCCCCATACATCTGTTCTTCTGTTTTTACTTGCCACAGGAAATAGACATCAAAGGGTGGTTCTGAGGCAGCGGAGTGAAAGCAGAGCTGCTCTCATAACAAAGGCCCTTTGTGATTCATGATCTTCTGCTTTTCCTAGAAGGAAAATCAAATATTATGGTACTTGTTTATGAGGAAGTTGAAGATGAACTACCCTCATGGAGACCTGGTCAGAGGATTTGAACCCTGTGGAAAAGTCTGTGACTCAGAGACTTCACGCCCAAATTGGCCATGGTCGTACCACACAACGAGCACTTGCACGCTCCTTGCACAGAGACATCAGGTCACAGAATCACAGAACATTCTGAGTTGGAAGGGACCCACGGGATATTTAACTTGGCTCTGGGAATCAGGCTCCCGAGGGAGTCTTGAAGAGTGAAAAATGAGAGATCACCATCCCAGGAGGGGCATTGACTCTTGGTCCCTGGCCCAGGCCCCTCCAGACCTTTGCAGCCTCCCAGCCAGGTGTCACCAGTTCAGCTCAATGTCGAGCAGTGGTGACTGAGACTGATGGGGTGGCTTGGCAAAAGACGTGGGGATGCGCTCTGGCCCGTGAGTGGGAGTGTGTGAGGAAAACACGAAATTAAAAATTGGGGTGGCCAAAAGTACGCAGCAGCCTGGGTAGAATTCAACAAAGAAACTCACCCCTCAAAAAAAAAAAAAGAGGAGTTAAACTGTTAATATTTTGTGTTTCTGCTTCTCCAAAAATGAAACCTTGGGATGTGGAACAGCCTGATTCCTCTCAGAAGTGGAGTTGCTGTGAACATGAGCAGACAGGGGTTAAATAGAGGGGAAATAAAAGAAACCTCTGCACCTGGCGAGGAACAAAACATTTCAACCTGACTTAAAAAGACCTTCTCTGGGCTGCTTTGTTGATTTCCAGAGAACACCCCTCAACGCCTTCCTTCTCAGAAATCCTCTCTCACTCCTCTCCTGTACTTTTATTTTATTAATTTCATCTACTGAGATCTACTGAGCCCAGAAGTTCATTACTGTCCTGGCTCCGTCTGCTCCTTAACTCAACTCCTTTTTTTTTGCTGCTGGTAAGGCAGCTGGGAGGTAAAAGCCCTTCTGCACCTCTTAGAAAGACAGTTAGGCACATATTCCTTTCCCAGACCCCTGTGTCCATAATGTCAATCAAACAGTGACAAGAGCACCAAGAGTCAATGTCAACAGAAAGAAGAACTTGAAGCGATCAGTAAAATTCATTAACTGTTGGAGTTTGGTTAAGCAGGTCAGGGAGACTCTGGAATCACTGGTTTTTCAGGTCTGCTGTGCAATTACTACACTGTTGGTGGTGGTGATATTGGTAAATGCTTGTATTGCAGGAGGCCAATGCTTGCAGTTCTCCCCAAGAGACGTGGTGAATATTGAAAGATGGCTGGTATGCAAAAAACAACTGGATAAACTGGTAGAAGGAAAATCCATAAAATGGTACTGAATATAAAGCCACAGCTGCAGAAAGTCTATGAACAGCAAGCCTTGCTCTGCCCTGCTGTTGGTTTGACTTGAACTCTTGTTCTTATGCACCTTTTTTGGGTATTTATGGGCATCTTCTCTGTGTTGATGGCTCTGCAAGCCCCTTTCTACATCCTCAGCTGTGTGTAGGGACTCATGACGTCAAGTTCAGGTGCCACAGTTCTGGCTGTGCTCTGAGGGAATTTTCTCCCGGTTTTTCCTTAATGTGTCCCAATCACATGTCAAGGGTTAATTCTTAATCTGCCACTACTTTTCTCTTTCTGATGTTTTAGTTCCTGATTACCATCACACACTGAGCTCCTGTCAAGGGATCAAGCTTCCCACAAAGCAAGAATTTATCTTCAATCTTAGATCATAAGAGTCAAAAAGTCTTCTGTGTTTTCAGCTTGTTTTGATAATAACTGATTTAAAGGATCATTCTCACATGTCTGATGTGGAGTGCAGGACTCCTTCCATCCCTGCTGCACACTTCTATAGTCAACTTCCTCTGTCTGAATTAGCTGAAAAACATTAAAGTCATTAAGTGTTTTACAGCCAGCTGCTGTCAGGAATGTTTTCCTTTCCGTGGCATGCTTAACTTGGTGATGCAAAATGAAGCAGTGTCTCTCCTCTCTCCCTAAAAATGCAGTTCATTTAGTGCTTATATCCAGGCTCATCTTCCAGGTAGTGCATTACTCCTTTTCATTACTTCAGTTTACTCCTTACACCATTAAATGTTCACTAATCACTCCCACGGGGTGTGCCAGGGCCCTGCTTTCTCCAGGGCCTGAGTTTCAGTTATTTCTCATTGTGGAACAGGGTGTTTCCACACACGAGGATTCCTGTGCACCATTCCGTTCCCACACTTTAGCTGCTTCTGATCATTGCTTGTGTTGCCATGTTTTCCAGTTCATGGGAGCTTGCCAAACCAGAGGTGTCTGAATGTAAGGCTCTTTGTTCCCTTTATTTAGGGCTACCTGAGCTGTCTCTCTCATACCTGGTGGTTTTCAGTAAATGTGATGTGGCTCCATCTCCGTGTTCATCCAGGAATATCGATTCCAGGATAAAGGCTCCCATTGTTGGGAAAAACGTGTAAAACTCACTTGGTTTATTGATTGGCTCATTACTGTCTTGTGAACTGAGATTCATGACCTGACTTCTGCTGCTGTGTTCAATACACACGTGCATGGGATTGCTGCTGGAATAACGTTTGAGCTCCCTGCCAGCCCTGTCAGACAAAACATCAAGGCCAGAAAAGACCTCAGAAGTTTGCAAAGCTGAGAAGAGTTTCATTCCTTCATTCCCAATTCCTCAGTCCCTGCAGAGTTAGCCTTCACAAGGATTCTTCCCCAGCACATTTCCCAAGATCTGATAAGCTGCCAGTGTTTAGGGCAGCTTCATCTTTGGGCGCTCAGCAAAGAATTTTAAGAAAGCCTCACTTTCAGGGGTTGACACCTGGCCTTTTTTGAAGTTTGCCCCTATCATACACTTTCCATGCTGGCACAAAAACCCCTCAGCAGCTCCAAAGTATTCCTGAAAGCCCTGTCCCAAGAGAACTGCTTGGGTTCCTACTTTTTGTCTTGACTTCCAGGATTTCAACCCTGGCTCTCCAGACATGTTCAGCAAGAATTAGTTTGACTCCAAGTGAACAAGTCTCTGACATTTCATGGTCAATCTATTTCAATGACAATTTAAGTGTGATCTCAGTGCTGGTGACCATGTCAGTTTAATGCTGCCACTTCCTCTCTAGTGCCCACATTCCTGAAACAGAACACCATTCATAATAACGAGATCTAAAAGGGGAAACTCCCTCTCACCGCCAGGAGAGAAACTTTGTAAAGTTCAGAAAGCAAATCTGTCACATACTGCAACAGATTTTCATGCAGTACTCCTTCGTCCCATTTAACTTTAGGAAAACATATTACCAGTCTTAGGGTTTTGAACGCAGGATTAACTGCTCACAGGCTAACAGCAACATTCTATTACGCTAGTTGTAGTTAAAACTTTTTTTTAATACAATGTCCAATCATACAGACAGTCTGCAAGCACCTTTTGTTTTCTGTGGTGGTTTTGGTCTGTAACTCAGATGCATAATTTCCATTAAATGTGACGTGGATTGAAACCTTATGTTGCCCACTGAAATCCACTGTGTTTCTCATCTACAGTAATTGATCTCATTTGTGCTGGACACAAATATTTACAGAAAAATATAAATCTGAACTCATGGGTGGTGTGAGTGTGTTCAGGCAAATCACAGAATTACAGTAAAATAGGATCTTAACAGACCATCTATTCCATCATCTGTCCCAGAGTGGGATCAACCCTACCTATTTCAGTTCTCTAGAGTACGGAATTACAAAATGGTTTGGGTTGGGAGGAACCTTAAAGACCATCCAGTTCCACGCCCTGCCATGGGCAGAGACACCTTCCCCCAGCCCAGGTTGCTCCAAGCCCAGTCCAACTTTCCTTTGAACATTTTCAGGGATGGGGCAGCCGCAGCTTCTCTGGGCAACTTACGCCCGTCCTCCCAATAAAGAATTTCTTCCTAACACCTAATCTAAATCTCCCTTCTTTCAGTTTGAAGCCATTCCTCCTTGTCCTATCACTGCCTGACCTTGCTGAATTCCTCATTGAATTCTCCCACCAGTTTTGCGCACGTGCAGGTTCACCTCACTTGTTCTTCAAACCTCAAGTGATGGAGGATCTCCAACAACCCTGGTCAGGTTGTCTTGGTCACTGCTGATGAAACAGCCCCAATGTGTGCCCTAATTCCACTTTGCTGGAGTTTAAACCCTTTCCTGTCGGTCCTGTTCCTCTTTTTGGAGCCAGTGAATGCACATCACAGCAAATGGCCTTCAGTGTTTTAGGGTAATTGCCTTCAGTCTGGATCCTTTTTCATAAAGGCAGAATATATAATAAGGAATCATTTTTTCCCCTTAAGCACTTGCTATCAAAGAGAGAGAGCGAAAGTGATACTGTGACAGCAAGGTAGTGTGTAATACATTACCCCATATTACTTCTTATTTAATTAATAGCTCCATCCTGCAAACATTTGCTCAATTTTATGCCAGTAAGCTTGTGGACACATAAATATTGGCAATATTCATTCAAAGAAACATCCTTCTTCCTTTTTTAAGATTATCTGCTGTTCATAGGCTACAGGCCTGATTTATAAGTTCAAACAGCTGAAGCCTGAATTGATCCTCATATTTCTGTAGAAATGTGGTGGAAAACAGCCTTTCCTTGAATTATTGCATTAAAAAAAAAAAAAAAAAGGAGAAGAATATCCACATTTATACAAAAACCTAAATGAATAATCGGGTACCAGAATGTGCCATTATCCAGTTAATTTTAGAGATTGCATCATCTGTTCTATTTTGTCATGTCATGCTGTCAAACAATCTTCAAAAAGTCACATTTGAGATCTACCTCAAACATAAATTCTCTTTAAGTGGTGCATTTCAAAAGTCTGTCAAAAAAAAATCAGGATTCAATGTGTTTTAGAGAAATTCAAAACAAAATACACATACATACACATGCATACACACACATATAAATGTGTATTTGCATATGCATATAAATGTGTGTATATATATTTAATTTATGCAGTTTGAAATCTGGATTTAGCCGTAAAAACTCAATTCACTGTTTTTCTCTTTGTATTGGAAAAGATGAGTCAATCATTAACCCAGTGCTTGGGTCTGAATCTCTTCTCCCCAAATCTGGCAGAAAGAGAAGTAACACAAATGAATTATTTGGAGTTACCCCAAGATGAAAGTACAGCAACAGAGAAAAGAATAATAATCCTCTGTGCATGAAGCTGAAGAGGTTTATTTTAGTTTCATTTATTCCCAGGCTTTTCAGCTGGGAGCATTATTTTTTTTTTTTAACTTCATATGGTGTAACTTGAGGCTGCTGTAAAAACTCTTTCATTCTTTTGAATATTCTTTCTTCTTCCTTTGTAGCATCTGTAACCCTTGGCTCTTTCATGGAAATTCTGTCCCTCAAAGACTCCTCACAAGAGGTTGGTCTCATCTTGATTGTATTTTGCATGATGGCAAATAAGCAGCATTCACCTAATCCTATGACCTGAAGCACGAGAAAACAAATAACTTAAATCGAATGATTTGAATTTAGCTGCTTGCCCAGGCCAATTTTAAGGATTTTTTGGCCCCACATCCTGCAGTACCTGGGAGCACATGGCTTTTGCATAAGCCCAGGTCTGATTTATCCAGTGTGTATCCAGTGCATCCATGGCAGCCCAAGCAGCCAGCAGAGATCCAGAGCTCAGCCCATTCAGCACTGTGCTGTTACCTGGTACATCAGCAATTCCCAAAATTACCAATGTCACCTTCCTCCAGTTACATCCCAGCATTGTTAAAGGCCATTCCTGCAATTTCAGGCCAAAATCTCTTGTCCTCAGCAGACACAGAGAGGAGATACACCTATTTCTTTGTTTCTATTGACTTATTTGAAAGAAGTTGGTGTATCCTGCTTTGCTGCTCTTGATCTAAACATCCTCAATGGCTTCCATCTATTTCCATGGCCATGTTCCCTACACCCTGATCCCAGTTACCATCCTCTGGCCTCCTCAACAAAACCATTGGAGCCCACTTGACACTCTCTGCACTCAAAGATAAGATGAAGCCTAGATGGTTCAGCCTTTTAAAACCGGTTTCCCTGCCTTAAAACAGCAGCTTTTTCCTTTTCATGGAGCCTGTTTCAGTGGGATTTGTCCTTTGTGCCCAGCCTGGCTGCATTTTTACTGTTAAAGCCACAAACTAAGCTTTGGTTGAAAGCATTTCCCTAATATTTTGCTTTCCTGTTCAGTTCCTGACCCCTTCTTTTGTTTTGCTTAATTTAATATCTCAGGATGATTCAGGAACTCACAGGAACCCAAGGGAACTGCAGCCACCAAGACTGATCTGTTGCAGCAGCCCTGGAAGCAGCACAGAGCACCAAGCTGAGTGTTGTGCTGTGTTTCAGACCCTGCTCTCTCTTCCCGCCTGCTGCTCTGTTTCCACCAGATATTCCCATCCCTGGAGCAGAGTGGGCGGAATGAATGTCAAGACTGATGTTGACCCTGTGAAATCAGCCCTTTGCAGTGATTTCATCTATTCTAGCAACCTCTGTAGTGAAAGCTGTGGGGTAGGGTGGTAAAACCAGATGGAATTTTTAACTTTTGAAAGGTTCATAGTCATAGAATCGCAGAATGGTTTGGGTTGGAAGGGACCTTAAAGACCATCCAGTTCCAACCCCTGCCGTGGGCAGAGACACTTTCCTCTAGACCAAGTTGCTTCACGTTGTTTTGGTATAGCATACAATATAAATTCATCTCAAACATCTCAAAAAAAAAGCCAAAGTGGAATCTTATTATCAAGGACTGTGCATTTTAAGCAGATTCATATATTGTGGATTTTTTGTCTTTATATACTGTATTTTAAAATACCATTAATTCTATTTGCTTCTCTTCCAACATGACATGCTTACACAATGACATGCATTTATCTCATCACCCCTTAATATTCAACAATGCAGACCCACAGGTCTAAATTAGTCAGCACGAGGACACCACTGTGACACTGTCAAAGGCACAAAGTGGAATCAACAGAGTAATACTGGTATAAATTTTCAAATGGATGCTTATTTTGATGCAGGTAATCGTCTCTGGCAAAGTAAATCCATGAAAATAGGTTGATGGCAACCCAAAATACATCAGCCTGTCAATGAAAGACATGCATAAATCCAGCAGCTTGTATTGACAAGAGTAGGAGCTTAATTAGCTTGGTAGCCAACAGCATCGCACACCTCTTAACCTTTGCATTGAGCTTCTCAGTTGTGTTCTTTTCTCTGTAAAAAAAAAAGGAAAAAGCAATGCTGGGGAAAGATGTCAAATCTTGTATGACTCCAAATAGCAACTGGAATACAGATAAGTTAATACACAAAAACCGTTCCCCAAAAGGGTTTTAATTTGGGCTTCTATGTTGGTGTGGTTTAACCTGGCAGGCGGCTGAACAGCACAGAGCTGCTCTCACTCACCCTCAGAGGGATGGGGGAGAGAATCAGGAAAAGGGTAAAATCAGTGCTTAAGATAAAGACAATAGGACAGNACAGTTTAATAGGACAGAAAAGAGAGGGAAAATAATAATAATAATAATAATAATAACAATAATAATAATAGGAGAATATACAAAACAAGTGGTGCACATTGCAATTGTCATCCCTTACTGAACAATGCCCCGCAAGTGTTGGAGCAGCAGCTGGCACTCCCTGGACAGCTCCCCCAAGTTTTACTGTTCAGAGTGATGCTGTATGGTCTGGAATGTCCCTTTGGCCAGTTTGGGTCACCTGTCCTGGCTGTGTCCCCTCCCACCTCCTTGTGACCCCAGGCTCCTCCCTGCCAGGGCAGTATGAGAAGCTGAGAAGTCCTTGACTTAGTGCTCAGCAGAAACAGAAACATCAGGGTGTTATTAACTCATCTCATCCTGAATCCAAAATCCAGCCCTGTACCAGCTACTAGAGAGAAAAATAAATCCATCCCAGCCAAACCCAAGAAATATGTCCACAGGTTGTTATTTTTTCCCCTCTTTAAATCTATCCATTGCTCTAATAAAAACATTACCTCTCTCTACAAACCTTGTGTTACTGATATCCTCAGGACATCAGGGCTACAGAAACACTTCTAGCAAAAGTCAAATGAATAATACATTAAGGAGAATTTCTCTGTAAATATGTCTTTCAGGTCTCGTGTTTACTCACTTGTAAAAAAACATGAAAGAGAGAGCTTTGCTTTACAGATCAAGAAAGGTGCAGACAGAGATAACATAGAGGATAAAAAAGTGTGGAAGGGCAGACAGAGGTGGAACAATTAAATAACCCTGGACTCACTTCCAGACTGAAGAGGTGGCTGAGGAGTACAAGAAGGAAGTTCTATACCTGTCCTAAATGGTTTTCTCTTGTTTGACATCAAACTGACAGACTGCAAGGAGCGCTCCCACAGCACCTCTCCTGGCTCTGCAGATGTCACCAAATGAAAGAGGGGCAGGGAATAAGCTCAAGGGAGTGGCTGCTGCTTGCCAGCTTCATGCCCACCAATACATCCTCATGCCACATCCCAAGGGATAAAACCTTTGCTGAGAGGTTTCTCCTGTGGAGCACAAGTGTGTTAGGCTCCACTGCAGCCTTGTGGTTGTGACCTTGGCCTGAAAACAAGACCCTAAAAGGATGTCTCAGAACCACAGGAACATAAGACTTGTCATGGATAAGAGCCAGGGCCAAGTGCAATGCAGTGTGGATGCAGCCAGGAAAAATCCCAGGACAGGCAATCAGTGCCTGGTTTGATTAAGTAGTAAGAAACATTTTTAGGTGTTTCTCCACAGAGCAACAACCTCAGCTGTTGTTCAGAAGAGACCAGATTCTGGTCTAGAAACAACCTTGGAAGCCCAAGTGAGGATGGTCTACAGCAGAAAATGCCTTTTATTTCCCTACCTGTTGTCTGAAGACTCTGTTAGGGGCTGAAGTTGACTCCCAGCTCCTTCTTCCAAGCTTTTTAAAGTTTTTCTCCTGTGTTTCCAGCCACTTCTACGTGTGCTAATTTTGGCCAAGTAAACATTTTGCTTCCTTGAGACAGACCAATGGTCCTGTGCAGCTGTTTTTCATTTCAGCCTCATAAGGGGATCTGTAGCACTGCAGCAATGGAAATAATTCATTATAATAATTAAATCAGCATTTTATTTCTCAGTTTGATCTGATTTTTCCTGGCCTGCAAAGGCACCTCTGGGATTTGTTTCAGTGCTGCACATGGCTGAGGAACATATCCTTGCTGTGCCCCCAGACTTACAGGGCAATTATTCCTCTGGAACTCATGCTTAGAGCCACGCCTAAGCCTCATTCCACATAGGAATGGGACTCATGGAGTCACATCTCGTGTCCATCCCTTGCTCCACACCTTTGGGTCCGTTGGAAGAGCAGACTGAGGGCTCTAAGTATTTCATGTTTCACAGAAAGACACCGACAGCAGAAGATGAGACCCATCCCCACCTACAGAAGTTGTAGCTGCAAACACAACCCTTATTAGACCTTGGTGAATCCACACAGGCAAAAACTCTGTGCTGCTCCTTGGGCCCTGCAAGTGGATGAAAGAAGGCAGTTTCCTACAGTAAATCCACACATAATTCATGGAATGACTTCTTTCCTCCTTAAACTTCCAGCTCTGAAATAACCCGCCCTAGATATGCAGCCTCCTTCTGTGGGAAAGGGGGAAACTGAGGCAGGGATCTTGCTCTGTGCTGTTGAAGGAAAGAAGATCCCAGATTTCCTTAGCTGGATGCTTTATCCCTCACGTCATCCTGCTGTGCAACAACCTAAGCTGTACAATTGCCATCTCTGCTTTCATGGGACAGTGGTGGTTACAGCCCCAAAAACCCCTTTGGGCAGCTCTCGTGGTCTGCCAGCACCTGGACAGCCCACAGCTTCCCCTGTCTAAAACAATTCCCTCACCAACAACAAATACTCATTTCCTAGAGCCAGCGGGAGGACGGCTGATTTTTGTGGAGGGAAGGAATGTGGGAGGAGGCTAATTCTGAGAGATCGTGGTAGAAATTGTGGTGAAAACACACAGGAAGACGGGATGTTATCTTCACCAGACATGGCTGAGAGCTTTGTTTGGATGTCAGAGGATGGGCCAATGAATTTTTTGCCTTCCAGGAAAAAAAAAAATTGTGCTGCAGGATTTCAGTTTATACCCAAGAAAGCAAAGTTATTTCTAACTGCAGGTGTAAGATTGGAAAGTGTGAGGGACTTATGAACCCAAGCCATATCCTGCATATTCACAGAGCATCAGGGAGCCTTTGTGTGAGAGAATTTGTACCATTCCCTTCCAAGACTCTCTGAAAACTAGTGATGACAGGCTAGAACCCAAGAGTGTGGGGAAACACCTGGAGATGATAACTTCAATGAAGAACGTGGATCATGTTTTAATTGCCTTCTTTATTTCTGTATTTCAGTGGAACACTCTTAAAGCAATCAACAAATTGAATTCTCATGAGAAAGAGGCAGGGCTTTTTTCACTGATCTAAACTTAAATACCTGGAACCACCTGAGGGTACCAGAGACATTCAGGTGAGGCTGCTAGGTAGGACCTGTGCCTTTCTGGGTGTGTGGCTGGAAGCCGAGAGTGACAGCACAATACTTAGGCACATCCAAAATTGCACCAGACACCAGCAACAGAACAACAGTCTGGCATCCTGAGAGTCCAGGCACCACAGAATCATCTCCATTTTATGCTGAGAATGTGACATTTAAGTGCAATGCAGCAAGTGACGAGCCTGTAAATGCCGAGAAAAGTTAAAGAGCAGTCTGGCACTTCACAGCCAGCCAGCCAGTCCCCAAAGCAAAGCCTTTTACTAACTTTTATTTTAAGCTTTCCTTTAGCAAACATAGCATGTCTGAATACAAATTATCACAAAGATCAAGATGTTCAGATCTGGAAATACCTCAAAACAACTGTCTGCTTTAACCTTTGCATATTTTACATATTTTTTCCTTATAATCAGATTCTACCCACTAAAGGGTTTCAGAAGGCAATGCTTCTAGTAGAGGATATTTGTTGAAACATAATATCTGTTATAAAGTGTAGCTGGGAATTACTAGATAGTGTCCTGAAATAAATGTTCCTTATTAGACCTATGCTAATTCAGAGGATCTTCCCACGTTTAAACAAGTTGGTATATGCAAATAACATCTGTCTCATTTCTAGAAAATGGCCCCAAGCTTGAAAATTCAAGTCTGGATCTAGATCTTACACCTCATGAACTGTCCAGAGCTCCAGGCTTGGGATCTTGCTGAATAAAACATCAGAAAAAAGAAAGAGAAATTATACTGACACAGAGGTCCCAGCACCCAGGGTCTCTGATGAGCCCAACAAGCAAGGCAGGTGTGGAGTCACAGGTACCAGGTAAACTCAGTGATCAGGGGTTCATATATCAATTTTTTCTCATCTGCAAGAATTGATTGCAGATGTGTTGTACCCATCCACTGGGCCTTTCACCCTATAAGTGACATTTCTGTCCCAGTACAGCAGCCACTTTCACCAGAGACAGAGTGGGATATGGTGAGGACAACTAGAGGTGGACAGCCACATCTTCCCAGGAATGGGTTTACCTGTAAACTTCACAGGACTCCAAATCCCTCTCTTCCCTCCCTGCAGCAGCACCCTGGCAGAGCAGATGTCCTTATGCCACATAGATTTGCACACCATAGATTTACACCAGCCTGTGACTGTTCACAGGAGATATTTATACCTGAAGGAAACAGCATTTTTCAGTGCAGGCAACAGGGTGTCCAGTCTCTGAGAGTTATTAATGCCAAATGAAATAAGGAAAATTATAATAAGCCAAACACACACATTTCCTTTGATATTTTCAGCCTTCAGGAACTTGTCTTTCCAGAACTTCCTAAACCAGAGAGGTTCTACTGGAATTTAATAGCCCTCAGTGGATTTTTATCTGTGTATTTTTCTAAGTGCTTTTAGAACCTCCCTAAGCTTCCAGTGGTCACAACATCCTCCAGTGAGAGGTTTCATGACTTAATTACAGGCCTTGTATGCTACATGAAAAACTTCATCTGCATGTTTGTCTGAACTTATTTCTTTCATATAATTTGATGGTTTGGTGTTCTTGTGCTAGAAAAGACTGTGGGCAATCATCTCTTACATGTTTCTCAATAGCGCTCATGTTTTTTATAGGTCTGCATCACAGGATAAGAAGTCAGAGGCTTATCATGATGGATTTGGATTGCATGTTAATGAAAAATTGTCTTTCTAGTGGTAAAGAGAATGAGATGGTGAAATAGATTGTATGGTAGGTGGATTAAGCTTGATTGCATGTGTCAAGAAGGCAGACAATCGATGCTGTTCATGGTGCAGTTTATCCCATCCTGAAGTAAATGTCCACATTCAGTCAATTAAATTGCACTTTAAATTCCACTGACCACTGACTGGGTCTCCAGTGACAACCATGAAGCTCCAGCAGCCTCCTTACAGGAAGATAACTAAAGTTAGAGGAGAAAAATGGCACCCGTTTGAGTCAACTCAGGCAAAGCAGGACTGACAAACTCTCATCTTTAGCAAAACTTTAGCATTATTGGAAGCCAGAAAAATGCCATCATGCTGATTTGAGTTATTGCTTTTCCTCCATGTTCTTTGATGCCAAGCTCACATTGCACCAGTTCAACTCCCATATGTTTGACTTTGCAAATTGTGTAGGGCAGCAACCAGCAGTGGCTGTGCCCAGCCAGGCCATGGAGTGGAAGTGAAGCCAAGACTGGACTTTAGTAGGAAAAGATGGCATCACTTGAGTTCCTTGCCCTCAGCAAAGTCCATGACAGATGTTTTTCCCACTGACAGTCAAATGCTGTGGCTCTGCCCGCCAGGATACTCCTTTCCTTTCTCAAATTCCCAGGGACTTGAGGGATCAACACCTGACCTCCCCTCAAAGTCCATGAAGGGGCAGGCACTGATTCTGGGAGGGCTTAGCTCACCCAAAACTATTTCCATGGTGGAAATGACTAAAAGATGACCTTGACTTTGACAGGCATCACCATCCCAGCCATGACACAACCTCAGTACCAAGGACCTGCCTTCCACAGCCCACATCCTTCTGAGTATTTGGGTTCCTTAATCAGAGCTACAGCAGCAGAAAGGTGAAGCCTCAACTGTTGCATGTCCAAGGTCCCTCATGGAGCTGATTCTTCAGTCAATGCCGTCACAATGGATAATTCCATGCCAGCTGGTCAATTCACCACCTCTCCACTCCTTCATTTTCTCTATATCTAATTAGCTAGGTCTAAGGAAATCCTAATTTTTTTATTTTTTTGGTGAATAATGGCCACTCTGAAATCTATGTACCATAATAATGGCAATTAATTTGAACAGGCCATTCAAAAGCCATTGTATTGAGCTCAGAACAAGCCCAATTGACATGCAGAAGCCTTTTATAACCTGGTACTCTCTGCACTGTCATCAATTATCTCCTAATTAAACAACAAAATTCTCTTGAAATGCCCCAGCTAGACATCATTACTAAACATTTTGCCATCACTTAGTGGATTAATGTGGCTAATTAAATAACTCGCAGTGTGGAGTCAGGATCATGGTGTGATACTTGAAATGAGGTGTGCAAGCCTCTATAAATTGTTTGAAGTCAAAACCTGCTTGGCTTGTATTGACAGAAAGGATTACTTTAAAAATCAATAGCTTTATACTGTTTTGTTTTTGGGTTTTTTTCCATCTGAGTGAATAAAAAGAAAGAAACTGCCCACAAACAACAAACTTCCATTGGAAATGTTGGCTTTTCCATGCTGAGAGAAGAGACAGCTCATTTGCTCCAAGTTTTCAAGGGGGTGGGAGTCTGAGTATTTTACAACAAGGGTTTGATCGAAAATTTTCCAATGAGTTTTCCATCAGTGACAAAAATGGCATCCTTGAGCTTCACCTATGCACCTTCTGGGATACCATTCCATACTGGAGACCTACTTTATATGTAAGAGGGAATTCCTGCTGCACTGTTCACATGGTGCAGTACCAAACAGAAAGAGTTTGGGGATGATATCTTTCAAACATCTGCTCCTGGGAGTGACCAAGCCCAGGTTACTACTGCTGGCATCTCATGGATATTTCTGGATCCAATCCACTTCCAGGAAACTTGTGGGTTTGCGGGTCCAGCTTCAGCAGCTGCCAGCTTTCCAGTTAGTGATGCAGACTGAAAAAGCTCTCTTAGGATGTCTGAGGTTCCTCTTTGGAGCTGTGCTGGGGCGTGTTCACACAGTCCCTGATGACTCTGTTGACCCTCAAATCCACGACAGCAAAGGGCAAACCCAAGTCACTGTTCCTCAACCCTAGGAAGCAATAAACCAACAACCTGCCAGTGAAAAAATATCTGAGAAAAACATGATTAGGTGGTAAGGTATTTTCGTGTCCTAAGCAGTGTCTGAGGATGTACAGAGGGTTCAGATTTGTATTCAGATAAAGTGATCACGGTGAAACTGAAACTCCCTGCATGACAACTAGTTCTGACTAATGTCAAAGATGTTGCCTGAATTATTATAAATTCTGAGGCACCTACCAGAAGCAAGCATGTCCCAGATGATTGGTTAGATGGGGCCCTGAGCAGCCTGGTCTAGTTGAAGGTGTCCCTGCAGTGGGTTGGAACTAAATGACCTTTAAGATCCCTCCCAACCCAAAGAATTCTGTGATTCTATGATTATGTTGTTGAGAGGCACCCCAAAAATACAGATGAAATGTCTTACACACTCTCCACCAGGAGGCAGCAATTAAATCCCTTTTAATTTACAGGTGATGAGCTTGACTTTTCAATTCATCCACCCCGCTGGGTTGAGCAGTGGCTCCTCTGTTCCTCTCTTTCTGCCAAACTGATCACTGAACTGCTTTGGAAGATTGATTGGCACATGCCTGCATCTCTGGCAGGTTGGATGGAGATATCCTGGTTACCCCTCTCTATTCTGCTGAGGTTTTCAATGTGCTCACCAGCCTAGGATGCCACTGCCTGCCCTCAGGCTAACGTGATCATAGGTCACATGAATTAGAGTCAAACCTACTCATCTCCAAACGAGCACTTCCTGCCTTCCTTTCAGCCTCACATGTATCATCATCTTCTGCTTATTATAGTGCCCAGTGCTGGGTCACAAGAGATCACTTCCCCTTTCTCCCCTTGCACCGCAGATGTTGCACAAACAGAGAGCCAGGCCCTGCCCAGAGGGTCACACTGCTCCCAGGGAGGTTACACATTATGTGGGCAGGGGGTGCAAGCTCTTGCTAGTGGGCTCACTAGAGCAGCCGGATGAAGAGCAGGCAAACAAACCTGTGCAACGAGAAAAGTGATGCCTCAAGGTTTAGGCTGGAGGAGGGAGGTCACATCCAGGCTGTGGCTGCTGAAAGGCTTGGCAGTGTAAGTTAGTGGTGACAGCCCTGTACTTGGTCAGCTGGAGAGACAGGGCCACCTCTGCTGCAAGGAACCTGGAGAATACAGTGCAAGAGAGAGCTGGAGAGGGACTTTCTACAGGGACTTGTAGCGACAGAACAAGGGACAGTGGCTTTAAACTGAGAGTAGATTTAAATTAGATATTAGGAAGAAATTCTTTGCCCAGAGGATGGTGAGGCCCTGGCACAGGTTGCCCAGAGAGGTGTGGCTGCCCCATCCCTGGAAGTGTTCAAGTCCAGGCTGGATGGGGCTTGGAGCAACCTGGGATAGTGGAAGGTGTCCCTGCCCAGGGCAGGGGGCTGGAACAAGCTGGTCTTTAATGTCCCTTCCAACTCAAACCATTCTGTTTGGGGACATTTGGGCAGATTGGACAGGAGCAGCCACCTCCTCCACAGTCTCAAAGTCCTCAGCAGGAACAGCAAAAGCAAAATTACATCAACTCTGTTTAAGTGGCAAGAAAATTGCTGTGTAACTCCAGCCTGGAATAGAGCTATAGTTGTCAATGCACATCTTCTACATTATCTCCCCAAAAGCAGACTCTCACCGTCTGAAACATCTCCTGCATCATCTCTAGCAGCACATGGCTGTGCCAATCTCTGCAATTTGTCTCATTTTCCCTTGTGTCTATCAGTCTCCTCATCTGAGGGGACTGGAGGAGACTCAGACCCTGTGCTGAGGCACTGGAGCAAGGATTAAAGGTTCAAGCATGGAAGAGCCAGTCCATCCGCTGCCACAATTCATTCACACTTGAGAGGGAAAAATGGCTGTACAGGAACAGCCTGGAGCAGCTTCCCTGGCTCTGTTATGTCACTGGCATTGCACAGCACGTCCCCTCTGCTGCCAAAAGCTGGGCAAATGCAATGAGAACATTTGCAACACCAGTAGTGGGTGGTGGGGAATACAAATACACACACGCAGAAACACTCACATGGGCAGATGGGACACAAGATTGTTCTGTTCCTGCAGCTCTCTTTTGTCATCTGGGCAGCTCTTTTTATATCTTTAACTTGTTGTCACCTCCTGCTTGCCCTGCTGCTGCAGGTGACAAGGCCCTCTCCTTGGTTTTAGATGCAGACACCTGTGGTCACACCCTGGGGACTCTGCGGGTGTATATTTGTAGGATCTTTTGATAACCTATGTAGATTATGCCCTTGTTACAGCCCTGCATCTAAACCTTTCTGCAGAGTGCACTTGGCAGTGTTAGGTTTACAGTTGGACTCAATGATCTAAAATGTGTTTCTACAACCTAAATAATTCTATGGATGAATATGAATGTGTACGCATAAATATCTTGGGGTTTGTTGCTTGTGTGCCTCTAGATTAACACACAATGATTTCAATATTCAGTTTTCTGGCTCTTAAAAAGCATGAGTTTTATTATTAAATTACGTTCTTAACCTTAACTCTTAAATTAAGCTCTTACTCTTAAAGTCAGCTCTTAACTTACTCTCTTAGTAAACCTCAAACACAGACCAGTCCATGTAACTTTTGGTTCCAGCACATTCCTTCTGCCCCGAGAGCCAAAAGAAACAGCCCCTTTCACTGACACTGAACTAGAGTCATACAAGTATTCCTCTTGATCCAGACTTCTAAAATGACTGGAGATGTGCCTGCTGTGCTTTAAATGAGCACAAACCTGCTCAAGCCAATGAACTTTGACTTACAAAGAGCTGCCTCTTTGACTGTACCTTCTCCACAGGTTGGATCTGAATTAGACTGGCAGTTCTTCATGGAAGTGAAATTCTACATGAATTTCAGAAGGCAAAGACATGATTCCTAAAGGGAATATATACTGTCTTGGAATCACAGTTACTATTTAGCATTCATATTTCATTCATGGCCATGTTTCATATTTTTAGGTCATGGTGAAAAGCTCTCATGTTTGGACACGTCCAGACCTGCAGAAGTGAAAATTGTTGTCCCAAAGAGCTTAAAAATCCAAATAAAAAAAACCTGGGGGAAGAGGGGGACACTACTGGAGTGAAATTAGAAAAATAGATGCATAGTCTTCATACTCCATGCTAAGTGTACTGACATTACGAAAAGTCAGGGCCCTGTGTACCTCATGACCTTCCAATTGCCATATGGAGCTGATTCCCCATTACCGAACGTGCAATGGCCTAAGAAATAACAAGAATTAAGAGTTTGTGCAGTGACATTTTTAAACATTTGCTGACTTTTAGAGAAAGCCCACAATGAATATTAAACAAGCCCCTGCCTTTCCTAGGGTTGGTGGGTAGGACCTGACTGTCTCAGTTATGTGCGGTGACCTTTTGAAATCATTTTTGTCGCTGCACGATTCCCGTGGTTCTTCAGCCTCATACACTCTGGGGCTTCAAGAGAATTAAGCTTCTTCTGTTGCTAATAAATGGAGCCCTGTATTCCCTCACCTGGAAAAGGACTTTTGACTAATGCTACTGTGCACAGAAGAGTGCTCAGAGATTATATAAGAGCATTTGAGTGCAAAGCAGAGGCACCAATGAAAAGAATTGCTGGTTTCAGTTGTTGCTGTTGAGGCATTTAGTGTTACAGCACCTTGATGCCTTGCACAACACCCAGATTAAGTCCAAATCTGCAAGGCTGTACTGGAAGATAAAACACAAAGCCTTCTTATCACAAAAGTCCCACTTAAGCCTTCAAAATAGACTTCAAATACAACTGGAGTGCTGCACTCAACTCCTGTGTGGGAGACCCTCTGTAATACAGTCATTTAATTTCAGGGCATGTTTGAGCTTTTTCTTATATATCCTGAAGGAAATCATAGGATCAACCGCTTGGGGTCAGAAAGCAGAAAACAGATTGTAGTTTTGTTTTTCCTCTCCATCTTTTGTTTCTTCTCTCATTAGCAGGCACTGCTGAGCAGGCTTCCAGCCACCTAATCCTCTCTAAGAGCTCTCTCTAGGAATCAAACAAAGCTGGAGGTAAAAAATGATTCATACCCAGCCGTGTTTGTCATTGTCTGGAAAGCAAAGTGTTCAAATCTACCACAGCCAAAATAGCCTGAGCTGACAATGTGATCACCTGCTTTTAATAATAAATTAATGCTTCAGGGCTGTGTGTTTGGGGCAAATGTGTGAGGCCTCTAAAACGTGGCTAGGAGATATGCTACAGGACAGATGCTCTGGGATCTCTTCACCCTTCAGTTCCTGACGCTCTCCAAAAAGAGGTGTGACTAGAGCAGGAAGTAGTACCATGGCTTTCGTTTGTTACCAACACACAAACAGTGCACTTAGGGACAGAGAATCATCTCGTCTGGAAAAGTCCTCCAAGATCATCAAGGCCAACTCTTCGTGAAAGCAGCCCAGGATTTATTTCATGCCAGAGGTCCACGGTACTTGCAGAGAGCTGTTTGGTTATCCCCAAAAACGAAATTACATTTTCGTTGCTGTAATGACAAGGACAATATACAGAGATTTTGATCGAATGCACAGATATTGACTTCTTGGTGCCATCAACCAGCCCTTCCTCCCCCACATCTGCACTGTCACAGAGCAGCTCCTTGAGCAGCTACAAGAGCTCGTTTCAGCTGAGCTCAGGTATTTCCTCACTGTACTGAGGGCAGCAGCAGCACCGGCATCCCCGAAACCAACCCGAGTGAGGCAACATCCTCTGTGTTCACACCTGCCCGAGTGTCCCCGCTGCGTGCTGCCCCAAATCCTCACCTCCTGTGCAGGAGCTCTTCCTGCCCCTCCCTCACAGCCCTCTCCTCTTCCCACGCTTCATGGCTAAGACAGGGTACTGAAGGCCACCTGCAGCACTAATCTGTGCTTAATTTCTTTCCCTTTTTTCTCCCCTGCTCTCCTAACACGAGTGTGGAGTTTTCAGTGCTCCTGCCCACACTGCTGTACCCCTCGACCACAGTGGGCATGAGGGTCACACCAAGCAGAGTTATGTTTCTAGGAGGTTGATGGAGTGGCCTTCAGCCATTCATAGGAAAATAGTAAGGAAGAGTGAGCACCACAGCCATGAAATGCCTGGGGATTACCCTTTTACTTTTGCTGAAATCCCCTTTCTGCTCCTGATAGCAGTGCTGCAGACACTTGGAGACCTAAGTGGGTTATAATAAGTTGACTCTGGCCACTGACAGAGTGAGAGGATCATTGCTTATCTTCACTTCAGGAACCTTCCTAAAATTGCAATTGCTCACGACATCGCCCCAGGTATCTCCTCCTGATCCTATTTGAGAACTCTGGAGCATCTATCTCTGAGGACCAGCTCTCGGGTGCCAGAGCTGGCCCAAGGGCATTTGGTTTTCAAAGGGAAGCTGACACCTTTGACACCATCTAATTTTGTTCTTTTCCAATCCGCTGAAAATTGCTTCCTCTGTGTCTCTTTCTGGGTATCCCAAAGCTGAGGGCTTTTTGATGGAAAGCTTTTTTTTGATGGAAAAAGTATCCTGGTCACCCAGTGTCTTCCAGGGAACAGAGGTTGCTGGAGAAAGCCATAATTTGGAGAATTTTGTGGCCATAATAGAAAGAATCACAGAATCATCACAGAATCAATTAGGTTGGAAAAGACCTCTGAGATTACTGAGTCCAACCTATGACAGAACACCACCTTGTCAACACAGAATCACAATATCAATTAACACAGAATCAATTAATTTGTGTGGCAATGATGTGACAATGGTTCCCCGTTAACCAGGGATATGTTTCCACCAGCCAGCCCTGATGGTAAATGCACTCACATCAGACATTTTCACAGCACCGAGAAAACGTTCTGACCTTTCACCTTAACCACTGAGAGAAAGCAAGGGAGCAAACCCACTCCTCACCCAGAGCATTCACCACAGGGAGGTCAGGTCTGAAATGTTACCGTCAGCAGCCTCTGCTCACCCTGACTTACATTAACTCTGCAGCAGAGACGGGCGGTTTCTGGGAAATTTAGAAGGAGAGCAAACACCACAGCACCCAGCTGAATAACTCATTATTAGCACAATTTCACTGGGAAACAACACTCTCTGCCAGCGTTTCTTGTGAATAGGCCACTTCACAAGAATTAGCAGGCGAGCTCAGGTGAGAAACACGGAGAGAATTCAGAGAAATGAAACAAGGACCTTCACAGATCATCTTTGGCTCACACCTGCCCATGGGGACGTTACAGAGGAGAGGTAAAACACACAGAAAGGTGCGGGCTTAGGGTGGCTGCTCCCAGCTGAGAGGTGGCACTGGTAAACCTAGCAAAGGAGGTGGATCAGTGCTCATTTTGCAGCACCAAAAAGGTGCCAGCACGGCCTCAGCACACAGAGCAGCGAGATGGCAGAGGAACAGGGGGCTGCTCAGCACCCCGTGCTGGGCTGGGGGGAGGCAGAATGGGCTGAGTCAGGGTTAGCACCTTCCAAACTGTGTCTCAGTTTCACAGCCTTAAGGACTTTCTCGGAAAAACACCACTGAGAATGTGAAGACCTCTAATGAGCATCCAATGTCAATTTGGTGAAGGAGTCTGCTTGGTGCTTACATCCTCACCAGTGCTGTATGCACACCTACTGCTCCTATTACAGCTCTTGGAGCTTCTCCCACACTAAATCAGCTTTTCTTTTGCCTAAATCTTCACCACCTGGAGTGGCTTCCATCATTCTTTACACAAAGGGTGGTGAGGCCCTGGCACAGGTTGCCCAGAGAAGCTGTGGCTGCCCCAACCCTGGGAGTGTCCAAGGCCAGGTTGGACGGGGCTTGGAGCGACCTGGGATGGTGGGAGGTGTCCCTGCCCATGGCAGGAGGGTGGACTGGATGATCTTTAAAGTCCTGTCCAACCCAAACCATTTTGTGATTCTATCATTACCTTATGCCATGCCTTGGGAAACACTCTCCAACAGGACAAATCTCCACCTTTCTGCTGCCAGGCCCGACCTGTCAGTTCTCCCCACATGCCTTACGGACATGTCCAAGGGCAAAAGACACCTGGACAAAAAGTCCTGGGACTTATAAAGTGGGGATGAGTGACTGGTTACCCGAGGGCCAGACATTGTCCTTCTGTGTCCCTAGGCTTCAATCCTTGTCTATAAAAGAGGAAAAGCTGATCCTTTACAGGGCACAGCAACTAGGAGATATTAATATAGTGGATGTGAAAACCTTTGGTCCTGCCTTAAACAACCTGTTCTGTTGGGCTTTCCCCATCCAGACGATTTGCTGTTAGGAGCTGCACAAGGCATTTCTGCATTGGACACTCAGCATTTGTGAATTATGAGGGACAAACTGCCTTGAGTTACTGCAGTGTGTAGCCCAGAATCAAAGTTATCAGGCCAAACCCCTCATCTCCTCACCATTAAATGAGGTAAGAGATTTAAGATCAAAATTTCGTGTCTTATTGCTCTTTCTGGCAAACAATTTTAACTGTGTGTCTGCCAAAACTTCACAGATGTTAATAAAAATGTAAACCGTTTTTGAATTCCTGGGAGGAGTTTTCAAAACTGCTCTGAGTGCATGATCACTACATCAAATTCAAGAGCCCTCACCAGCTTTAAGTTTGAAGGAGGTGACTATGTCTCCAAGGAGACCATCTGCCCCACCTCTGTAACATCACCAGCATCTTCCAGCCATGATGCTCATTTCAGGTTTCAGTTATGCTGCAGCTCTAATCTCAATACAGATCTCAGTCATGGGAGGACACCATGGTGTGAGTTCTCAGCAGAAGGGATCAAAACTTAGACACCCAGATCTAAAACTGAAAATAATTTTTTAAAAAACCATCCTCCCAGTCATCTTGCCTTTAGAGTACCCTCTAGAAGGGTACCAAGGGTTACAAAGATAAATGTGAACATGAAGTCTTGCTGGTCTCTTAACCCCTCTGACCTCCCTGGGCAATGCCTTCTACTGATTCCAAATGAAACCAAAACAGTCTTTCAACTGTCAAGACAATAAATGCAGGGGATGTATAAATACACATCAAAAAGAGCTCAATGTCATTTGGTTGCTCAAAGAGGTCATGGACTGTCCATCCTTGGAGTCATTCAAAAGCTGTCTGGACATGGTCCTGGGCAGTCAGGTTTTTGTGGCCCTGATCGAGCAAAGAGGTTGGACAAGGTGACTTCCAGAGGTCACTTCCAATCTCAACCATCCTGTGACTCTGTGAAGTCTAAGCTGACTTTTGGCTGTTGATTTTGCTTCAGATTTCCCCGTGTAATTAGTTAATGTCATCAAAAGAGGCAGGAGTGGTCCTGCAACCCTCGGACCAGGCACTTTGTCTCCAAGGTTGGTCAACAGTAATGTCCAGTCCAAGCTTGGATTTGGCTTTTCATGATCCCCGTTTCAGGGAGAATTACCAGGAGTACTTCCCCTGCAGAAGTCAGTGGGGAGGCATTGCTTTCACACAAACAAAGGGAGGGTTCTCCAGGACAGGAGACGAGCTTTCAATCACAAGTGAATTTGCATTTTTCCAGCAGTCTCAGAGCAGCACACCTCTCATGCAGTGTCAACTGGAATGTGTGGTCACACACCACGAACTTTTTGGATATGGGGAGGTTTTCAGTCACTCTCAGCCCTCCACCATCCTCCCCACCCCTTCCCCACCACCACCACTCTGATCACTCAGCCCTTCACGTGGCCATTTCCTGTGAAAATGATGCCTCTTACAGGCAAAGGGCAACCCCTTTTGTGTTATTTTGTTTTGTTTTTGTTTTTAACTTTTTCAGTTTTGCTTTGCTGGTTTTTCTTGCATCCAGACTGTTTTGTTGCCCTGGCTGTGAGCACGATGAGGTGATGGGTTGAGTCAGCAAAGTGAGGAAGCCATAGCCTGGAGTGGGGAGGCAAGAGACAGGCAGAAGTGAGGAAGAGTGTGGGAACAAGCAGGTGAAGGTAGGCAGAGGCCTTGCCTCCCTCAACCTGAGCCCTAAAATGAATTTTATACACCTGCTTCATTTTGAATGCTGCTGACAAACCGTAGTATGGAGCCCAAAATGACTGAGAAAAAGCTTTAAAACTTTATAAAATCACAGGTGAGCCAACTTTATGGACTGGGAACACATTTAGCACCATATGTTCAGTTGATCCTTGCCATGAGACTAACAACTATTGAAGGATACTTTAACCCACCAGTGACAGGACCAGCATCACAGTTGATTTATTCCTGTTTATAAATCAGTCTGGACCCTGCAGAAAGATTCTCCCACCGTTACTCAACATTTTCTGGTGAAGCCTAGGAGATGTGCCCCGTCAACACAGCATTTTGCAAGCGGTTTGATTTGTTCACTGCATTTCCTGTCCTCTTCTGGGGAGGCCAGGGAAGTCCCCAGCTGGAAGTGTGTGACCACCAGCTGGACAGACACCTCATGGGAATGGGTGGTTTGGGAGGTGCTGGACCCACTGCAAGGTAAAAGGGATGAAGGGACCTCTCTAGAGGTCCAGACTGTTAGAAAGATTGAAATGCAAACCTCGTGGTACCATGCACTGCACACTTGGGGCAGAGATGGAAACCTTTGAAGGGAAAAAGAAAAAAAAACAAAAATACCAAAAAACTGAAAGTGCCCTAACCTGCTCTATTTTCTTCATTATTTTTCAGAAGTATTAATGCATTCATTTCAATGAATTCCAAGCACAGACAAAGAGGAGTATTGTTTCTTCTTTAGCAGCAGTTATTAAATATGTACTCTTATTGTTTCCCCCACCTCCTCCTCTAAACTAACAATAAATTACAAACAATTACCCTTAAAAAAGAAACCAACCCAGACCAAATATTTTGATAATGAAACTCTTCAGAACGGCCCACTGCCCAGGCGAAACACTCAATCAGTTTGGATTTTTTTTTTTTCTTACTGAAAATGTGGGTGGTTTTCAAACACAGGAAAGAAAACACGATGGCTTGTGGTGATATTTTCCACCAGAAAGATGCAGCTTTATGGGGTTTTGGTTTCCAGATACCTCCACCCACAGGAGTGGCCTCGGCTGTTGTAGAAGGCGACGCCTGAGTAGTTGTACAAGTCAGGTTAAATGACAATAACAATACCCAGCAGTCCATGTGTGTGTCAGTGGAAGCTCTGTGTCAGCTGGGTAATTATCCTGTGTCTGGATAATTAATATGGCATCTGCTTCCCAGACCACAGCGCTGTCACTTTTAAATATGACAAAAAGCTGCTGTGGGAAAAAAAGGAGGAGTGGAAAGATGTTGAAAATCTATTCTGTGTATCCCTGGTGGACAAGATCAAGCTGAAGAGGTCCCTGCTCATTGCAGGGGGTGTGGACTAGATGGCCTTTAAAGATCCTTCTCAATCCAAACCATCCTGTGATTCTGTGATCCCATAACAAGAAGTGGGTTTAAATCCCAGCAAGGAAGGTTTAGGTTACACATGAAGGGCAGGGAAGGACAATTTTGGACAGGCTGTAGCAGGCAGGTGTGGAGCTGTCACCAGAGGTCTGGAGTGACAAGATGGGTGAATGCCCCTTTAGTAAGGGCTCGTGTTGATTTTCCCTTGCAGCAGGGGCAGGAATCCTTGGCTTGTCTTGTCAGGGTTTTTCCTGATATGAGACCTTGTTGTTGCACAGTCAAATGCTTTTCTGGAGGAGGATGCAGGCTGAAACCTTCTTCTGACAGATTGGAGGTAAGTGGCCTGACTGTTTTGTGTGTGATACATGGAAACAAATCCTGAGCCTAAATATTTGCACATCTGCAAAATTTCCTCCAGGCAAAGTGATCCTCACGTAACCGGCTGCTGTGTCATGCTCTGTCCTCCGGGTCACGGAATCACAGAATCCTAGGACGGCTGGGGTTGGAAAGGACCTTAAAAATCATCTAGTTCCAACCCTCTGCCATTGGCAGGGACACCTCCTACTAGACCAGGTTACCCAGAGCCAGATCCCACCTGGCCTTGGACACTTCCAGGGGTGGGATCTGATCTGTGTGGGGGAGGCAATGGGGTCAGGGAATGGGGGACACACCACGGGGCTGCATCCCAGCTGGGGATATGCCACTACAATGCCCAGAACTTGCACTCACCCAGCCTAAGTGCAAGTGGGTACAATGGGTCCCCAAGCATCACGTTCCTGTGCAAATTTTAGCAACAGCATCAGCAGCCAGTAGAGCTGAAGACTTAAGCTTGGGATGGGAATACACGGGGTTTTAATTACCTGCAGCTCACCTTCAGCTGGGGTGAAAGGACCTATTCTGTATGCTGGTAGCATCAACACCCTGGTATAATGGACTCTGACGCAGACGGGAAGGATGGATGTGTAAGTTAATGGTGTGTGAGCAATTAAAATGCAAAATCATCTGCCTCTTGAAAGGTCTTTTTCTCTCCTGCTAGTAACAGGAATAGGTATTATAGTCAGCTCTAATTGTTCCAGAAAATAGGAAAGAATCATTCTTTGAAAGCAATTCATTTCCCCTGATTTCCAAAATCCCAGCAGCCTTTCCCTTTCCCTTGCCTTGCCTCCCTATTCTTTATTTTAATGCATCATTTACATTTTAGAGATCAACATCAAGGGCAAAATAATCACAATAATATTCAAAGAACCATACCAGGCTGTTCAAAGCGAACACTTACTTAAAATTTCTAAACTCCTCATTTGGGTCATCTCAAACAAAACATCATTTACAGGTCTGGCAGGTGACATGTTCTGCACCTGTAATGACACGCTGACCTTTTAGGGAAACACTATTTGAGATTCTTCACTGGAGCCTTTGGAGCCACAGAAGGAACCTGAACATGTCCTTGTGTTTTCTGTGGGTCCACCAGGGGGGTGAAGGACATCTGTGGGTCTTCCTGCTGTAGCTGTGATCATACTGGATCGTCTGTTGGCAGCAGCAAAGCCCACGAGTCTCACAGAGCTGGTGTGCTCCTGGAGGATGGGGGGAGGTTTCCCACTGTCTTCTCTAAAGTCCCTCAGCATCCACATTTCTGGGGTTTCCTCTCCTTCTTGTGGCTCCTCTCCCCTGTTCCTGAGGCAGTTTCCCGCTCCAGATCCACCTGTCCATGACCCCCAGCATCACAACTTATCTTACAGCACAGGAAGAAAACAGGAGACCTGTGGAGCTGTGAAGGTGTCTCCCAGGGAATATCCCGAGCAAAACTCACTTTTGACACCCTCAACCCTTGAAAGGGGTGCTCCAAACAGGTACTGCCTGTCTTTCTTTCACACAGCAACCTGGTCCGAGGCTGGACTGCTGCACCCCTCAACAAACCCTCCCTGCCAGCCGTGACAACAAGGCTCTGCAGCCTGGAAAAAAAGTCAGGTTGTCCTATTTCATTACTTTGGGAGAGTGTTTCATTGCAGCCGCTGTTTCTCCGCCTGCAACGGGGACCCCGTGCGCCAGCCCTACGGCAGGGTCCTGTGCAGGACGGGACGCGACGCTCAGCTCCCAGCCGGCTCCAACTCCCGCGATCGGGATGTTCTGGGGGAAAACACGGGAGGAGACCCAGAGGAGGGGAGGGGGACGTAGCGGGGCGCGGAGCGGGGTGGTGCCGAGGAGGAGGAGGAGGAAGAGGCAGCGAGGGCAGCCCCGGCGGTGGCGATGAACCGCCCGGAGAGCGCTGCTTCCCTGCGGGGGCGGTGGCCGGGGGGAGCGCCGAGCCGGGCGGAGCTCAGCAGAGCCGGGCTGAACCGAGCCGAGCTGTGCCGGGCGGGGCTCAGCAGAGCCGGGCTGAACCGAGCCGAGCTGTGCCGGGCGGGGCTCAGCAGAGCCGGGTGGGACTGGGCTCAAACCAGGCCGAGTTCAACTGAACCAGGCTGCACCAAGCCGAGCTCAGCTGAGAGGAACCGGACTGATCCGAGCCGAGCCGAGCCGAAACGGGCTGATCCGAGCCGAGCCGCGCTGCTCTGCGCTGCGCGGGCAGCAGGTACCGCCGGCGGAGGGGAGCGGGATGCACGGGAGATGCGCGGGGGATGCGCGGGGGATGCGCGGGCCGGGCAGGGTGTCCCGCTGGGGAGCGGGTGGGACCCCCGGAGAGAGAACCCGTGCAGCACCATAGAAGTTGAGAGCACTACTTGGTGCTGTCGGCATTTCATTGAACCTGGACGCTCCGCTTCAGCCATCGGTTCTCCTGTTACGGGATTTTAAAGCTGGCAAGCTGACATTCATCCAGAGAGGTGGTTTTCTTTTCTTTTTTTTTTTTTTCCTTACACAAGAGTCTAAATTACTTTCAACTTCTACACCTGATGTTTTTAGCGAGTGTTTGTGGTTTCGCCATCACATTTTCCTGCCTTTAAAAAGCAGTGTTGCTTTCTCCCATGTATCTTCATGCAACAAAGGGGAAAGTGAGAAACACAATGAAAACCGATTACAAAGTGTTAGTCAACACAGTGAACAAACTGGGAAAAATATAGAGGGAAAATGCTTTCCCCTGCAGCGCTCAGTGGTGTTTTGTAGGTGTTTCTTGGTTACAGCAGTATGTGATAAGACAGACAGATAGAAGTCCAGTTTTAGAGGTGATGTTTCATCTCAGCAGCTGTATATATCGCTTTTGGATCGAGTTTGTAATGTTCTCGAATCAAGAGCTGTGATAGATTTGAAGGCAGATTTGAGCAGTTGAACAGAAATTTACCGCCTCCATCCCTCCTCCCCTCCGCAGGGTTTGAGCTGCATTTCCTTTTGAAGGAGGGGACTCGAAGCCCCGACCTGGGCTGTGTTCCCTGCGCGCACGTTAAATGCTAATAAAGTTAAACCCTTGGGTGTAATCGGATCTTTTTTAATTGCAACTACAAGGCAAGTAACTAACTTCTCGGCTGTACTTTAATCTCCAGTACTGTGATACTTTTCAGAGGGGGGAAAGCTTTTTGCGGACTACTTTTTTAAAATGTCCACCGATGAAAGAACAGTAGCAAAAGATCGACTTCAGCAGCTGAAAGCCACTCAATTGAGTCATGCTAACAGCAGATTATTTAGCAGGGTTACTAGGGCAGGAAGAGATAAAGTTTCACTGAACTTGCTATTAAAAAAAAAAAAAGGCAGGGGGAGAAGCAGAACTATTTGCAGTGAAAAGGGCAATGTTTGAACTTTTGTATTTTTGAACAGCCAAGTCCCTGAGGCCCTGGAAGTGTGCTTTTTATATTTCTTTTTTTATCCTTCTTTTTAATTGAAGAAAGGACTTCGCACCCCCATTGAGGCCACCGGGCATTCTGAGTTTCTGGGGAATGTGCTTTAGGAGCTGACTGGAGGGACCAGCAAGGAGCACCTGCTCCAAGGAGGTTCTTGTCCCTCCTGGTTGTGGTGGAGCAGGGCTGCATTCAGCTGGAAGTATCAATGGCCTCCTGAGCTGCTTTCCTGGAGTTCATGGACCTGCTGAGCTGCCATTGCCTGAACTCCTGACATCAGAGCTGAATCTGAATCCCAGCATGGGCTCCATGTAGCTGCCTCTGTGTCTTTTTTGATGTCTAGGCTGGACATGAGACTTTGGTGTCTACCAGCCTGTACTTGCCAAGGCTCCCTGAGCCCTGCTGAACCCCTCATTTTCCTCACATGACTATGTAGGCAGCCCCTGTGAGGGCATGTGGTGAATTAAGCAAGTGATGCTCAGCCTGTGCAGAGGTTTTGGACTGGAAGGACTCCCTGCCTTAAGATGATGCCACAGCTGCACGGGCACAGGCAGAGTTTAGTTAGACTTCTACATGTATTTTGTGATTTTTTTTTTTAAAGCCATATTGAAGATTCAGATCTCCCTCCTGAACCTCCATCCTGCAGCTCAGCAGCCCCCTGAACCCAGGCTGGTTTTGTAGTCACGCTGCTACACTGGGGAAAACTTTTCGGTCTTTTTCACCCCTAGGAGAGCTGTGAGCAGAGCGTTTTAACACTGACAGGGTGGAGCTAACTAAAGCTGGTTTTTTTCTGCCTCAAATGTGTTTCCTTTCAAAGAAAGTCACTGGGTTGACTTTCAAAGCTTCTCACAGATGCAGGATGTGCCTCACTATCCCATAGGAGGTGGAGAGTTCAAAGGAAAGGCTTAGAGGGAGAGACAAGAAAGGAGGGATGGAGGGAAGAAGAGCGGCAGTGTAGCTTCCCAGCATGCCAGGTTTTTATTTTAGCTCCTTGGGATCTTTTCCAGGTTACTCTCTGTATATCCTCCCACTGTGTTCTGGAGGAAGTGATATGGTGAATATAACTTCTGATGGCAACTTTTTGGTTTCTTTCCTTATTATCCGAGTTTAATTGCAAAGAGCTCCGCAGCAGCCTGGGAGGGAGGTGAAGTACAAACCACCTTCCAGGGCTTTGTCAGGAGGGCTGCTCTACTCTTGGTATTTTATGTACATTTGTGGATCTAAGTTAAAACACTTGGCTGCAAATCCTGCTGTTGCTTCCCGTTTTGCTGAAGCCAGGATTTGTGTAAGCAGAGTGTTGTTCTTTGCCTAAGCTTCGCAAAAAGCGATTCCTGAGATAGGAAAGGAAGAGAAAGTCAATACAGTAGTATGAACACCCAAAACCTCTGTGCGTGAGGTCTGTAGGACTAACCAGAGCCTCGATCCTGGAGTGACAGGAGCCTGTGGCTGGGTGTGCGTGCGGTTCCCTCGCAGGGTTGCTCACGTGCCTGCTCTCGCACAGAAACATTCCCAATCCTGTTGGTGACTGACATGGGAAGCAGCCTGCAAACACTCAGTGCCAGTTTGTTTCCATTCCGTGCTGTTGTTCTCTGTTTGCCTCCACTTGCATCCGACTCCTGGTTGGGAGGAAAACACTGGCAAAGGCAGCGTAAATTGCAAAGGGGTTTTTTTTGTATCGTGGCTTGTTTGTGTCAATTTTGTGATTTCTCTGCATCATTGTTTGTTTCGGTTAATATTGTTATTTATCAGGCCTGTTGGAGATTTTTAATCTCTCACCACCAACCAGATCACATCCAGCAGCAGAAATAATGTTTATTAACTTTGATGGTAAGAGTGGAAGGAACCCAAATTACTTTTCAAATTATGCCCAGCTGTCTTAGCAATGGATAATTCCTCTGGTTTGTATCATACCCTTTAATAACACCATTGCATTCTGCTGAGGCAGGATGGTGGCCTTCCTTCTGGGGATATTTCTATTTCCACCTAGGTGTAAAAATATGTTCTGTGTTTGCTCCTTTTGGGCAGAAATGCTGAGTGGAATAAGTGCACAGTTTTAAAGGATGTGCCCAGGGTGAGATGAAAAGAAAATGGTGCAGATTTCACATAACTGTGCCCCATCTCACCACGGTGCCATGTGTGGTGAAGGTGTAGGGCTCAGTTATGTCTCAGGTGAATTTCTTGGTATTTATCTGAGCCATGAGATGTGCAGTGATCAGCTCTATGTGACACCTTTCTGGGGTGTTTGTTGTTTGGTTTTTTTTGTCAGTGGTCGTTTCCCCATCACATTCGGCCCATTTCAGGCTAGATTGCTTCTCAGTAATCAACTGCCTCAATTATTATGTGGTTTAATTTTCTCGGCATTCATTCAAAAGAAGTGTATGCTCTTTTCCTTATCCTTGTCAAGTGCAAATGTCCCACTTACCTCCAGGAGATACAATGTAGTCAGAGCAAGTGCATGGGAAATACCAACCCTAAAAGACAAGAAAATTTCTGGTTGATAAATGTGAGCACAGGGAGGTTATGAAACTTGTGGCCATCCATGTATTGTACTCAGCCTGGTTCTGTTGGAATCATGGATCATAGAATGGTTTGGGTTGGAAGGGACCTTAAAGATCATCCAGTCCCACGCCCTGCCCTGAGCAGGGACACCTTCCACCAGACCAGGTTGCTCCCAGCCCTGTCCAGCCTGGCCTTGGACACTTCCAGGGTTTTAAAATGAGAAATATACATTCATTTACCAAAATATCATCTCCTGGCATAGAATAGCACCTAGAATGGTTAAAAATATCCGTTTTCATCCAGGGTTGCCAGACCATGAACAGTTCAAGGAAAATATTTGATGTGACATCACTAGGAGAAAGTTGGAACATCTCCCATAATACGTAAAGGAATGCAAAGATGGCATTAAAAAATGTTTGTACTTTGCATATCATAATTATCAGCAAACATGACAGTGGGAGGACTCTCTGCACAATTCCAACTGCCCTGGCAGGAGCTGGGGATAAGAAAGCACATGAAGAATGCATAAAGATAAGTTGATCTTATATACATATACATTCTTATATACAATGTATGTAAGAATGAGTGAAAGTAAAAGCAGCAAAACCACAGTACATATGGAAGTAGAAAATGTGACAGAAGGAGATGGAAGGAAGGAAGGAACTCTTGCAGCTTTGTGTGTAACAAGATTACAGCTCTTCATGGGCACAGTGACCTGCTCCCAGGCAAGGTGTTAAACCAGCAGGATCTCAGCTGGAAGCATCAGGGTTTAGAGACTCAGATAGCTTTAGAGAATAAGAGAAATAAAGGTGTTTTCCCTTTGAAAACAAAGAAAATGTTCAGGACTTTTAAGTTTTTTCATGGAAATATTTTGGTCCTCAACAAAGATAGTTTGGTTCTGAACGCTGTAACTGTGTGTTGTAGTCATCAAGTTAAAGATGATATGAGCATTTCCATTCAGTTATTTCCTGGTGCCTCCAAGGTGCAACATGACTTCATGTGGTGCAGAAAGGTGTTGGCTCCAGCCTCAGTGTCCATGGCAAGAGTGTTCATGGAAGACATGGATCTGTGGATAAATCTGATTGACAGAAAGAATGAGGATATGTGGGAACCTTACGGATCATTTCCATGAGTCATTATGAAGTGGGCTTTATAAAAACTTTTCAGGCCCTAGAGTAAAACCCACCACTTTTCTTCAGAAAATATGCAGGTTTTTTCAGTTGAGGGAGTGATTCTTCATCAGATATGTTTAACAGAACCTTCCATGGCAACAAAAGGCACCGGCTCACCCCCTGCTGCATGTGGAGGCTTTTATCATTTAGAAGGGCAGGAAAATGATGCTTGAGACTGGTTTGAAAAGGTCATCCCAGACACTGGTGGGAGAAGATCTGAGTGTGCCTGCAGAAGTGGGTCCCTGAGCTGAGGAGGTAGGCTAGACCTCAGGCTCATCAGCACAGCAATCTGAGGCAGGAAAACTTCTGAGGAGACAAAAAAACCTGTGAAGAAGGTGCTGGTTACAACGAGGTGTGTACAAGACAGACAGGTACATGGTGAGAGGGGTGTGTGGGGCTGGGGACAGCTAATAGAGGCCTCCCTGCTGCAGAAGGGTGAAGGTTTAAGGTACAGATTCAGCTAATTTTAGGCCTGACACATTGAGCTGAAGGGCTCTGGTGGTGAGGTTATGGCTGATGGAGCAGTGGGGGGACCAGTGTGGTGAATATGAGCAACCTGGTGTGGTGGGAAGTGTCCCTGCCCATGGCAGATGATCCTTGAGGTCCCTTCCAACCCAAACCATTCTATGACTCTGTGAAGTATGAGGCATTTGGAAGATCATACAGTACAGCAGACAGCTTAAAACCCAGACAATAGCTCTGTCAAGCACAGATTCCTCTTCTGTTGTCACATTGGGATATTTCATTGCAAAAGCAGCCACCCACCCAGGCCAGGAACTGCAGTTCCTGCCTCAAATATCATTGCACCACAAGTTTCTGGGAAAGCAAACAAACCCAGTCTATCCCAAAAAACAGAAGGGCTGTCACACCACTGCAAATGCACACGTTTGCTGAGAGTGTGGATTTAGTGTAGCTCATCTTGGGGAGGCAGGGGTTGAGGGTGAAAGAGGATTCTCAAATCAGACTGGCTGTAGGGCTTTGTTCATCTTGTTTTGTGTGAGAAAAGAACCCTTCTGACAAATGTACTCCTAATGTTGTACAATAAAGCTTTTCTTGGGTTTAATAGGTGAATACTTTGTCCCTGTCTGTCCTCACTGATGCAGTAACTCAGCATTTTGTACCCAGTTCTTTCCTTGGGATCAACTAACTACTACAGTGCAAACTAAAATAAAAGGAAAACAACCTAAAAAGTAAAAGAGAGAGAGACTTGCTAGTGGCAGCAGGACTGTCATAGAATCATTGAATCACAGAGTGGTGTGGGTTGGAAGGCACCTTAAAGATCATCCAGTTCCAACCCCCCTGCCATGGGCAGGGACACCTAGGGACACACTAGACCAGGCTGCTCAGATCCCGGCCTTGAACACTCCCAGGGAAGGAGAAGGAGATCAAACACACTCACTGGAGTGTAAGGCCGAAGTGACTTTCCTGAGCTTGTTGCAGCTTTGCCTCGGTACAAGTGAAGTCCTAATTCAGCTTGGTCTTTTAATGACTCCGTGATTTTGTAATTAGCAGATAACAATCCACAGGGAAACTCAGGGACACCACAGCCAGCAACAGGATGGCTGTCACAGTCATAAAGGGGCCAAGCTTTGGGGTCACCTGGTACCATAAATCCCCAGGAACCTGACTCCAGACTTCTGCAAGTGTGCTGGGAGAAGTTTAACTTCTATTTTGTTTCAAAACTAAACCTTTGTCTGGTTAATTTTTCACTTG
Organism: Atrichornis clamosus; assembly: GCA_013400975.1. Classification (NCBI taxonomy): domain Eukaryota; kingdom Metazoa; phylum Chordata; class Aves; order Passeriformes; family Menuridae; genus Atrichornis; species Atrichornis clamosus. The sequence goes on along the minus strand of WBMZ01003643.1, from coordinate 149,645 downwards.
GATGCGAGCATTTTCCTGCAAGGAGGTGTTTTATGTGGTCCTTGGGCTTTGCTGTGGAGTTTCTGTGTGCTGGTGAGGCTGCTCCTCTTTCTCACCTAAATCAGCAGCACAAGTCAGGAACAGCCGTGGTGGGGGGAGAATCTGAGCTAAGGGGAGGCATTTTGGGGCTGATAAATCAAGAACAGAAAGAGCAGCTGAGGCTGTTAGAGATCTGTTCTGACTTGTGAATGGGATTTGGACAAGGCCGTGCCCTACTTATCCATGGAAAACAAAGAGACAAGTGCAGTTGTGGGAGTCACTGCTGCTGGTCTGGAGGCCTGTGCACGTGTTGAGAGCTGAATTTACCCAGGTTTTCCCCTCCCACCCTTACAGTAACACTTGCTATTTATGTTTTGATTTTTAACACTAGTTAATAGTAAAGAACGTGCATCCTCCAGCTTCCGTTTTCAGCTCTCCTGTCCCTGCTCCCCCTGGTGCAAGGGGAGGCTGTCAGGACAACTACAGACATTGTTACTAAATGTTGAACCAAATAAAGTGGAGAAGAACTGAACACAGCTCTTTTTCTCCCTGTCCCCCTGATCAAAGCAAGGCGATTCTCTGCAATTCACTTTCCAGTGAAATTGGAAAGGAAGGAGCTTTTACTCAATCTCATCATTAGAAAATACAATTATATGGCTTATGTCAGTTTTTCCAGTTCCTAGTCATTAACATTGTCCTTTTGCCTTATTTGTAGACCAGACTCAAACCCCATGGAAAGTAAATAAAGGTTTCAGTGCATTTTGATTTAGAGTCTGTTGTACTTAGACCATCCTGTCCTCAGCTTGTTTGTCTCTATCTGCAGTACATGTGTGAGCTCACGTGGGTTTTAATGCAGAAGAAAGACCCATAAGCTGATCTCTGAATTTACTCAGCTTCTGGCAGGAGAGACACCCCATGGGGGAGCCATCCCCTCTTGTCTCAGAAGCTGGAATGCCGGGCAGACCCCTCCACCTGACCCAGCTCCTGGCTTCCATCAGCCCTGGGGAGAAAGAGGCATTTGAGGTCACCAGGCATTTGACCCATTTTAGTCAGCGGCATGGAGATAATGGAAACTGAAAACCCAGCAGGTCTCTTTCTCTCTGCCCTTTGTGAAGGGGGCCTGGGGTGAATAGTCCATATGCAAATGTATGTGGAGTAGGGAGGAGAGTGAATTTCCAAAGTTGAGTGTCAGGAATTGGTTTGTTTGGGTGAAGAAGAGAGGGAAGGGGCCTCCGATGTGTCCCTGTTTGGGATTTTGTGAGTGTACCTGGATGCTTGAGTGTGGAACTCAGCTTTTCTCTGGCCTGTGGTGTGTGCAGGAGGAGGGACAGCACATTCCCTGTGCTCTGCATTGCTTAGCTGAGCTGGGAGAGTGATGCTGAGGTGAAGCAGGTATTGTCTGCTTGTTCATGACTTAGCTTTTCACAGTGTGAAGATGAACTCATGAAGTTTTGCTTAAGCAGCCAGATGGTGATATGAAAAAACCCAAACAAGCCAAAAACTAAATTAAAAACTAAAACAGAAAAAAAAAATCACGTAAACCGGATTCTCAGCACTTCGGGCTAAAATTAATTTTCTCTGAGTTTTGTATTTCATTCTTCCACCCACTGTGTGTCCTATATCCCTCCCTGTCAGGGAGATAACTAAGGACAGAAGATCAGAACGAAACTGGTGGATAAATGATGAAGTTGATGTGAATTAAATGGTGAGTGGAGTGGAAAGATATGAAGAGATGGAAAGTCTCTTAGGAACTGGTTTGAAGCTCTGACACTGAGAACAGGACACCAGGCTATGAATGGGAAGAGGACTTTCATCCTAGCTGGAGTCAGAGCTGCTTTATTTAAATAGAAATGTAGTTTTAAATTGAGTATGATTGAAGAAGAGGAAATGAAACATCAGAGTTTATTTAAGGAGATGGCTGGAGTCCAGAGGCACTGGGAGTGGGAAAGACATAGATGCTGGAGTTGGGACGGTGTTGACAAGAGATGGCACCGATGCAGCACCTGAGACTGATGGAAACAAACAAACAAACCAACCAAAACCAATTGAGGGTGACTGTGGTTGAGCCATGGCAGCAAAGACTGCTGGAGCAGGGAATGAAGGCAGAAACTGTAGGTCTGCCAGCTTCTGCTCTGCGAAAGAAATACTTCTGCTTTTAATATGTATTTATGTCATTATGTTTAGCAGAATAAAAGTGAAGCTGTAAAGGTGTGGAAAAGGCTGAATTATCTGAGATATCCGTGGTTCTGTTCATTATAAAATGTGAACTGGGCCGGGTGCTTACAGGGACAGGGGTTCCTGCAGACTCCCTGGGAGGATTTCAGGCAAGGAGGAGGCAGCTGGGGGTTGTGGACCAGAGCTGGGCTCATGCTGTTGGGGTGCCTAAAATGAATTATCTGGCAGTCAGGCATCTTTTTGCAGTTCCTATCTGCTGATCTTGGTGGGAAAATGTCCAGTGCTGCAGAGTAAGGAGAAAACACAAATTCTCCTTAAATTATAGTGCAAGCTCTGTGGAGAAACACAGGACAGTCCTAGACCAGAATTAGTTAAAATCATAGAATCACTGAGTGGTTCGGGTTGGAAGAGACCTTAAAGATCATGTTGTCCCAACCCCCTGCCATGGGCAGGGACACCTTCCACTAGACCAGGTTACTCCAAGCCCCATCCAGCTTGGCCTTCATCTCCAAAGCCCATTTTTTCCCTCACAAATGAGGTGTGTTTGTGTCCAGTGTGGACTCCAGTTACGGCCTGAGGGCTCTGTGACAAATTCACCCACTTTTTTGAGCGGTAACACCAAGCACACAAGAAGCTTCGCTCCTGACGGATGGCCAGACAGACACATCGAGGATGATGTAGACACAGCCCGCTGGGTGGCAGAGGGGTGAGTGAAATGCCCTATTCCAGCCCAGCATTTCTGTAATTCAGGGTCCCAACACCCTGAGCAGATTTCTGGATTAAACAAAGACATTAAATACCTCTCCTGCTGAATGAGGTTAATCACAGCATGAAGCTGTGCCAGCAGAAGGAAGGATGTTCCTAAGGCCCCTTATGATTCTGCACCCCTCCTTGGGGCTTTTTCTTTCTTTTTAAGAGAAAGAAAATAAAAAATAGGTCCAGATGCTGCCACTGGCAGGAAGTTCAGTGCATTAAAAAACATCCTGGTACAAGATGGTGAAGTATTTAAGGAACACTTCACCTGTGTCATTAAAAAAAGCAGCAAAAAACACCCAAAAAACCATAGCAAGAAATCTGTGAACCAGAGCCAAAATCTTGCAGAAATACAGAAATTGCTGTGCTGATGAACCAGAGGTGACAGGAAAGGACATCTCAGATGTAGCTACATCTCAGTTCAAGATATTTTTATTTGCTTCATTGAAAAGCTCTTGAAAGAATTTTGTGTTCAGTGTTTGATAAACAGGGTGCTGCCACTTCTAGCTTGGCCTGTGCTTGTTAGGAGACAATTAAAACCTGAAAATATAAGATAGTGTTAAAAATTGTAAATAAGTACAATGAGGATAATTACTTTGAAAACATTTCTTTTGAGCTTGTGTGGCCCAGGTGTTGCAGAAAAGAAGTGATACAGAAAAATAAATGAACCAGAAGATTTCTAGGAAAATAAGGAAGCAAAATTGATAAGTTGCTTTTAATAATCTGGACGCCAAAAAATGCACAAAAAAAAAAGTTTTACAAAGGAGGGTAAACTGAATAGTTGGGCTTTTTTCCAACAGTGCAAGTGAAAAAGATTGCTTTGTTTCAGGACCACACATGACAAAAATTCATTAAATGTGAGGAAAAACAGGGGTTTGAGCTGCCTTCAGGGGCAGGACCTGGAGGGGTTTACTCCAGACCCCAGAAGGGGTCTGCTCTGCTTCTTTTTCCAGTTTGCACAAATAACAAGGGTTTCAGCTTTAAAAGCTCTGCCAGGGGAGGTAGATTCACATTGTCTACTGGAAAACAAAAGGCATATCTGAAAGAGATTCTTCTTTCTGGGTATGAATTTGTCTCCTTTATGAGCAAATTAAAAAGTGCTGAGGGGTGTTCCTGTGTGCTGGACCCTCTTTCCATTTCTAGGGCAAATGGCTCCAATGGCAATAGCTCACCCAGCTGTATTTCACTGCCTTTCCAATCTATCCTAACTGTTAGACACAAATGCATCTGCTGCTTGATCAAACCCTAAAATCTGGGTCCTTTTCACTGCATATCTGACCATCAGTGGTAGGACTGACCCTGGCCGTCTTTGTGTGATCATACTGTAGAAACAACAGTTCCAGGATGGGTTTGGCTTTATTTAAAATATCCTCTTTAAGAAGGGGGTGATGTGCCCCTACAAATGTTTCTATCTCTAGACTGGATATTCTGGGAGCTGAAGCCCATATGTGCAGTGCAGTTGTCTCTGTATATTCATGTGAATCCAGCCCTAATCTCTTCACAGGCAGCCGGGCTACGATTTCCAAGTCTTTTTATTCACACCAAAATGCAGTTGCTGCACAACACCCTCACTCATCATCATTCCTGCCTAGGACAGGCCCCCCCATCCATGCAGGGTCAGGGAATGGATGCAGCTGCAAACTCACTTGTCAAGCAGAGAAAAACAAGGCTGCTTTTAGGGAAATCTGTTCTAAAGAGGCATCAGGCTGTGCTGGAAGGGATTGGGAACCTGCAGTGTGACATGGGGTGAAAAGCTGAGCCATATCCTTGGACACAGCCTGCATTTAGGTCAGGTTGAAGGAATTGTTTTGTGGAGACCTAAGGATAGCAAAGCACAAATTCTCTGGTTTTAAGACCCAGTTGTACATGTATCTGCTGGAAAGGTTGAGGATTCCATCCTAGAGTCCATGGGTGTATGCAGTGACCACTGTTGGCATTCCCAACAGCTATTTCCTGCAATTCCCCCAGTGGGATGAACACCAGCCCTTCCAGAGCTGTAAATCTGTTCACCTGTGTTAACTCCACTGTAGCTTAATCATGTTTACGATCTTAAGATGGGCCTGAGGCTCCAGTCTCGCCTTCTGCACCACAAAAGCAACAGAAAGAAACCCCTGAGCTCAGCAGAGTCCAGACAGACATGTCTGAAGGCTATAAATAGGAGAGCAGGTCCTATTACCAATACACACAACTTGCTCTGAACATAGCATCACAAGACATCCCCAGAGAGTTTTAAAGAGAAATGCTCATCCCTGTGCCTGTTGCTGGTCCTACAAAAGCCTCCAAGCCTCATTTCCAGAGGGGAAAGTCATGCTTTGTCTGGGCCCTCTCTGTATGCAAGTGATGGGAAAGGGTTTGTGTGGAAAGCAACACCTCTCTTTTGAAATCAAGTTGTTCCATGAAGTTTTGGGAGGCTCTTTAGTTGCGTGGAGTGTGGTATTGTACCAATCCCACCAGAGACTGCCGGTGCTGTTTTGCCTCCTCCTCTCCCTCCACTGCCCTTGGGAGGTGCTGAGGACGGGACAGTTGCCCATGGACAGAGGGAAAATTAAAGGGCTGTGCCAATTCCCCTCCTTTTTCTCCTCCTCCTCTGATCCACATCCTTGTAAAAGGAAGGTGAGAGAAACCTTGGTTGGCACCCAGAGGGCTTCTGAACTTCCTCCTTCATGAACAGGCTGGTTTGATCTCCTTTGAAGTAGGAGATATGGCACCCAAAATGAGTCACTCAAGTGAGTTATTTAGATCCCTTTTCCCTACTCTTTGGTTTGTGGGATAGGAGGAGCCAGGGGACAGAGAGAGGGACTTCAGCCATCACTGCTGGTGTTCAGTGTTGCTTTTGAAATTTGCAGGGAGGCCTTGAGGTGTGTTGAGTTATGGTCACGTGCAGGTCTCCACCAGCCTTACAAACAGATCTCTGCAGGGCCAGGACCTGCCTTTTTTGCTGGGATGTGCCCTGCAAGGGAGTGAAGGAAAGTTCATACTCTTCAGCTATAACTCCTGGTTCCTTTCCCTCTTGGTGGTGCTGATCCAGAGATTATGAACTCATTTTGCAAGCACAGTTTGGCCTCAAAAAAAGGAGAGAGAGCTGGAAATGTTCCCTCTGATCTCAAGAAAATGAGAGTTTGATGACATTAGGAAAGCAGCATGTCAAATACAGAAATATTTCCCTTTTCACTTGGCCTTTATTCAGTAAATTGCCATTTTAACTGTGTCATACATGCATCCATTTTTATTCAGTGAAAGGCAGAAGCATAAATCCCACCATAGGCAGCTGTCCTCCATCCAGAACTTCCACCGACTGGGAGCAGGAGCTCATTTCTTCCTCTCTACTTAACCACAATTGATTAAGGATATTAAGGACTTTATTACTTCCTAATATCACCTGGGAATGATTCCCATATGTTGCACTGTTCTCCAGAGTGGGCAAAGCTCCCTTGTGCCAGCAGAGTGGGGTGCAGAATTGCTGAACCCCAATTGCACTGTATTTAATGTTTCATTGGAGGAGAGGCTGCAGGTGGCCTCTTATGGAAAGCTGCATTTCATCCTTAGTTCTCGGATACCTCATAGTATCCTTTCCACTGGGAAATTAAGCAGACACTCTCCATATCCACTGCAGCTGTTTCTGGTGTTAAATTAAACTGCTGCTATTACAGTGAGCCGTGCTGTAGCGGAGTTGTGTTGTTCCTTAATTGTTTATGGCTGTGGATACCAGCCAAGTAGCAGTCCTGTGGTGGCAAACGCTGGAAATCTGACCTGGAAAACATCTGTTTGGGTCAAAGCCAAGGTGGTTTCAGGAAAGGCAGTGAGAGAGAAGCAGGAAACCAGTTATCTGTCTGATTTATCGGACCGGGTAAAGAAATTCACCCCAGGGCAGAGTGCTCACATGAGGCTGGTACAGCAGTAAACTCTGGTTTTAGCAAGCTTGAGCCAGCCTTTGCAAGGTTTGTAAGGGCAGCTGTTGGTTTACTGGTGCTGACTCCTGGTGTGCCAAACCTATGTGCTTTGCAGCTGGGGGAAAATTCTCACCTGTTTGTTGGTGGCTGCAGAGCATCTCCTGCAATAAACTGCTTTATGTGAAGTCCCAGCACAAGTCTTTTAGATCTGATAGCTTGAAGGGATTTATTGAAATTTAATGGCTTCAGGAACCTGGTTAAAACCAGATCTTAGAGTGACGGTGTTTCATGGGAACAGATCATCCCCTGGTGCTCCCATTTGCTCTCGAAGGAGAGGAATCACACAGTGATGGTTCCATGATCATGATGGTTCCAGCTCGTGAGCTGAGGGTGCCAGTTTCTCTCTGTTCCTCTCTCAGCAGCCCAGGTAACTGCCTTTTGACATGGGGATGCAGATGCTGTAGACAGCTGGGTCGTGGTGAGATCAATCCCACCTGTGTTTTCACAGAATCACAGGCTGGAAGTGACCTCATCTGGTTCCCCTCTCCTGTCCAAGCAGGCACACTACAACCCAGTTGCCCAGGACCATGTCCTGATGGCTTTTGAACACCTTGAAGAGTGAAGACTCCACAATGTCTCTGGTGTGACTCTATCCCAGCCAGACCCAATACATCTGGGATACCTGATCAGGAAGTGCTTGGTTGCACAGAGTCAAAATGAAGTATTGCACTGGAGGGGAGGGAGGAGGTGTCCAGCATTTGAGATTAAGGAAATTTTTAAATGTCACTGTTCAGGGAGCTGAGCCACAGACCTGAACAGGGGTCTTGTGGCACATCCAAGCAGTGATTTTTGAAGCAGTGATATATTAATTAGTGTAGTATTTAGAATATAGTATTTTAGCAGGACAAGGTGCTTTCACAATTCTAACCATGTTTTGACAACCTTGACTACATTGAAAAGCTGTACTCCAGCTCAAAATTTTAGCCCTAATTTAATTTTTTTTAGTACTTGAGCCAATTTTATTGCTAAGGAGTGATCAAAAACTTTTGTATTCTTTTAGCAATGTTCATGTTCTTAGATGCCCAACATATCAACTAATAATTCTGACTAGCACCCTCAGCTTTTAAACGTAAATTTTGAAAGTCCTGGTAAGGGAATGCTTTAACCCCCTGCACTTCCTCCTGTGGAACAACAGGTTCCTAAAGCCAGAAGTGTAGGAATTGGGGATTTGGAAGAAGTTCCTAATCTTCTTTTGCCCAGCAGTGACCAGGAGTTTTGGTGGAGTATGGTAGAGGCAGAGAGGACTTCTCTGTTCAATTGCAGAGGCATGAGCAAGATGTTTGGACTTGTTGGCCTTAGTCTTTGGCCATCTTTATCTTCCCAACTGATGCTACCAAACATGCAACTCCTTGGATTTCTCTTCTGCTGTCAGAGACCCTTTGATTTGTTTTTCCATTTGTCTTTAGACTAAGTAAGCTTCTGATTTTTAAAAACAAAGGAAATGTTTAAATAATTGTGTCACACAGAGAGGGGGAAGTATATATACATATATTTCTCTTTGCTGAAGAGATTTTTCCCTTTTTAATTTGATCAGATTTCTCTGCTTCTGACAGAGGCAGAAATTTTAGCCTTTTCTTGCCATGGGCCACTCATAAACCACGGTCTGTACTCCAGTGCAGTGTCACAAATGCCCCTTCTTCCAAGGTCTGGCTGTGCTTGAGTATTGAAATGCAAGTGGCTCTCCAAACAGGCCCTGGAACACCCTTCAGAGAGATGCTGCCCTCATCCAGAGGAGAGCAGGATCATCCTAACCTCCTACATCCAGCCCCAGTTGCTGTTTTGCCTTTCCCAACAGCTTCTGGGATTTTGCAGAAGTGCTGATGCTTTCCCAGTAGAGGGCAATGCCACATGGAGAGGTCCATGCCCTGTGCATTCCTAGGGATACACAGGAGACATGAGTCACAGGATTTTTCTCTGTTTTTCTATCTTGTCCTGTCTTCACCAGAAACTCAGTGGTTTTCCTCTTTTTTAAGCACAGTATCCAAGAAGGTTTATGACTTTTTGCTGTTTTCCTGAAAACTCAGCCCGGTTGTTTGCTAATACACCCAGATACTCAAATGGGAATCTTCATGTACTGTTTATTGTATAGATTTGCCTTATGTAGGGTAGAACATTTAGGGAAACCTTCTGGGAAGGCAAAATCTCTGTCAGAGAACACGGAAATTTGGCTGCATGGGCCATTTGTGTTGGAAAGTGTTGGAGTGTCAGTGCTTGTGGGTATTCAGGCCAGAAGAGTTGGTGTTCCAACTAACTGCAGCTGTTTGTCTTTGTTTTGTGAAACAGAAAGAAGGAGAAGATCTCATCAGAACCTGGATACAAGTGGAACAACAACCCGCTGCGACCTGGCCAAGCGCTGACATAAAGTTGTTCTGGGTTTTGAAGTTGCCCCCAGACTTTTGTACGAGGGGCTGATGGAAGCTCATCGCTCCACACTGCTGGGGAGGAGAGAAGTCACTCAAGCAAAGGGCTACATCTTGGTTCCTCAAGTTTTCCTCTCTCCTTGATGGTCTTGTCTCCTTGAACAGAGGGTTGAATTTTAAAGTCAGCCAAGCCAGAGGAGCAGTTACATCCTCATTCCTTCAGCTGAGAAAATCCTTTCCATGTTGTCCACAGCTGTGATGAAAAGAGAAACCCGTCTCAAGGACTGAACATATCTGTTAGGAAAACACCATTTACAGGTAAGAAAATGCTATTCCCAGCAAAAAATATGGGACTTCTTCCATGTGAGGCTGGAGAATCTGCCTTTTGGGTAGAGCTTTTCTTATGTGTAAAATGGAGAAGAGACTTGGCGCATCTCACACCATGAGTCACTGAACCTTTTGCTGTTCTACCTGAACAATATATCATTGTCAATATATTTGACAGATAACAGCTGGTGATAGCACTGATGTCTTTTCACTCTGGTGGTCCAAGACAGACATCTGCAGCTGAGTTCACAGAGCCCCTTGCTCTCCATTGACTACAAGAGAAGCCAAGAATGACAAGCTCAGATGATGAGACAAAAGTTGAGTGGTAAATCCCAGTTTTGGGCCCAGATGGCACGGTGATGGTCACTAGCTACAGCAGTTAATAATTTCTGGTTTCACTAAATCTCCTCTCTGAAAGCTTTGAAAGACCCCACAGAGAAGAGCAACCCAAAGGCTTTGTAGTGTTTCCTGGCAACTTCATTTTATTATTTCTGTTTTCAGCTGCTTAAAATAATCCTGAGGTTCTGATTTTTTTGAGGTTTTTTTTGTTCCACTGTCTATACTGCATGATTCATATGAGCTGAATTTTCTCTTTATAGCTTCACTTATGAATATAGTTCTGCAGCCAGGAATGCCGAAGATCCTTTCCGTGCTGTATATATAAATAGTACACAGTTATTTCACAGTTTCATGTTGCAGGCTTCCAACAGTGTTCCCAAACCCCTCTCTCTTCCCGTAGCATTCAGGTTCTTGATATGACTCAACGTAAGTTACAGCAGAGGTTTATCCCAAGCCAAGAAACTCTGGTTTGACTCCTGTGTATTGTCATTCTCATTCCCGACGCTTGACGTGAGGTCGTCAGTGCTCAAAGCTGCTTTTGTGGGTTTTTCCAGCCCTGTGATGAGTTCAGCTCCGTGGTTAAGCCGACAGCTGAGTTTCACTACCTTGGGCACATTCAGCAGCGCTGGGTCGGTCAGTGGAAGGAAGTCAGAGAGGCTCCAGCTGGATGGATAACTAACGGCCGGCGTCCCGCTGTCCGACGGAGATAAGAGGCTGGTTGAAACCAGGGGAATTTTTAGACTCTTTCCCAAGTGTCTGCTGTCTTTTGTTTGGCCCAGGACTTGTCATGTCTCCCTTTCTGCGCATTGGTTTATCCAACTATGACAGTGGCCCCTACCTGCCGTCCCAGGGGGAGGTGATCAACCCCTACTGTGCCGTGATGGTGAAAGAAGCCGTGGAGTCAGGTAGGTGGGGAGGGGTTAAATGTGCATGGGGGCTTTTGTAAGCCATGTGTGTGCCTTTCTGTGTCAGTTCCAGCATGCAGGAAACACACTGGTAAATCGTGGAATGAACCATAAAATAGGTTGGCTTGGAAGAGACCTCAAACATCCTCCAGTACCAACCTCTTTTGTAGGGGTCTGTGCAGTCCTTTTTGTGTCCCAGCACAGTGCAGGTTTGGGTTTGGCATGGTCTGAAAGACAATCTGATTTTAAAATGATGCCCAGCAAATCTGTGTCTTCAATTTGAGGTCGTTATCAGCTACATTACAAGTCCCAGCATGTGACAGAGCAGACGAGCTGAGCTGTATTCGGTTTCACTCTTCCACGAGCAGTTGTTGGTTTGTCAGTGGGACTCCAGACAGGTGAAATCTGAGTGTCCCCAAGTATTCTGGCAGGGCCATCTTTATTAATCACATTTTTTTGGGGAACTGACAGACCCAGCCACTTCCATAAATTAAAAAAAAAAGGCACTCAAGTCCAGTGGAGTTAATTTCTCTGTGTAATTGCTGTGTTGCATAAAAGGCTGGAAAGTTAAACCTCCTTAGAAGCCGTTTTCTGTGTCTGGATATGTGGATTGTTGCACATTTTTCCTGATTGAACAATGCTGATGAGTCCTCATAGGGAAAACATTTATTATATGTCTTATGCATGGAAATAATTCCAGTGAAAGGATGAATAATTCTCCAGTTGGGCTTTTGAAGAATCATGAAGAGCAAGACCTTCAGTATTAGGGAATTCCTCATATTGGCTGATATTTAGCTTAAATCTTTGATAAATTCTAATTTGACTACTGTGATACTTTAAAAAGTTAAATCCACTCAGAAATACCTATTTACTGAGAATCCCCATGACTTTAATCCCCAGAGGATGCTAAACTAGTTTAAAAAAAAATTAGAATTTCAAAATAGTTCAGTATTTCACTGTGGTTACTTTTTTGTTTGTTTTAAGAGTCAGCATTTATCACATTGAGATTTGTCTTGCCTTAAATGATACTTCCGATAATAATGGAAGATGTGGTGAGTAGTGAATTCAAAAGGAAAGAAAATCCTGCATGACAAGATATCCCTTAAATCTCACTTTTGTCAGAAAATATGCTCTATTTTAGCTCTGTGCAGAGCTTGGCTGTTTGTTTTAATGAGGCATTTGAAAGCCATAACTGAAATTGAAATCTGTGTCAATTCAAAAGTGAATAAAATCAATTTGGTCAGAACAGACCTATATTGATTTGTCTGACACAGAACTGAAAGTGTCTTCTGGTATCCAACAAACACAAAAGTACTAACTAAAAGATGTAATTTTTGTGCTCCTAAGAGTCAATAATCATAATTATTGTAATAATTAGAGTTATTTTAGTTTTTATTGTAATAATTATAGTTATTATGGTAATTCCTCTACCAACAAGAAATTAAAAAATGTGTTTGAAGGAACATTTTTCCATTAGTGAGGACTGAATATCAGAAAAGTGGCATTCTGCTCTTAGGAGATTTCTGTTTGCTGGAGTGTAATTTCATCTAGTGATTGCTCAGGGCAGGGTGGGTCAGCCAGAGGGACTCCTCACACCAGTGACAGCAGCAGGAACCTCCTGGGACTGATTCACCTGCCCTCCTAGGGTGGGCTGAAACACCCCCGGGAGGTGTTAATCTGCTGCTGCTGGAGGGTGTTTAAATGTGTGGATGGCCAAATTTACCTTAAGGTGACTGAGGAAAGCTGAGGCCACCATGGGCTCCATCTGCCCTCCAGTTCCAGGATATTGATGTCTGAACATCCAGGCACCAGTGGATTATAGCCCAGGGGAATAAACAGGGCTTTCCATGGTGGGATTCTTCTCAGCCTGAGGAACACTTCCATAAAGAGTGTGTTGAATCACAGCCTGGAAAAGCCCCGTGCTCTCCCCTGACTGAGACAAACCACTCAGAGGTTCATGTCTGACGTTCAGGGAGATGAGCCTGACTCTAAATGCCAGGAATGCTCCCAGCATGACCATCCCAAGGAGCTGTCCTGCTCAAACAGGCTTCAAGTAGAGGAAAGGTCTCCAGACAAATATTAGCTGAATATATTTGAAGTAGAATCATAGAATCTTTAAGGTTGGGAAAGACTCTAAGACCACAAAGTCCAACCACTAACTTAACACTTCCTGTTCCACCACTAAGCCACATTTTATCCCTGCTTCATGATTTAGTTTTTTTGGTCATAGTTTGCTCTCCAGCTCCCTAGTTTTACAAAGCACTTGCTACTCAATTGTAATGGAATTAAAAAATAGATATATACTGGTTCCCTGAGATGCAAATTTTGGCTGAAATTTTGGCATGACCAAGGAGTAGGGGTGGATCAGCAGCACAGATGGCGAGAGATGCAAATCATCATGACCACCAGCCCTGTGCTCTGACACATGTCCTTTATGATGTTTTTCAGGGCAAAAGTGGTTGCTGAGCAGGGCAGCACATGTCCAAACCCAGAGCTGAACCCAGGATAGATCCAATCACAAATCCCCTCAAGCTCTGTGCTGAAACCAGTTTGGAAGATGAGTCTGCTCCAACTTTTCTGGTGTCCTATTGTGCATCAGATATATACCATATTATATACACCATGTTAGGTACTGGGGGGAAATTCTTCCCTGTGAGGGTGGTGAGCCCTGGCACAGGTTTTTCAGAGAAGCTGTGGCTGCCCCATCCCTGGAAGTGCCCAAGACCAGCTTGGTGGGGCTTGAAGCAACCTGGGATAGTGGAAGGTGTCAGGGGATGGAACTGGATGGTGTTTAAGGTCCCTTCCAACCTAAACCATTCTGTGGTTCTATGTTTAGAATTAACAAAATGTGGGGGGGTTGGTTTTGGTTTTCTTTTTGTTTTTCTTTTTGGTTGGTTGGGTGGGTGGATGGATGGGGTTTTGCAGACAGAAGAGTGGTAGATGATAAATGTGTTTGGTTTCCAAAAGCAGGGAGTTTGACTTTGGGTTCATGCCAAAGGCTGTCCCTTGTTGACCAGCCATAATAAAAAGGTAATTGGGACAGGGGTCCCCAGGGATCTGGGAGTAATGATCATTATCTGTGGACACAAGGGTGTCACAACAGAACCACCCTGAATAATTTTAAAAGTTCTGGAAAAATCATCGGCAGCCTTTTAGACTTTTCTACTTGCTTATTTTCTGGGAAAGGGATCCTGGCACACTATAATATAAACTTTTTTTAAAACCCAAGCACAAAACAAACCACACCTGCATACAGTAGGAAGTGTTATAGAAATTTATTATTGATGACAAGATATTTCAGAAATCATATGTGCCTCTGAGATATAAAAAACCCCTGCCCTTTAAACGTGGCTTCTGCCTTCACAAGCCACCTGGCCAGGTTCCATTCTGCCACCTGCCTTGGTGACATTTGCTTCATGAAGGATCCTGCTCCGTGTTTGAACTCAGCAAAGCCTCCAGGAAAAGCTCTCCCAGCTACAGTGGAAAGACAGTTGCTGTTTTATTTTTCAGGAGCCCGGGGTCAGATTAATCCCTGGCAGAATTCCACAGCCATCAGCGGGGTGCACCAGGGGTGACTGTCTGATCCCATATATCGGGCAGTTCATTCACATTCCAGGGTTTGTTTATTTAAGCCTGGTGTTCTGGAGTGCAGCACAAGTGAAAGCACTGGTTTTGCAAGTACTGTGTTTCACATCTGTGGTTTTTCACTGATGTAGCAAAGAAATAATGGTCCTTTCTGAGATTTGCACTTTCTGGGCTGCTGGGAAGTTTACGACTAGTTTTTATCTCTGATTTTTTGTGCTTTTTGTTGAAACAGTGTGTTGAATATATATTTGCAAGCTTGATGTAAGTTAAGTCTGCAGACAATGAGCTCAGTATAGGATTGCCTCAGTCTGCATATATGAAAGTTCAACCCCATGGCAGAGACGGATTCACCTTGGATTGAGGTGATCTGAGCTTTGGGGAAATTGAATTTGTGCCTAAAATTTAGCTGCACAACTGTTCATCACACCAGGCAGAAGGTTGAGAAGTTATTTTATACTGCAGGAATGATCTGGGGATCAGATCATTTCTCCCCAGGGAAACAGTGGAGGCACCATCCCTGAAAGTGCTGGAAAAATGAGTAGATGTGTCACTTGAGGATGTGGTTCAGTGGACAAGGTGGTGTTTGGTTGAGGTTGGAGTTGGTGATCCTGGAGGTCTTTTCCAACTTTAATGATTCAGTGACCTCTGCTCAGTTTGTGATGCAGAGCAGTGCTGACGGTCAGAGCTTACATCAAGTTTACGTGATGGAACCAAGTGTAAAACTGCATTGTGAGAGCCAGGTGTTGGGTCATGGGGTGAAATTTCAGCGAGTCATCAGTGCTGACTGCAGGGTCCTGCATGCCTGTCCTCAGGGAGCTGTATCTCAACCCAAATCCACCTACTGAATGTAGTTTATGTAGAAGCTCTGGCAGCCACTTCTTCATGGACGAGGTGGTCAAGGGAGATTTTTGTTACAGTCTCACAGCCCTGATATTTGTTCTTTTCCCAGTAAACATTCTCTCATTTCCTGAGATGAATATTACACAGCCAGGAAGCACTGTTTCCTTTATTCTCCTTTTCTCCTGCTTTCAATAGCACTGGAGTTTATTTGTCAGTTTTAATCTATCCTGAAGTTGTGGCACATGCATCAGATATCCTGGAGTTCCTGCCTGTGTAAATCAAAGCTGAGCAGAGGGAAGAAACCTGAATTAGTCCTTCCATCTAGGGGAAAATTTTCTCCAGCAAGTGTCACCTTCCAAGCTATCAGCTGCATGTTCTTTTCCAGCTGGGTGGGATGAGGGAAAGGCTGGGATTATTGTAAACAGGAGCGGGGTCTTTAGCAGACAGGGGTTGCAGGTCTGCTGCTTTTTATTCTCTTATTCCTCCAGTTCAGCATTTGATGGGTTGAAAATTTGCAGAGGGTAACTGTGGTAAATAATTTATCTTGAGTAAGCATCCAAGACTTCTACAGAGCTATAAGAAATAAAACTGGTTCTGTGAGAGAAATAAATCTGGCTGAGACTCTTTTCAGAGAGGACTAGTTAGGGAGAACTCTCTGCAAGCCTCAGAGATACCCATTTTTTTACCCATCACCATTTTAAGATGCTGTGGAGGAAGAGGAATGAAAGCATTAGGGAAAGTTTGCTTGGTTTAAAGCTCTGCATCCCTGTGGAATGGTTGCAAGTCTGCAAGTCCATGTGTGAACATCCCTTAATTATCTACTGACTGGACATGTGCTCCAGCTGAACCTAAATCCCAAAGTGCATCCAGTTTTGTGGGGCTTGAAGCAAACCTGTCTCATATTTCAGTGCCTTGGGAGAGAGGATAAACAAAACTGGTTGTCTGGGATGAGATTCACCTGTGCAAGTGGGCATTTATGGTGTTGGAGTGTGCATTAGAGGCTCCTCACCAGAGCTGATGGAGTCAAGGGTGGAAATCACCTTTTCTAAGGCAGATGTCTGTATTTGAACTGTCGTCACTGCATGGATTTCTATTTTTCCTCTCGACAGAGAATGGCCAAGTGTACGTGCAGAAGAAGCCCACCATGTACCCGCCCTGGAACAGCACTTTTGATGCCCACATCAACAATGGCAGGGTCATGCACATCGTGGTCAAGGACAAAAGTGCTGAAATGGTGTCAGAGACCACGGTGGAGCTCAAGGTGCTGGCAGAGAGGTGCAAAAAGAGCAATGGGAAGACAGAGATATGGGTGAGCATCCCTGTCCTCTCCTGCAGGACGTGCTGGGGAGCTGCTGCGGGGTGGGGGAATGCCTTGTGTCCTGTCACCAGCGGGGCAGCAGGAGCTGGCTGCCACCCAAGGAATCATGTTTTGAGCCTACTTGGGTGTGACTTGAGGGAGAGACTTGTCAGAAAAGAAGAGCTTGGCACTTTTATATTGCCTGCTGCTGCTGCTATGTTGAAACGTGCCCTCTGCTAGTGAGGATTCTGGTTCAGGTGAGCTGTGCCCACGTATTAATCTTTGCTGAGGAAACCCACTGGGAACAAATGGTAATATGAGTGGCTGAACATGAGTTATTTTATGTTCTCTGGAGACGCAGCTTTAAAAATTTAATCTAATGTCAAGTAACTGATTCACAGCTGCCTGAGATCAGAGTTATGTCAGAGCAACTCCTTAAAAATCACTGAAGTTATGGTGGAGTAAATTTGAACAGTCTGCATAGGAATGCTAAATGTAAGGTTGTGTTCCCTGGGTGTCCAAGCAAGAAAGTTCTTGATAGAAGACTTTAAAATGTGGTATCCAGATTATACATAGTCCAGTGGATTCAGATTTCCAAAGGCATTTATGGATGATGAGTCAGGTAGGTGGGAATGTCCAAATCCAGGGGGAAGGCCCAAAAAGTGCCTGAATAAGCTTTTAGCATCCCTCACATTGACTGCAAAGAAGTTAGACTTCCAGAACTAAGTGCCTAAAAGATTTCTGCATCACCTGTCTGAAGTTGGCTGGGTTTTTTGAGGTGGTCCCACTTTCCCCTTGCAGGATCCATTGGGAACAACTTTTCTCTACAGATGGTGCTAGTCCTAACCTGGTGTCTAAAAACCTGCCTACATCTTCTGTGGTTTAATCACATTTGTCTCTTTTATCATGCTGCTCTGAGTGTTTGATATGAGGTGATCTACCCTCCTCTCTCTATAGTTGCTCCTACCCTGCTTTTTTGCCCCACATGGGTATGAGCAACTCAAAAATCAGCATTCATTGCTATTCATCAATTCCCACTGGGAAAAGATCAATAGAAAGTCATCTAAAATGATTTTTCTTTCCCTGAATGACTGTTTAATGGGTTTTTTTCTTCTTTTTCACTTACCTCAACCAGCTAGACCTGAAACCTCAGGGACGAATGCTGATGAATGCAAGATACTTCCTGGAAATAAGTGGCAAGTGATTTTATTTGTTTATTTATAGCTGTGATTCCAGGTCTGTGGGGCAGACATGGTGTCTTCACTAAAAGCAGTGGCTATGTTGTTACTGATTGATTCATAAGAACAAACGTAACTGTTTGTAATGAAAATTCCAGAAAAGTAATATTTATTGTGTGGTGGGGATGAAGATTGACTGTTCTGTGATTTGCCAGGCAGATTTTTGGCACTAAAATGGCAGATTTTTCCCATTAAGCTAAACAAGATAGAATAGATACCTAAGGAGCCACGTGGAGAAAAGGAGGCTCAGGGGGGACTTTCTCTCTCTCTACAACTCCCTGACAGGAGGGTACAGCCAGGTAGGGGTCAGGAGCAAGGGATAAGATGAGAGGAAACAACCTCAAGTTGTGCCAGGGGAGATTTAGGTTGGATATTACAGAAAATTTTTTCACAGAAAGTGTTGCATTTTGCTTTGTTGAAGGAAATGGGTTGAATCCAAATGCTTGGTCTTATTCTTCTGTCTTTGTTGCCAAAATTCTCGCAGCCTCAGGTGTCGGGTGAAGCTGTGAGGTGCAGATACCTGGAAGGATCTTCCATTTTTAGAAACATAGAAGCACTGAAAGCAGCTATGGCTGTGCTGATATTCTCTTAACCATCCCTACTTTTAATACCGACTAGACTGTTGTCTCCTTGTGTGTTATAAGATGTCAGAGAAGCCAAAGCATAGAAAATACAAGTTGTGCTTCCATTACAAACAGCAAGATCAGCATCAGATCACACGGAGGGCCAGCTCCCACAGACTACCTGTGCAACTTGCTGTGTAATGCAGGAGAGAAGCAAAACAGAGATTGAGTTCCTGTGTCCATATCACATTTGTAGACCCAAGCACATATATAAGTGCTCATGTGCATGGGAAGTCACGGTTGGTTTGTTTGCTGTTCCAAAAAGTTTGAAGGTGGACCGTGGATAACAGCATGGGCACAGCAAAGAGCAAGGCTAATATAGGCATGGAAAAATAGCAAGAAAAAGAATATACTAGGAATGGACATATCTGCTTACTGACACTTACATGTGTACATAAAGTATTCTGTTAAATATCCATATATATATATATATATATACACACATATACAGGTGTGTGCTTGTGTCCTTATATAAATAATTATTAATTTTCATGTAATTTCTTCTTTTTTAGGGCATGTTTCATCACTACTATAAAAAGTTAGAGTTTTCTGTTTAAACTATCTCTCCTTGGGAAATTTTTGTTCACTGTTTGAAAAGCAGCATTATGAACAGTCAAGGGAGCTCAGAATGCCAAGTCTAAAGTCATTTTAGTGTAGGAATGGTGGATAGAAACCATCCAAACAAGACTGGTGTGGGTTTCATAAAATAATATTTCTTTAAGTGAGTGAATCACCAGCTTCAGTCACATAGCAGTTGGGCAGCTGCCTTTTCTCCAGGCACCTGGTCAGGACAGGGTACACTTACAAATCTTTCCTTTCCCCCCAGATGCCAAGGATCTGGCTGACTGTGAGGCTGAAGGCTTCTTCTCCTTGCACCAGCGCAGGGGAGCCATCAAACAGGCCAAAATCCACAATGTCAAGTGTCACGAATTCACGGCCACCTTCTTCCCACAACCCACCTTCTGCTCTGTGTGTCATGAGTTTGTATGGTAAATGAATACAGACCTATGCTTCTTCTCCTTTTAACCCTAGGAAACAGTTCCTGGGTCCATGGGGCACTTAGGAACAGGGTTTAGTGTTGGACTTGGCAGATCTGGGTTTATGGTTGGACTCAATGATCGTAAATATCTTTTCCAACCTAAAAGATTCCATGGTTCTCTGATCAATATCTGTGCTCCTGCTCTAAGACTTTTGACATCTTATGTAGAGTTACTGCATCACTTCAAGGATGTGGTTTGCAGTTGTAATTCCAACAGTGAAAACTCCCTTCATTTTTTAGTTGATTATTTACAAGTACTTTCTGGGTTTGGCAAAATGCACAGACGATTTCTCATCAGTCCAGTTTGATGATTTCTCATCAGTCCAGTTTGCTATTTGGATATTGTGAAGTTCAGAATGTGAGTGTGTGCTGAAAAGACTCTGAAAACCGCAGAGAATCACTGCACCATTAGATTGAATGAAGATAATGTAATCAAATAAGCTCTACAAAGACTGATAAAAAGCAAAGTGATTTTATTCTTTTTCTTTCGTAAATGTTGCTCTCCATTCTTCTGCTGAGGCTTTCAGACAACTCAGAAATAATCACTTCTCTGTTTATTTTAGGGGTCTGAATAAACAAGGCTATCAGTGCAGACGTAAGAAACTTCTTTTGTTTTCTTATTATTTACTTAATATTTTCTTCAATAATTTCTTTATTAACACCGTGACACACTTACTGTTGCAGAATGCAATGCTGCCATTCATAAGAAGTGCATTGATAAAGTAATAGCCAAGTGTACAGGATCAGCAATCAATAGCAGAGAAACAATGGTAGGTGGTGGTATTATTATTATTTATTATTGTTTTTATTGTTATTAGTATTATTATTATTTTAAAAAAACCTCGATTGTCATTCAGATCTCTTCTACATCACTGCAAAGCAACTTCTGATGAAGCAGAAGGTCCTACTGAACTAAAGACTGTGTGACCTGACCTGTAGCCTTTGCTTTTCACATTCCCAGTGGTTTCATTACCTCCTACTTATGATCCACTCAAGCGCAGCTGCTGAATAAGCAGTTGCTGAATCAGAACTGACATTTTTCTAATGCTTAAAGTATAGCCCAGAGGAAAGTTGTGGACATGAGGTGGAGATTTACTGGTGAAAACTCTTCACTATCCAGTGTTAGGCAGGATATCATGGGGAAGTTTCAGATTTGTACTGGAACATCCTATTCTGTGTTATCTCAGATTTCCAAGCAGTCACTGGAAGATCTAACATCTCTGCTATTTTTTGCTGTAATTTTCTCATATCAGTTTATTCTAAATTTGACTTTTAGGTAGGCAAAACCAGAACTTAAACTCCTGATAGGACTATTCCCCTTCCCTGGTGTCCTGCAACTGCTGTTGGCTCTCAGTACCACCCTGGCTCTTGTTCTCCTTCTGCATTTCTTAGAGATGAGATTCATCTCACATCTCCTGGGTAGTTGTGTCCATCTTTGTCATCACCTTTCACTCCCTGTGTACTAAGAGAAGAAAAACAGGCTGTTCCAAGGAGTGATTCATGACAACAAATGTAGACATCCATTGCAGGATGAGGGGAATAATTTTTACAAGCACCAGTGTTTTCCCAAGGAGCATTAGGGTAGTCTGCATATGTAGATGAGACACAAGCAGTTCTTTGGTCAAGCCCAGGGATGAATTTACCCATTTCCCACTGAAATGCTGTTTTTATGTGTCAAAATTTGGTTTTGTGTACCTGATAGATGCTTTCTCCTTGGCAGCCATACCCAAGGATAAGAGGGCAGTAGACATACCAACTTTTCGTGGTACATCTTTGGTTTTCCACGCGGAGCTGAGGTGGGAATGGCGGGGGGGAATTTTCAGCCTGGCTTCTGTCTTGCAGTTCCACAAGGAGAGGTTCAAGATCGACATGCCCCACCGCTTCAAGGTCTACAACTACAAGAGCCCCACGTTCTGTGAGCACTGTGGCACCCTCCTCTGGGGCCTTGCCCGGCAGGGCCTGAAGTGTGACGGTGAGTCTCTGGTGAGCGTGGCACGAGCTGAGCGTGGCAGGGGTCATTTGGAAGATTTGCTGTCTGAAAAGCCAAGTCTCATTTGCCACCCTTCTCTGCAAGACCAGTGTGAGATGGCATCCAGGGGGGTGAAGGAGTGGTCTACAGGACTGCCCTTCAGGGAGGATCATTCTTCAAGAAGGAGGACGTCTGTCCATGTAGAGAGACATGCCAGAAGGGCCATGAGTCACTTCCCAAAGAGGCAAAGAAATTCTCTGTGAAGTGTTGATCTTCCCAAATCACCCCTAGTATGAACGTGCAAGCTCTATTTCCACTATCAGCCCCAAGACACTTCACTGTCTTCACAATCCTACACCAATGGCGAGATCCTGTTCTGTGATCACAGTTAATCTCCGAGCTAACAAACTGTACAGTGTTAGTAGCCTGTACCTGCAAAGGCTGATGGACATGGAAATGCAACCTTTGACCAGAAGACGGTACAAAAAAAGTCTCCATAGAGAACCAAAAAATGACCTGAGTGTCATCTCATGAGGCATTTGAGCTCTTTAAGTGGATGACCTCTGTCCGTGGCCAACAGCAGCACAAGTTCCTGCCCAACCCTGTGCAGCCTTTGTTGTACTAACACCCCCTGTTCTTTCTTTCAGCATGTGGCATGAATGTCCACCACAAGTGCCAGACAAAAGTAGCAAATCTTTGTGGAGTTAACCAGAAACTAATGGCTGAAGCTCTGGCAATGATAGAGAGCACTCAGCAGGTAAATAATTTTAGCCTTGAGATGCCCTTCTCATAAGCAAAGGCCTCTTCTAGATCTTGGCTCTTGTGAGTCACTCTCACAGTGTTCATAAGCTCAGCACATGACATTTGGCTCAAAAATTTGCCATTTTCTGTGCTGCAGGCTCGCTGTCAGCGTGACACTGAACAGATCTCCAGGGATGGACCTCTGGAAATTGGCTTCCCAGTTCCTGTGAAGGACGTGACACCACTTCAGGCACTGCCAGCATCTACAACAGGAAAAAAAGGTAATTCCTCCTGGTGATATGGGGAGGTGGCTTTGTTATTGATGTGGTTGGGGTGTGGTTAGTTGGAGTTGACAATGGGGGGAATTTATTATCCAGTGAACCTTTCACTCATCCCTCCAGCCTAGAGCAAGACATACCCCTTCTGATCCTGGGATATCAACAGCTCTCCCCAGCCACATCACTGGGAAGTGGCAGATATCCTGGATTCCAGCCTGGTTCCTTCTCTAGAAACCTGCACTTCCCCCATGCCATCCCAACCTCTGGTGACATGGGACACCAACCACCACTCCTTCAGTTAACCCCTAAAAACTCTTAGAAAGCTTTTTGACCTGGTCCTTGAGCACATCTCATCCCTCCATCAGCAATAATGTGCTTATTCTCTGCTTGGGGCTCATAGATTTTAAAATCTGAGAACTTTATAGAGAAACCAAGCTCTAAGCAGGAAGTTTGGGATCCTTCTATTCACCACGGTCTATTCTCTTTCTGATTTCATATTTTTGGGTGGAGGTTGACTCCCAGTAGCTTTGAAAACCATTCAGAGATCCCCACTTCACTCACACAGGAGCTGATCGAGGTGTCACAGCCCTCTATGCTACAAGAAGAGATGTTTAGGAGGATGAATGAGACACTGTGCCCTTTGGCCCCCAAGGAGGAGTAAATGGTGTCCCCATCTGTGCTTATTTTTGTTCTGTTCTACAAGTAGAACTGGCTATGCTGATGTGGCTCAGTAAAGCCCCAGATGGTTTCACATCTGGTTCACATGTGGGTCTGTTTGTCTGCTGAGTAGTGTTTTTGCTGTTCAGCATTTTAGAACAGTACAGCAATGGGATAAATCCAGTGAGGGGCAGAACCCCTCACAAGTCCTTGTGCATTCAAGTTATTGGAGTATTGAAAAAAGTCTGAGTGGTTCCACTCCAGGACAGCTGGAATGGTTGACCTGGAATGCTTCACATCCGGAGCAGGAACACGATATGAAAATGCTATCCCATTTTTTCATCTAGCTTTGCCAAGGGTTTTGAAAAGACCTTTTAAAAATGGGACCACATCATAATGGCAAGCAGCAAGAAGGACTGAAGGAAACAGGTGGCCAGAAATCAAGGGTTTGGTGCCACAAAAGAGAATGACAAATGAAGGAGTTTGTAAAGTGGTTTGTAAAGCAAAAAAGAAGCCACTGCAGAAGATGGAGGTTCACTGGAGATAAATTTCCTCTGGAGAGAAAGCAATGTGGGAGAAGAGCCAGTCTACTTAGATATGGCCACCACCTTTCCATTTGTTTGAGACACCCTTCTAAACCTCTAAGCACAATACCTGTGAGTGCTCCAGGGATGTTCTGCTCGTTTCCAGGGTTTTGTTTGAGTGCTTTGATGTGTGTTGCAGAGCCACAAGGCATCTCCTGGGAGACTCCGGTGGAAGGCACAGTGAAGGGGGAGTCTCTCATAGAGTCAGACTTGGGAGAACAGTCCCAGGAGCAGCAAGAGCACCAGGTGCAGTTAAAACTGACCATTGAAGATTTTGTCCTGCACAAGATGCTGGGGAAGGGCAGTTTTGGCAAGGTGAGTGTTGGGGCTGAGACACCACTGTGCACATCTGCACTTTGCATTGTATGGCACTAAATAATGTGGTTTGAAGGAAAAAACATGGAGTCATTTAAGTTGGAAAAGACCTCTAAGATTATTGCACCCAACCATTAACCCAGCATTGTCAAGCCTGCCACTAAACCATGTCAACTTGAGGCCATTTCCTCTCCTCCTGACACTTTTTATCTGGGAGAAGAGCCCAACCCCCTCGGCTGCCCCCTCCTGTCAGGGAGTTGTGGCGAGTGAGAAGGTCCCTCCCGAGCCTCCTTTTCTCCAGGCTGAGCCCCCCCCCCAGCTCCCTCAGCCGCTCCTGGTGCTCCAGGCCCTTCCCCAGCTCCCTTCCCTTCTCTGGACACTCTCCAGCACCTCAAGGTCTTTCTTGTAGTGATGGACCCAAAACTGAACCCAGGATTTGAGGTGTGGCCTCACCAGTGCCCATTACAAGTCGCTGCCCTGGTCCTGCTGCCACGCTACGCCTGATAAATCTCCAAGTCTTCAAAGAACCTTTGCTTTGCATGGCTGAATCTTCAACTCCATCTTCTCCTTGCCTTGCCCTTCTATCTGTCCCCCTGGTTGCTGTCTCATGATTGCCCATGACATGAGAGGAGAGCTTCAGGAAAGCTGCAGCTTCCCCTTCTCTGTAGGTTGATGGGTCCTGGGCATCCACAGAGAGCTGCTGGGGGAAATCTCTGTGCTGTTCCTCTTCCTACAGCTACTCCTGCCAGCTTAGCTGAGCAAACTCGTAGGGAGGAGGAGGCATGAGCTGAGTGTGGATCAGCCCAGCTCTCCAGAGCAGCAGGTCCCCTGCTGGGAACAAAAACTGCTCTTTCCCAGCTCTGATCTGTGCTGGAGCCTGAAGCAAAATTTTGCAACAGCCAAGAATTTGTGCTTTTGAAATAATGACCACCTGTTTTCGGTGGATTCATTAATCCTGATGAATTGTGGATTGTTCCTCCTCCTTGCAGATCCCCTGGAAGGGGACTCACGTTGTTTAGAGTCAGTGCAAAGCTGTGTGAAGCAATTTCAGAGGAACTCACCCTTGTATTTTCACAGCCAGTGAGGAGAAGCAGTACCATTTTGTACCACATTGCTCATATCCCATCTTTCCAAGGTGGAAACTGTGCCTTCACAAAGGGCTGCTTTTTGCCTTTTAAGTGATCAGGAGATATTGCTGCAGCCAGTTCTTAAAATGGTGAAATATTTGCCGTGTTGTCTTTTCATACTTGAAAATCTTAGAGTCATGGAATGGTTTTGGGTTGGAAGGGACCTTAAGGACCATCTAGTTCCAACTCGATGGACAGGGACATTTTCCCCTAGAAAGTGTCATGACTACTTGCCATGTCCACAGTTTGCATGGGAACCAGAGCTGAGGCATCTCAGAGCTAAGCCAGAACACCCCAAAACTCACAGCCCAGACTCACCTGGACTCAGGAGCACGGATGTCTTAGAAACATTTTTATTGAAAGAAAGGGGCCTCTGGAGGTCTCCTAATCCAAACCACTGCTCTAGAACAGGTCTAATGTGATGATGTTGCTCAGGTGTTTGTCTATTCAAGTCTTGAATGACTCAATTGAAGCAGATTCTGTACCTTTTCTTAGCCCTCGTGCTGACATGGACTCTCCAAGCCCACAAGCATCTGTGTCTCTCTGAAGTGCACGTTGTGGGTGTGCACAGCATGGGCCATTTCGTGCCTTTCTGCAGCAAAACTCACCCACAAGTTTCCTGTGTTGGTGTCAGTCCTGGTGCCCTCATTTGCTTGGAGTGAGATTCACTTCCCCATAGAGATCTCAGTGCCTGAGGGGTCTCTCCAGCCCTGCATGGTCCTGGGAGGTTGGGGGCCAGATCCGTGGGAAAACTGCCCACCACCACCTCCATATCAGGTCTGGCATTGCCTGCCAGCTCCTTGGAAGTCTCGGCACAGGTCACAAATGGAGCACGATCCCCAGATTCCCCAGGAGAGCAGTGCCCTGCACACAAACGAGGGTGAAAAGGGTGCCTGCAGCATCAGCACTGTGAGCATTTCTGGTCATTCAGTGCAGAGACAGAGGGAGGCTCTAGGCTCTACTCTCTGTCTGGTGCTACAAAGTGAAATGCAGCAGTAGCCAAAAGGGTAAATAAAACTTCTGTCAGGGCTAAAACATGTCTGAGCTTACTCAGTAAATAGTGCCTGGCAGAGAACTTCAAAGACCTCTTTGATGAATCTTATATTATCTGTTCAATCTACAGAAACAGTGTCTACAGGCTGTTAGTGTGAAGATCAGGACCATCACTGCCTGCCAGCAGAGACTTCTTTGCTCTGTGGTCTCTAAAAAACCCTTCTCTGCTGCTCCAGGTCTCATTTTCCCTGCCTATAAAAATAGACAAGAGGTCATAACTCCTCTGGGATGTGTTTTCCCATCCTCAGAGCTAACTCCTGCAGAACCGTGGAGGACCCAACCTGTTTGCTCAGACCTGCTAACAGGGAGGAGGGGGAGAAAGACACATCTGATATAATAAGATCAGTCTAACAACTGGTGGACTTCAGTTTCCACCTGCTGAGGATCTGGTGCAGGGTATTTGCATTTCAAATGGTGACAAAGCAATATTCTCTGTTTTGTTATTTGAAGTCAGAAAACAGGAAATGTATCTCAGGAGCATTTGCATAGGGATGGTTTCTGTTATCAGAAGTGTTGGGCTCCCTGGCATGTCCTGTCCATCCATGTAGGACCCTGCTCCTGTAATTGCCAAGAACTTCTCATCCTTCCCCAGGGCTCAACTTCATAAAACCAATCTGAGTGTGGAGAACAAACTCAAAGTCTTAATGGCAGAATTGGGCCTTAAACATCAGGGTTTTTAGGGTGTCCCCTAGTGAATTCCCCAGAGCTCAGCTCCCACCCTCACATGGCTGTGTTCCCAGCTTTGAGAGGGGACAATTGCTCTTTCTGAGCAGCTGTTTCCACCTCAGGTGTTCCTCGCCGAGCTGAAGAGCACAGACCAGTATTTTGCTGTGAAAGCCCTGAAGAAGGACGTGGTGCTGATGGATGATGACGTTGAATGTACCATGGTGGAGAAGAGAGTCCTGTCCTTAGCTTGGGAACACCCATTCCTGACTCATGTCTTCTGCACTTTCCAGACCAAGGTAAGACAAAGATCTGCCACCTTCTTCCACAGGCTGAGGATGCTTTATTGAAATACAGGTACTTGGTGAAAGGCGTAAGCCTGCTGGGGTGTACTTTGAACATGAAGTGGTGCTGAGGGAAGGGATCTTCAGGTGAAGCACTTGGGAAGTGGCTCCAGAAGTTTAATCTGCTTTCCCCACATTACTCTGGGGGTAGGGTGGTGTATTTGAGGATTATGGCATCCAAGACTCATTGAGGTATCAGTGCAGAGACCTGCCATTAAAATCTGCGTCCTGGTACCCTGGGCCGAGAATGTGCAAAGGCCACATCGACAGCAAGGGTAAAAATGTGTCCACACCGGTGTTATCCGAGCCTCTTGGACCAGAATTATGCTGCAACTAGCCTGGATCAAAGTTAACTCAAGAAACTGTGGTTTTGGAGAACAAACATGTTGTCATTCACTTGTTTGGCCCCAGTTACTGTTAAATTGCACCAGACACTGGTGGTTCTGCAGTTCAGAGGGGCAGCACAAACCATCACTTGAAATCTCATTTACGACTCCAAACCAAAACTGAAGTGGCATTTAAATAATGTCTGTACCTTCATGGTCCTCCATGACAACATCCACCAGCTGCTAATCTTTCCAGAGCTTCTCCTACAGCCACAACCAGTCACCTTAACACCAAAGGCCTAGAAGGAAGCAACGGAAGTTTGAGAGATTGTCTTGTCTGTCCAACCTGCTCAAACCAATCCTGAGAGATGTTCGACACCTCTTAGCTCAAATTCAGAGCAGCATCACTGTCTCATGGCTGCTTGCTCAGGGTTTTGTTAGGATGCTCCCAGTCCCTTCTCAGTCCCAGATTTAGTGGCACAAGCCACTGCTCAGTGTGAGGTTGGGACCTGCTCAGTGAGAGACTCCTCTGCAGAGTCAGGAGAACAAATATAACCCCTGTAGTATCTCCCAGTCATCTGTGAGATGTGGCACCTGTTTGAAGACAGATTAAATTTATAACAGGGAATGCCTGGGAACTGCTGTAGGCAATGTGACACTGAGCCCGGGCATTCATGTTTAACCCCTTTGGGATTGGCAGTGAGGGTAGAGTGTCCTGGGAATGGATCCTAGCCTGGCAAGGAAAGGGATTCATTCCCTACTTGGCTGGGGGCTAGATTTCAGAGGAAAATATAAATGCCACAACTCCAAAAGCAAAGCTAATCAATATTTAATTGAAGAATTAAAATATTCGCAACAGTCACAGCTCTATGAGGGAGCTTTTACTCCAGGGACTGCTGCTGGTGCTGCCTGTCTCTCCAGAGGGATGACGACTGAAGCCAGCCACTGGCTTGCATGCAGCAGCTGAACCATGTTGTCTGTGCTCCAGCCTGGCCCAGCCCTGGTCTGGAAGCTGCGGATCAGGTTCAGGATGGACACAGCAGTGAGTCTGCAGCTCTGCTTTCAGGCACTGCAAGTGTCCACTTCCCTCATGAGACCACAGCAAAAAGAGGAGAGACCAAACGGAGTCGTGTCAGGATCCACGTGGGACTTACTGACCAGTTAAGAGCTGTGCCTCCAGTTGTGGCTGAGGCAAGGAAAACCTGAAGGATGGAAAAACAATGAGTCCCTGAAAAATTCATGGGTGCCAGGCTTGAAAATCCAGGCGATCTTTTTGTGCTCTTATGGGCAGCACCACGGTATTGCCCCGCTGTCGAAGAGAAAGAATCTCCATCCGTCTCATCCCGAGCCATCACTGCCACTTTAAAGTTGTGTGATCTCCCCATCCTGCCCCAAAATTCATGGAGAGAGAAGCTGGAACGTGGCTGCCCAGGCCAAAGCTGCTCGGGGCTGTGACTGATTTTTAGCTCGTGCTTGTCTCCTGTGACCTTTGCAGGCCGAGCAGGGATCGCTCAATGAGTGAAAGTCACCCAGAGCAGGGGAGCTGTCACAAGCCATGGATGGTTTTTCATGGCTCAAAGGACAGCATGGTTCAGTCGTAATGTCTTTTACAGAAACCATTTTAGGATCATAGAACGGTTTGGGTTGGAAGGGACCTTAAAGATCATCTCCTTCCAACCCCCCTGCCGTGGGCAGAAGCCGCGGCACTGCTGTGTAGAGTCCCTCTATGAACTTTAATACTGAAAACTTGAATTTTTAATTGAAAAAATGGATATTTTTTGGGTTTAAGGTTTCACGGGATAGATGAGGAGTTTCAAACAGAAATGCATATGTCGATGCCTTTCTGAACACCTCATGGTTTGGCTTACCTGAGCTGCTCCAGGTGCTGAGTGTCTCTGCAAAGGACAATAAAAACAGGAATATTCCTACACCAAAACAAGGACCTCAGCAGTCCACATGTCTCCAGGGGGCAAAAAAACATCCTGTAATCTGCTGACAGTTCTCTGAGCTCTGGGATGTGTTTCTTCCTCACCTCCACCCAGCTAATCAGTGAATGCTCAAATACATAAAGCTGGGCTGCCCTTCAGACTGGTTTTAGCAGGCACCAGGCACCTAAAGCTCCTCTTTGCTCCTGCAGAGCCTGAAAACTCAGAATACTTGTCTTTCAAAACTCAGAATACTTGTCTTTCAAAACTCAGAATACTTGTCTACTTTTACAACATGAGAACAAATGCAAGCCCATGGTGTTTCATTTTTTTTTCCAATCTCTCTTTGAATGTGGCTGTTTTATTTTACTGCAGTCATCTTTGTATCCAGATATTCAGCTGACATAATTATATAGTGTGAATTTTAACAATAAGCTCAGAAAGCTATTCTGATCACTTAGATTTAAAGGGACGCTGTTGTGTTAAAGAGGAGGAAAAACATGTTTATAATTCTGAGAAATCCCAAAATTAGTAATGCCAAAACAGTGACTACATCCCAGTGCTTACATTCTATTCTTTTTTGCATTTCACTAATCTTCTGCCAAAAAAATAGGCTTTCCCTTTTTGAAAGTCACTTTTATTTCTGTTTCTTTACTTCATTGACCAAGTTTTATTAACACCCTTTACCTAAATGCAAATTAAATCTTGAGGCATTCTGACTTGTAGCACAAAATAGCAACAGAGAAGACTGTCTAAACCCAAAAGAGAAGTAATCTTTACTGCAATTTAAAAGAAAATGTTACAGAAATGTGTATTTTCTGCTTTACTGTTGTATCATATCTTTTCAAAGTCCTGCTGGTGAGCTATTTTCACATGCTCTGTTGCTTTCATGTGCTTGATACTGACTGAAAAATCTCTTACACCGGCAGGAAGGAGAAAATAATCGCAATTAGGGAGTGTGGTCCTAATTTGAAAATTTTTAGGCTCTGAAGTATTCTCCATGAGTATTTTCAGGAGATTTCTCATTAAAATATCTTCTCAGAGGTTACTGCAATTCCTGCCATTGTTTTTTTTCCATGTGTAATTTCACTTTTCTTCTCTCTTTGACTTGCTGCTGAGGGACAGGGCTGATTTCCTTGCCCTGGAACAGAGCACGGGGCTGGCACGTGGGTGTTTCACACCCTTTGGATGTTCAGCTCCGCTGCCCGGTTGTGCCATGGACCTTCTGAACAGCCCTGGATCAGGGCCACATCCCTTCCCTGGGTAACGCAGGATCCTCTCTGACCACAGCACAAACCAAACACGGTGTGCTGGTCACTAAATAAGGTGTCCTGTGAGGTCAGACCAGATGTCTTCCTCACCAGCATCCTACTTTTGCCATTCACGAGGAAGGAAGGCTGAAAAAGAGAGTACACAGCAACTTTTTTTCCCTTTATAAATGATTCTTTTCCCTCGTACAACCCCATGCCTTGGTGTGCAGCCATTTGGGAGACATAATCCTGAAGCTACAAAGTTCATAGATCTCCAACCTCCTAGGTTTTTTTGGGGTGATATATCAGCTTGGAAACATCTACTCATCCTCTGAGTATTTTGAGCTTCGAAAAAATCTGGTTCAAGGCTAGTAGGCCAATTTTGAACCAGGTGATGGGAAAGTTGGGAAAGAATTGGGAAGTTTCGGAAACTCTGAGGATTTTGCCTCTTGCAACCAGCAGGCAGGAAAACTGGCAAGGTCTCATTCAATCCTGGCCAAAATTTCAACATGGTTTAGCAGAAATAGCAGCATCTCAGCTGAGCTTTGGGATTTCAACAGTGTTGTGCCAGGCAAGGTGTGAGCAGCTGTAATTATAACATCAAATATAGGGAGTTTTTACAAGACACTTCTAGGTGGCGTCAGCCCATGTGGTGTGAGCACGGGGAGTGTATTGGCCAGGAAAAGAGGAGGACAACTCACAACCACAGGGTTTTAATGATTGAGGATTGATATATTCAATATATCTATTCTGGCCCTCCCATTGTCCAGCCTGAGGAAAATCAGCCCAAAATGCATTCAGCTTTGTCTGAGATTTCTAAAAATCTGCAGTGTGGCAGCACTTTATCCTGAAAATAACCTTAACATATAAACATTATCTTTTTTCACATGTTCTTCAGCTGCTAAAATATTTATATTTCAGGAATGTGACTGCTTTTTTGTTTAGTTTTTGGTCTGGTGATTTTCTTTTCACCGACAAATGTTCACAATAATCTTTTTCTAGCCTTGAGAAAATTAGTCTCTTTCCAAGATTCTGCTGAATACTGATAGGGAAAATCACTTTCTCTTGCAAGGCATGGGCTGACAGTAGCTCAGTTTGCCAGTGAGTGATGGACTCTGTCTGCTCTGAGTTGTGAGTAAAGGTCTTGGGATCTCAGAGCTCAAGTGGAAGGAGATGTTGCCAGCCAGGTCTGCACCTTTATCTCTGCAGATGTATTTTATATATGTGTATAAATATATTCATATGCTTTGTATCAGGCAGATGGGCACACCGAGCTGAGCATCCCAAATGAGCAGTTTAACACGCAGTTAAAAATGCTGACAGCGCAAAGATTAGAACCAGGAATAAATAGTGGGATCAGGGACTGGAGTGGATTATTTGGCAGCTGTAAGAAATGCTGCCATCTCCAGAAGATAGGCTGATATTACATGCGAGGGGGAAAAAGTCTTTAAGCCAGAGAACAGAATTAAACCTGGGACTGTTCTGGTGCAAAGAGCAGAGTTGGTGAACTCCTGTAGTCACCTCCTGGCAAGGAGTAACCCTGTGTTAACTGTTCCTCGTGGCAGTGGACACAGTGAGGACTGCATTGCCTTCTTTCCCACTGGATGGGATGCTGTGATGGGATTGCAACACTCTGAGTGGTGTGGTGGGAAAGGCTGGGCATCCTCTGGCTGCCATCTCTCCCATGAAATAAAATAAATCCAAAGCACGGATCGGCACCCAGACTGGGCTGAGCTGCATGAAAAGATGAGACAAGAATCAGCTGCAGGAATTGCATCACATCCAACCTTCCTCTTGGCCGGGGCCAACCCAATTCAGTAGGAATGCAGCAGGATTAGGTCACTTAATCTGGAGCCTTCTCCACATCAAGCCATCTGTTAGGGTGCTCTAAATGTGGGTAAAGCCACCCTGTCCTGCAGCATTAATTATTCCAACATTCATCCTCCCGGAAGCCCTGGGAAGAAGAATTTTTGCTCCTCAGTAAATGGTGTTAAATTGTGTATTTGTATGTATGCAAGTGCTTTCAAAATGCAAAGAAAACAAAATCTGAAAATCTCTGCAGAAAAGTGCTCTGGAGGGCTTCCAGCTGGTTAAAGGATTTTAAGAGCCTGTTAAAGGATGTACCTTCAAAAGATCAATTTAAATGCTGCCTGCTTTATACTCATTGTTTATAAAGTTGAAAGCGTCTCTGATAGTGACTATTCATTGTCACAGCATGCAGAGCAGAAGCAGGTTGGTTTAACTCCATCCCTGCCGTGTCCTGGAGAGGCAGAGGGAGAAGGTGGCTCTGTGGAGAGGAGCTCAGCTCAGCACAGGGATTGATAGGGCAGGAAATTGAGTTCTCGCGGTAATCCAGGCTTTCAGCATCTGGCAGGACTGACTCGACTGGGGAACTGCGTTATTTTGCGTGCAGGAACTGTGTTATTTTGTGCAGGACACACACCTGCCGTGTCTCTGTGATGTAGGGCTCTGTTTGCTGCAGGAGCAGCACTTCAGCCTCGCACAGAAAGGCTTGCCCTGTTCTCTGTGCTGCCATGGAGAAGTTCCCTGGAAGATGGTCTAGAAGTAGGGAATGGCTGATGCATGGATGTTCTCAAGACAACTGGTGCCACTTAGTTCAGGAGGTGTTTGGACAATGCTCTCAGGCACATTGTGGGATTCTTGGGGTTGTCTTATTCAGGAGCAGGAGTTGGACTTGGATGATCCTGGTGGGTTCCTTCAAACTCTGAATTCCTGTGGTTCCATGACTCTGTAACTACCCTGGGGCAGTGTCCATCCCTGAGTGCAGGAGGTGCCTTTACAGTCCTCCTTGAGCTCTGTGTTTGTAAAAGACAGTCCCAAGCTCTGCAATGAGACCAAACTTTTTCTGTTCTGTTGTGTGAGTCTTGAACCACAACCAAAAGTTTGTCTTCAGCATTTGCTACCCAGGGATGCTTTGGTCAGCAGTCGTCTGTCACCTGTCTGCAGGACACTCTTTCCAAGCCTCCTGCAGAGCTGTGTGGGTCTCACCACTGAGGAACAGCATTCCTGCTTCTTTGCTGAACATCCACAGGCAGGACCATTGCAGGGGACAAGGGCATGGCAGAGTCTTGGGAATCAGAGAATCACAGAGTGGTTTGGGTTAGAAGGGACCTTTACAGGCCTTTTAGTCCAACTCCCCTGCAGTGAGCAGGGATATTTTCAATTAATTAATACCCACTTAACCCCCACCTTGCCTGCTCCAGGCGCTGACAGACTCCAGAGCCTCGCAGCAGCCGGCAGGAGCCATCAGTTAACTTCCCCAGGCCAAGAGGAAGGGAGGTTGAAACCTGTCTGCAAGAATGTCCTCTGTGCCACTCTAACCCTTTGACCTGTAGCACTCTCTTGAATTTTCGGTGGTTTCAAGTATGGGTTTTGCCACTTTCCATTTTTAATGTGTTCAGTGGCTCTGTAGATGTCAGGCTTGGGAAGCTGCCTGCAATAACTTGTTGCAGTTCCCTGCTTGGTCACACCTCACCACTCATAATGACGCAGGGCTGATCTCAAACAATTTTCCTCCATGACCCATTCCAGACATCCGCCCTTTGCAAGGAGCAAAGGGAACTTCCGAGCCCCAGAGAAGGAAAGTCAGAGTGATGCCATCTCTCTTTTCAGCAGTGTTTATGTACCACCTTATAGCTCCGGGTAGACCACAAACTTCAGTACTAAAAATGACTAAGTAAAGTTTGTATTTTCCAGCTTCATAGCTTAAGGCAGTTGAGCAACAGAGTTCATATATTTGGATGTGAATTAATCTGAGGGGTTGTCCACCTTCTGCCCCAGGAGGCAGAATGATGCTGCCACAGTCCCCTGTTTCAAGTTAGAGCCCCAGGTTCAATCAAATAGGTGCATCAGATGTTGTTGCTCAAATCCATGACAAGCAGAGTGTGACTGCCAGTTCTACCGAATAAACATGGGCTTCAGGTTACACTTAAAGGTGTGTGATA
Source organism: Atrichornis clamosus (assembly GCA_013400975.1). NCBI lineage: Eukaryota > Metazoa > Chordata > Aves > Passeriformes > Menuridae > Atrichornis > Atrichornis clamosus. The sequence goes on along the minus strand of WBMZ01003643.1, from coordinate 114,999 downwards.
AGCCAAAATCAGTGGACTTTCCAGGGAAACCAAGGAATTTTCTCCTTTCCAGCCCACTCAAACTGAATCTGGCCCATTTCAAGACCCGTGAGGTTTCTCCAGTCCCAGTGTGACACATGTGGTTGCTGGTGTGTTGTTGGCTAAACCCCATCACCTCCCTGTGTACCTTCACAAGGAGCATCTGTTCAAATATTTCCTTGAATGGGCTCCTGAGCTCACGTTGCTTGCAAGGTTTATGCATTTCTTCACTAAATTGCCCATCTTCATTTGGCCTTTTTACTTGCTGAAACTCATTTACGTGCACAGCCCTCTACAGATGCAAGAACTTCAGACTAAAAATCTGCACCCATTTGGTTTAGTGACAAAATTTGTATTCTTTCCCCAGGAGGCCAGATCTGGCTTTGTGCTTTTGAGATGACAGGTGGGGTTTCCAGTGAGTCCATTTAAATAAGAGTGCTGTAATTAAGAGGATCTGGCTAAAGAAATTGCACAAATTAGAGCAGACAGCTGTTTGAAATGAACAAGCACTTTTGTGGTTTTTTAACATAGCCTGCTCTTGGCTTGCTGCCAGAGATACTTGAATTAGATCTTATGGATAAAAATATTCAACGGTTAAAAATGTAAGTGAAAATAACTTTATTTCCCCCCCCGCCAAAAAAATGTGATGGGTAATAGGCAACACAAGGAAGATAATCATAGACTTTTTTGCATAGCCTAGAGATGACTGACTTCAGGTGAGTACAGAAGAGAGTGAGGCTTCTGAGGGAAAAAAACACCACATCCATTTTATTTTATTCCTCCATTTATGCACAAAAGGTGAGATTCCCACAAAATAAGTTTAAATTGGGAGCATAAGTCAGTGCACAGATACTCTTCCTCCAGAACACAGTGCCCTCTCTGCTGTGTAGGTACAGAAGGGAAGGGATTGGACTGAACCAGCTTCTGCAGGAGCCTGGTGGTGAAATTCTGGCTGGTGAAGCACTGAGAGCATCAGCATCATGTACATGATCCACCTGGTTTACTGAAAGGTGTCCCTGCCCATGGCAGGGGGTTGGAACTGGATGATGTTTAAGGTCCCTTCCAACCCAAACCGTGCTGTGATTCCGTGATTCTGTATCAAGGATTAGAAAGGAAACCTCAGTGATCAGTCCTGCTCATTATCCAATGCAGAGATTCCATCATTCCCATGCACCAGGAGGAGAGTTTTCTACTGCCCTGGTCAAACAGCTGATGCTGCAGCTAGGGACAAGGACTGGACCTTTTTCCAGGCTTCTCTGACATGCAAGTGCTCAGCGGGTATCCAGAAATGTGATAAATTCATTAATTTTCCCACTAGGAAGTTACACAGAGCAGCTTTCAGGCTTAAAATCAAACATGTGCTTAAAACAAATTGCTGTATCTGATAACTTGAAAAAGTCAGAGCCAAGTGCCTCCACAGATGATGTGCAGGAATGCAGGTGACAGCAGCTTGAGATCACTCCTCTGGATGGACACTGTACTGGGATGGGGACCAGAGGAGAACTGAGATTGATTTTTGCCTCTTCCACTAGTTCCCCAGGAAGCTTGTCCATCTGTCCTTCTGTTATACAGGCACTGTGGAGTTACTGACCCCCTTCTTGTGAGCCTGGAGGTCTGTTGGTAAAAATCCACAGCCCCAGCTGGTTATTAAGTGGCTTTGCAATGTTTGCTAATGGTGTTTATACAAATCAGAGCAGGGGGTGTGAGTAAGGGCTTAGGAAAACAAGAGGAGAAATGAGGGAAAAAGAAACTGCTTTCTTTCCAAAACCCTCACACTAATCTTTTCCTTCCTCTTTTTGAGTGTCCTCTGAGTGGTTTGATTTTTTTTTCATTTATAAACTTTTACCTCTCTCTTCCCCACCCATTACTTATTCTCATCTTGTCTCATTCTCCAGGAAAACCTCTTTTTTGTGATGGAATACCTCAATGGAGGAGACCTGATGTTCCATATCCAGAGCTGCCATAAGTTCGACCTTCCCAGAGCAACGTAAGATATTTATTATTGCCTTTGGGCCTGCAGGGTGCACACGAGAGAGAAGCAGAGGCAGCAGCAGCAGCAGCAGCAAACTGGGAACTTGATTTTATTCCCAGCTCTGCTACTGTCCTGTAGAGGAATCCCTGTGCAGATTATCTGACCTCTCTTCACCTTATCCAGCTGCAAAGTGGGGATGATGCTTGTGCTGGAAGCAGAGTCTCTATCCCAGCTCTGTCCAAACTGGACAAAGCCATGCAGGTCCTCACCCCACCTCAATGAAGGGCTTGCAGTGAGTAATTTCCTCTCCCTGTCCTCCTTCCCCTCCCACAGAAAGATTTCAGACTCCATCCATGCAGTTGATTTCAGTCAAACATGATCCTGCTTCTTCACAACTCTCTCGGGTCTGTAGCCAAGCTGCAGGACCTGCTTAAGCTGAGGTTCCCAGTCTGGTGATCAGAGGTGACACTTCTGTTTGTTAGGAGTAATGGGATTTTCCCTTTCTCCCTTTAAAGTTCGAGGGTGTGGGGGGAAAGAGATAAAACCTATCAAAAGCGCAAAAGGTAAATTTAAACAAAAAATTAATACACCAACAGAGAATTAAAAATGTATTTAACTTTGATTAAAGTAAATAGAAGAATTAGAATAAATGAAAGGTGCTTTTAATCCTTCTGCAAGCAAAAGGTATTTGGAAAGTCAATATTGAAACCACTATAGGAATTACTTTTTATTTAATAATTTAATAATTAAAAAAATCCTACACTGTCATTTAAATCAGTGTTTGATGATTTTTTTTTTCAAAAGCATTTGAATGTTCATAATTAAGGGGCAATGCATTGAAGACTGAGGGAGCAGAACTGTGCACACTGGAGGGGCACATGATCCTCTGGTTCCACTCCCTTCTGGGAGAGCACTTTCATTCCTCACCCTGATGCTGCCTCTTAGCAGCAGGATGTGGTGGTGTCCTGTGGGTAAAAATGTTTTGAGAACAAAAACTTCAAACTCAAAAATACTCCACAGAAAGGCCACCAAGCTGCTAGATAGCTCATATTATGGATAAGCTTCCAAAATTAGAAAATAATTTCTCCACTGAAAGAGTAGTCAGGCATTGGAAGTGGCTGTCCTGGGAGGTGGTGGAATCAGTGTCCCTGTAAGTGCGGATGTGGCACTTGGGGACAGTTTAGTGCTGGGTTTGGCAGTGCTGGGTTAATGGTTGGACTCAGTGATCTCGGAGGTGATTTCCAACCTGAATGATTCCATGATTCTACGGAAAGCAAGTCATAAAGCTGAGCAGTGGAGAGGGCAATCTGACAAGCCAAGGACTCTGTCTGTGCTCCCCACCCCAGATTCCCACCTGCTTTTGGGAATCTCACTTCACCCATCAGTAAAACACAGTCACCCCAAGCCTGGAGAGACTCCAGACCTTCTGGGAACCTAACGAAAGTTTGGCTCTTGTGGAGACAAAGTTTCCCTCTTTTTGGATCTAGTGGACAACATCTTTGGGAAGCACCTGTTCTAACTTGTGCCTTGTGTCACTCAGGTTTTATGCTGCTGAAATCATCTGTGGGCTCCAGTTCCTCCATTCCAAGGGCATAATATACAGGTAATTTCACTCTTTAGTGTAATTAATATGCTAAACCTCTTCTGCTTTCCCTGCAAGTACCAATGGCAACAGAGAGGCTGTTTCTTGGATGTGCTTACTGGTTTTGCATTTCTGTGCAGATTTCCCTTTTACAGAGTCTGGGTGTTTTATTTTGAAGAGATAGTGTAGGAAAAGCAGTTTTGATCCCTTTTTTGGAATCCAGTCCTATTTCAGTTAACATTAAAACAAACCCTTGGATGAATTTACACAGAGATATTCATACAGCACCCAGCATAGGCACCCTGTTTAAGCTTCCAAAGTATATAAGGTCAAGTTAGACATGAGAAATTTGGTATATCTGCTGTGCTGGTTACCCTGGGACAGTGGTGACAAGCTCAGCTTAAGTAACAGCATCAGGGAGACAGTGTTATATCTTAATTTTGGATTGTTAACAGGTCTGCTGTGCACAGTTCAGTGGGGAGATGGGAATCACCTCTCTATCATGAATCTGAGTTGGTTGTCAAGCTCTCCTTGTAGGAAGCAGAGAGCAGTGAGCATTTTTAGGTTCATCAAACCTGTGTTAAAATGTGTATGAGAAGTGCCCATTTCTACCAGAAATGAGGCCACAGTCTGATTTCCCATGGCCAAAAGGAGGAACTGAATTTCTGGGGAGTTCTTGTCAGGCTCATCTTCATGGCAAAATTCAGTTACTGCATTGCAGCCCTCTTTAAAGGTGGACAACAAATCACCTGTCACAGACACAAGAGAAAGCTCACTACAGCAACGATGCTTGCTGAACCCAAAACAAGCTTATTTCAATGTTTGTCATGTGTGGACTTTAGAAAAAATGCTGAAAGTGAGTGTTTTGCTCACAATCCATTCTCCCTTTAAAACACAAGCTTTGATTCTTATTAGTGCCCATGTGGGAGCCATTTATAGTCTTTATTGACCAATGATGGTGATTGCATAAACATGAGATCAATATCAGTGGCATTAAGCTAAGATGATCTCTGGGGTCTCAGCAACTTTCTGGCTCTAATTATTATTCTGCATGAGTGAAGGGAAACATTTTCTGAAGTGTCTAAATCACTTGCCCATATCTGTTATTTTTATTCAGTTCTCTCAGAAAAGCTGGTTAAAAATATCTGCAGGACATGGTGAGTTTATGGCAGGACTGTTAATGCTGAAATTTTATTTATAATTCACATTTTTACTTGGAATCACTGCTGCGTTGGGATTAGGGACCCATTTCCTCATGAAAGGAGAGTGGTTTTTAGAGTCTGGAGCCTTGGAAATTGTGGGAAAATTGGAACATCAGGGCACCTGGTAGCATGTGGATAGGAAGAAATATCCCATTCCCAGGAGTCAGTGATATTGCTTTGGATGTCAAGCATTGAAAGAAAAGGTTTAACCAGTCCTACACTTTTTTTCCCTTTTTCGCTGAAGACAATGACAACGAGGTCAGTTGAGAACACAGAGTCATCAGTATCTCTGTCAGAGCAAACTAAGCACTTAGCAAAGTGAGTAGAAATCATTTTTGAAACTACATCTCTCGTGATGTCGTAAGAATAATGAATCCAGCTGTTCTGTCTCACCCACGTTTGGAAACGTTGGCTTAAATTTTAACGAACGAGCCGAGGCGTTTTTGGCAGAAACTCCAGTCCCTGGAGCCAATGGGTTTGAGGCTCATCAAAATAATGAAAGTGAACTGTAGGTGATGGGTTTTTTGTTTTGCTTCGATCTACCAGATGAATAAAAGCAGTGCTGGCAGCCCAAGATTGATCTCAATGGTGTAACTAAAATAAGTCATTCCAGCTGGAAATTGTGACAACATGAGTGTCTGCCACTTGGCAGGCAAATGTCTCGGCTGTCTCTGTATTTCTGTTTGATTGATGACTCCCATTTCGTCTTGGGCCATATTCTTGCTGCAGTGAACAATTGCCCCATGACAATAATTTAGAGTGTAAACACTGTGATGTCCCCATCCCAATGAGGACCTGGCCCAAGCAAGACGAGGGGCTTTGCACAGAGGGAGGCTGAAGAGTCATCTCTCCTGCAATTGCGGGCAGTCACCCCAGGAGCATCAGGCATTAGAAATTACCTTCTCTGAGGAAGTCAAAGCCATTTCTGAAAAAAAAACCCCACATTGTAAAACAGTTGTCAGCAGGATGGTGGCTGTGCTGCAGCCTCACGGTTAGGGCTCTTGCCTTGGATGTGGAAAATCACAGAATTACAGGTTCAGAGTGGTTTTGGTTGGAAAGATCTTAAAGATCACCTAGAGCCAACCCCCTGCCATGGGCAGGGATGCCACTCACTAGATCAGACCCCATCCAACTTGGCCTTTTGGCCAAAATGTGTCTAGTCTGTGAATTAGCAGAGGTTGAAGAAGAGCAATTACATCCTCAGCTGTGGGTACAAGCAAATGTGTCTGGGTGCTTTGGGCCCTGGGAAGGAGCAGTGATTGATAGCACAAGACAGGCAGTGCAGGAGTGTGTGTGCTCATAGACCAGGTGGCCCCAATTCTGCCCACATCCCAGGTTAAGAGCAGCATCACTGATCCACACATCTCCCTGAGTCAGTATCTCAACGAGAACCAAAACCTTTAGGTAAGATACAAAAAAATGAACATAGGAACTATGCCAGGCTTCCTTTCTTTCTGCCTTTTTCTTTTCTTCTTTACAAGCTTTTCTCTCCTTTCAGAATTAGTTCCCACATGAGGACCTAATTGTTCCCTATCAAAGGTCATGATTCATCAGCTCATTTGCTTTTATTTTCTTCTCTGTACATTTCTGTTTTCTTCCTCTCTCTGGGCTCTTTGCTTCCCAGAGTATCTCAGAGCCTGAAACCTCAGACAAACAGCCTGGCAGCTGAGTGTGAAGGGCTCTGTAAATGCCGGGGTTCAGGTGGTGTAGCCCAGCTGTGAGAAGGTGGTGGGTGTTCTGCTGATGTCTGGGATCTTTCTGACCCTCTGCAGGGCTTGTGGGTCCTTAAGCTCTCTCAACATTTGTAGAGCCTGCATGAGAAGGTAGAACTGGCAGCAACTTCAGAGAGAATACTGAGACTCCCAGGCAAGGAGAATGTGAGAATTACCTGGTCACTGCTTGCTCTTGTTCTCCAGGCTGTGTTAGGGCAGAAGCACCAGGTGGCACAAGCCCTTCTTAGCTTCACCATTCTGCATCCTTGAAGGAGGCAGCTTGAAGGAGATGTCTTGGGTGATGTGATCCCTGGAAGTGTTCCAGGCCAGGCTGGATGGGGCTTGGAGCAACCTGGTCCAGTGGGAGGTGTCCCTGCCCGTGGCAGCGGGTTGGAACTGGATGATCTTTAAGGTCCCTTACAACCCAAACCATTCTGTGATTCTGTGTATTTTAGGAAAATAATTTTGTTGTCCTGTGTTTCTCCAGGACCTGCACTATTATTTAAAGAGAATTAGTGTTTTCTCCTCACTCCTCTGCAGCACTGGACACTTCCTCTCAGGCTCAGCAGATAGGAACTTTAAGGCCCCTTCCAAGTCATTCTGTGGTTCCATGATTCTGTGTCTTCTCCAGCAAATAAATCAGTGCTGGGACAGGAGAAATGAGGAAGAGGGATACTGAAGCCCAAGAGAGCAGCTCCTCATTCATCCCTCAGCCTTCCTTTGTAATTCCAACATGTAGGTACTACACAGAGGCAGAGAACAGGTTAATAAGTGTAACCTGCTAAAATAACTTGTGTGCTTTAAAGAAGGGGTCTTATTCTCTTCCTCCACAGAGACCTGAAGCTAGACAACGTCCTCCTGGACAATGAGGGGCACATCAAAATTGCTGACTTTGGGATGTGCAAGGAGAACATGTTTGGAGATGCAAAGACCAGCACTTTCTGTGGGACTCCTGACTATATTGCTCCCGAGGTAGGTGTGGGGCCCAGGAGGGTCAGCAGGGGCTGGGGGACAGGGAACATGTCCTGTGACTGTGTGAAAGCTGCAAAGAGTAACAACCTGGTTTGGAGCAGTTCTAGCCAGAAACTGGATTTCAGCTTGACTGAGAGCCTGCATTGCTGTGTGGAGTTGCATGTTTTTGTGGCTAATTCATCTTTTTGTGCAAATGGGGCTGGGAAGCAAGTGGAGCTTGGCTTAAACCAAGAAACAGAATGCTTAATCGAAATTCAGTTTAGGTTGTGGCAGAAGAAGATCCAAGAAGTAGGTCCTGCAATCCAGGGACAGAACCAGCATGAGGAGTGCTGATTGTGCACTTTCCCTTATTTCTTTTCATTTCTAACCAGAGGGAAATTTGGTGCATTTTGCGTTCTTTTTCCTTGTTAATTTTTTTCTAGTAAATTTAGGTGTTTTGAACTAGATCCCTCCAGAAAGGAGAAAGCTCCCTCAGCCTGATAACTTCACACAATGATAGATCTTTCTACGGAGAGGCTTTGACTAATTAGGTGACCAAACATCTTTCAGCTCAGAGAAAAACCTACAAGTCATCCATGCATCATGTCTGACATAGGTCTGAAATCCATTTATTTCCCTTTCAAGATCCCATTTCGTAATTTTAGTATTGTCATGATGGATATTGGTACTTTCTGAATAGCTGTCAAAGCCTTTGGGGTTTTTTTTCCCCTCAGCTATAATACATTGATCCTTCACTGTGCACTAAGGGCTGGATTCTGGCTAGGTTACACCACTGCTGACTCAAGGGTCTCTGCAAAGCAATTGGATTTCTATTGCCTAAGAATGGGTGCAAGTCTGCTCTGCACTCAAGCTGCAATTGTCTTTTATGCCACTTCAATATACCTTTATTTAAGGAAAAAAAAATGCTACTTTTCAGTCCTAAAAAAATAGATAGCCAAGTGTTGTTCTATTATCTGTGATTTCACTTTATAGAAAAGAGAAAAAATAAAATAGCTCAGAGTTTTATTTCTTCACCGTATTTATTTTAGGGATTCAATGAGTGTATATAAAACATTTTACCTCTAAATTGAAAGCATTTGTAGAGTTTATGGATCATCTCTGCTGCCACAGGCAGGAGCACTGGACTCTGTCAGTATTTCACTGCAGCTGCTACCACTGTGATTTGTTACAGACCCAGCACCTTGGCCACAACCATGAACATAAGGGGGGACAACCAATTTTTTTTTAATTTCAAAAGATACCTGACCAAAAAAAAAAAAAAAAACAACCTGAAATTAAATCGCTGAGTTTATTTTTTTCCCTGCAGATTATTTCAAAGCTAATAAATTTTTTTGACTGCCATAAAATACTTAATTTCAATTTCCAGACATTTCATAAGGTAAAGCCTTATAAAAATAATTTGTCTTTTCAGAAGGGAAGGTTAGGATTTTGCTTGTAAGTGATCCAGAAGAAATATATTAGGGAGTTTTGCTGATTCAGGTTTTTTTGGCTCTATGTGAAACTCATTGCGAATATTACATCATATATTCAAATCTCTTTTTTGTCCTTTTTGCATCTCCTCTTTTGGAGACGGATGTAGTACAGAGCATCCCACTGCAAACAAGCTATGGGCTCAAGAGTAAAGATTGTGCCTTAAAATGAAATTTCCCCCTCTACAGCTCTAAAATTCTGATAAGAATCCTACACATCACAGTCATCATGTGAACCTTTAGATATCTGCATTATAAACATCTATTTATGAGCAAGTTTTTTAGGCTCCTTGATAAAGGAGACAAATAGGGGTTGTATTTTACAGCAGGTAGATATTTATCTGAATGTCTACAATTGGACTTATTCCCTTCTCTTGACTATAAAAGGAGCTGATGATAACTGGTTCAGCTGCAGATATCTCCACAACAGATATCTAAATGCAGGTGAGATTAATTTTTCTTCTCCAGAGAGGGAGTCTGAGAACTTGGTGGTGGGTCTTTAGACCCAGGGGAGGTCATAGCTCCAGCTGACCCCCACGCTGGGGGTCACTTTATAGCAGACACTGAATGGCACAAACCAATGGACTGACTGAGGACTAGTCCCCATTCCTCCATCTAAAACTCAGTTGGTCTCAAGAGGACAGATCAGCAACCACCTCCGTGTTTTTCCTGGGGAAGATTTTGCTGGGATAGATTCACACCATTTTAACTGACTGATGGTCTTAAAGTACCCTTATACTGCCACATTTGTAATTCTAAAATGCAGCTTGTGGCACTTAAATCAATCCCAAAATGCTGATGCCTAACCATTTGTCTTCTTGGATTTCACAAGCCCGATTTGAATGTTTTGAGTAAGTTGGAGAGCAGGCTAAGATGACTTATCTCACCTTTTATATTTGAGATCTCTCTGGTAGCCAAGGATTTGTTCAAGCAACTTCAAGTTACATGCATCCTGTTGTCTGTAGTGCCAAGGACTGTTCTGGCACCCAGCTGTGGCTGTGACTCGTTGCTCCAGGAGCCACAGGCCCTGCACCACTGGCAAATTTCTGGCTCCTGCTGCAGGCAGAGAGAAGCACCTCTGCTATCCCAAGGCTGTGGTCTGGCCACCCTTCTGAAGTTGAAAAACTCATGTCAGACGTTTCACTTCTGCCTTTGTTGCTCCTATTTTTGGGCAGATACTGCTGGGGCAGAAATACAACACCTCCGTTGACTGGTGGTCCTTTGGTGTCCTCCTGTATGAGATGCTCATTGGCCAATCCCCTTTCCATGGCCAAGATGAAGAGGAGCTTTTCCAGTCCATCCGTATGGATAACCCGTTCTACCCTCGCTGGCTTGACAAGGATGCAAAGGACATTTTGGTGAAGGTAAAAATGGTCACCCTTCAAATGAATCAAATGTCTTTTTGCCAGAATTGTCACCTTTGATTTGTGCATCTTCAGCTGTTGTACAGAGAAACAAATTTAGTGTGACAGGACCACAGGCAGTCACTGTCTTTTCTGTAGACATCAAACCACACCTGACCTAGGTCATAAGGACATCTGTGTGCTTTCTTTCTCCTGAGTTGTGATGATGGCTCCTCACAGGGTACCAGATACCAGCAGAGATCAGTTTCTTTGCAGAGCCATCCCTGAGGCACAAGTCATGTTAACTCCTGGAAAAGATGCTTCAAACTAAGGGCTACAGCAGACTGAGATGTGGAACATCAATTTCTGGGGCACACACTGCCATCTTTCTGCACAAGCAGCCTGTACTTCTGTCAGAATAAGAGATAGTAATCATCTTTACACCAATCAATAAACTACTCTGTTTAGGAAAAAAAACCTCAACATTTTCTGCATTATGGGCTTTCTCATTGCACTGACTCTGGATAATTACGTACTCCACCCTGCTTAATGCCTGTATTATCAGCAGAGAATTTAACCTATGGAATCAACATTCCAGCTTTTCGTGAGAGAGCCTGAGAGGAGACTGGGAGCAAGAGGGAACATCCGCCAGCATGCCTTTTTCCGGGAAATCAACTGGGAAGCTTTAGAAGAAAGAAGGATGGAGCCTCCTTTCAAACCCAGAGTGGTAAGGATGGATTTTCTTTCAATTCCACCCATCTCCTGTCTTCCAGACTGTGCACTTCTACTGGTTGCCTGACCTGGTTGCCTGACCTGATCCTCACAACTACTCCTTTGTGGTGGCTGCAAGCCCAGGTCTGGCACGTCCACAACCTGAGAAACCACAAATTACTCATCACTCTCTCAGTTGCCATAGCAGGGTAACACCTTCCCTTCACCACGTAACTGCAGCCCCTTCTGAAGGGATTCTTTCTCGTTGCACTGCAGAAGGTAAAGCAGTTCAGGAAGCAGGTGTTTGGCTAAGTCAGAATAATTCTGACTATTAATAACAATCCTGTTAAACTGCTGAAGTTCTATTAACAGCAATAATAGAATTTAGTTTGACAAGCACATCGTATTTTCATTTTACAGTCTTTCACAAGTGTTAATCAATTGATGGGTTCAAATGTTAAAGAGCCCTAACATCCCTGCCTGGCAGAATTCCTGGATCACAGGCTCAGTGCCTCCTTTAAATTATTTATGTTTACTAGCTCTCAACTAAAGGTTGAGCTGAGCACCTAGGAGCCCATAGGAAGCAGCCTGGTAAGGCCAGTGCCACTGTAATGAAGATTTGACTATTAGTGGTTTGACATCTTTTTTTTTTTCTTTTCTTGAAGAAATCTCCAAGTGACTGTAGCAACTTCGACAAGGAATTCCTAAATGAAAAACCTAGACTGTCCTGTGCTGACAGAGCACTGATTAACAGCATGGACCAAAATATGTTCAGCAACTTCTCTTTTGTGAACCCTAAAATGGAGAAAATATTTTCCTGAGATCTGCCTTACTGAAGGAATTCTCTGTAATGGTTTGAGTAGCACTTTGTCAACTGAAGACTGTGCACTGTTATTTTATCAAGTACCTTCCAGAAAAAGAACACCTCAGTGAAAGTTTTTGCCATGTCTGGAGGCTTCCAACTTACTCCAGTCTGTAGCAGATGCCAGCACACTCTTCATTAATGATAAAGTTTCTTTGTGGTATCTCTTGGTCTCTCTTTTCCCAATGTTCTTGAAGTTGAGAGCATCTGAAAATCAGGAGGTGTCAAAACCTGTTCCCCACTACTTTTACTTGCAGCCAACAGGTTTCTCTGTAAGGAAAAATAAGTCTATTTGAGCTTCTAGTGATGTCAGTGTCTATTTTTGCAACTCTGACCTAGACCCACCTTCTTCTGAAGGAAAAGTGGTTTGCTCAGGGCTGGAGGGGATCTGGGGAGACTCAGGTTGGATGCTTTGGTAACCTCCACTCGTCCATGTGCAGAATTGCCCGTATGTGCACAGTTTTGAAGCAGCAATTTGCTCCCTACACCCCTTTAAAATGCTGTTCAGAGGTGTTAGGATTCAATTTTGCTCTGCTGGGACAAAGAGACTTTTCAGGTGCCCATTCCATTATCTGTACATCTCAGTGAGAGGAATCAACCCTGAAGGAGGATCACTGCCATAGAAAGTACCAAGATCAACACAGAAAACCAATGGTTTACACTTAGTACGTGAGCAGGAAGGATGGGAAGTTGCAGAATGTTTCAAGAACCTGTTCTAAAACTTTAAGTGTCCTCTCACACACCAGACTCAGGGCAAGATCTGGATGAGGCTTTCTGGCATTTTATCCTAAAACCACAGGGGAAAAGTGAAAGTTGTTTCCTCAAACCATTGTTTAAGCACTGTAAAACTGTCCTCCCAGACACAGAACTGGGGTATTTCACTGGAGAGAGACTAATTGGTCCCTGCAAAGGCTGATTTACATTCTATTGCTCTAAATGATGTTCCAGCTCTTTGGAACAGGTCAACGAGCTGCACCTGACAGTCACAGGGCAGGAAGCACATCAGCTGAGGGTGGTCCTCACCTTCACCTTGTGACACTTTTCTCGGTGTTCTATCCCTCTACAGTCTGTGGAAATGTAGACGGGTTAAAAAAAGTCTTTTCTGTGATCCCTTCATCACGGGATCCTTTTAAATAAAGGTGCACTGCTTTCTGGGGTTGGAGAGTTGTAGAACTGCCCAGTTACTGCTTGTCCCTGAGATTCCTGTTAAATACTGGGTCAAAGTTAAGTCAGAGTCTAAATAGAGGGTTCTGTGATAGCTCAGACTTAGGCAGTCACCCAAGTTGTGTTAGGCTCTATTTGAAGAATATACTTTTGGAGCTTCATATCATCAACCTCCAGTCCACGGTGAAGAAAAGCTCTAGAAGGTGAGTTACCCCAAAAACAGGTTTGCTCCAGAGCTGCCTGCCTGGCTCTGCAGGACCAGGCTGTCAATTTGGGCCTCCCAACAGGATGAATGCAGCTTTGCAGGCAGTGCTGGGATATCACTGGCAGTGGCTGCAGGCACAGAATCCATCAGGAACAAGAGCTGAAGGGCCTGAAGTCAACAAGAAGAGCAGAACACCCTGAGAAAGGTTTCAGTCCAGTGACTCTGATGAAATCCTTGTTTGTGCAGTATGAAATGCAGGAGGGGGCATCTGTGCTCGCAGTGTGGAGCTGGTCATCATGTTTAATTAGAACGGTTAACATGAATTTTTTTTATGCCAGTGCTGTTTGTACAGTTTAATAAAATGTTGTGTATAATTGGGAAATGGGCATTGAAGTGATTAAATAGGGACAAAGAGCAGAAGTGCTTAGAAAAGCCATTAAAATGGCTCTGAGCCACCTGGGGAATGTTCCCCAGGGGAATTTCAACCCATAAATGCACAGCAGCAGCAAGCATTTGAACAATTGTAACTCCTCCACAGGGGAATATCTAAGACAAGCATTTGTTGCTGTGCAAAGGTATCCAAGAAGATAGTAAAATGTTCCTTTTTTGCTACCAGAAGGTGACACGGCTCTAAATGGGGTCTGGTATCTCAAAGGGGTTGCAGAGGAGATGTGCAGAGGTTGTTACTGTTAGAGGGGGATCGAGGACATCTTCCTTTGACACCTGAATGGGGCTGGATCAGCCAAGTCCTGACTGCCCACTAGTGTGTCCATGAATCATGTCCACTCTGAGGGAGTCTGGACAGCCTGATCCAGACTAGAGGTTGCATTTCTAAACATTCGAAGACTGGCAGTATCACTAAATGAATGTTAGGGATGTTCTCTTTGCAACAGCACGGCGGTTTGGGCTTGACACCAGTGCCCCAAGAGTGGAGTCTAAGGAAGGAGGGTGCTGGTTCACCTCTTGTGGTTAAATCCCTGAAGAGCAACAGGCTTTAACACCTCTCTGACCAGAGGCAGGGCTCTTGCACTCCAGCTGTGGTTGCACAGAGCTAAAGCAGCCAAATGTAAGAGTGACTCGTGAAGGAGCGCGTTGAGTAACTGCTAGAGCAGGCCCGGTGTTCGGATTCACGTGAAGCCTTTGATGCAAACCACAAGAAGAAGCGCCTGCTTCTCTCTGCAAGGTGTCTTCAGCTTAAAAACCAAATAAACGCCTTGAGGATGGGGGCAGGGAGATGGGGAGAGGTGGGTACGAGCCACCACGAACGCGCTCACTGTGTCTCGCTGGGGCCGCAGCCCGAGCAGGCTCCCAGCTGTGCCTGTGGGGTGTGAAGGGTGACGTGGGAAGCTGCAAACGCTTTCCTGTGGTGACAGTGACTGAGAGATAACAGCCAGGGAGGGCTGCAAGCCAAACACCCACACAGAAATGAGCCCAGGTACGCACTGAGATCATCCTTTGCCTGAGCTGAACCTGGCACCTCCATACCCATCCTGTCTTGTCTTCTTTCTTTTTTTCTCCTTTCCCCTCCTCCATAAAATGTTCATTTTACGACAGAGTAGATGGGGCTTGTCAGGTTTGGTTTTTCATTTGCTGAAGGCTCAATCCCATTCTGGAGCCCCATGGGATCACAGCACTGCTGTAGGACCGTGACACCAGCAAACGTCAGGGTCTGACCTCCAGCACCATCTGCTTCAGCTCAAGTTTTGGGAGTCCCCACCACCCAGCTGCTCCTCCCGCAGTCTTGCTGCCTCACTTGACAGACGCACGAATTCCTATTTGTTGGCATCCACCAAAGCAGGATGAGTGGGAGCCACGTGTGAGTGACAGCCCTGATTTCAGCCCTCCTGCAAAGACCTCCAGACTCCTGCAAAGTTGCGTTCCAGAGGAGGTTGGTTGTTCTCACAGCTCCCCAGTGTTCAGAAGAGAAGACCAAGCTCCAACCTGCACCCCACCAAGCTCTTTGCAGCCCATGCTGAAAGGAAAGACTACTTTTCCCAGTGGTTACAAGACACTCTTGCAGTGCAGAGGTAACACCAAAAGTCCCTGTCTGGCAGCACAGCCCCAAAGAGTGGGTTCTCATGGTAAAAACGCTCCTCCCTTAGTAATTCTATTTGTTCCTTAGACATCTAAAACCCTAGTGAGAGATCACAGCTGGGGCCTAGCCCGCTCTCTCACTCCAGAGATCCCACATCACCTACAGCAGCCAAGATCATCATGAATATGTGGCCCAAAGTGTGTCTTGTGTGAAGCCAGCAGAGGTCTCGATGCAGGCCTCAGGAAGCTTTTCTGCCTTCCTTGCTCACCCAGTTTTATCTTTGGTACATCACAGCAGCCAAGACAGCACATGCAGAGCTGGTGAAATACAGGAAATAAATGTATTTTTGGCTCCTCTGTATCTGGCACTGGTTGCAGCCCAGTGACTGTACCAAGGTGGAACAGGCACCTTGGAGTCCTTTATTCTCTACATCACCTCAATGTTTATATACACAAAGGAATAATTAAAAATAGATGAAAAGTGAAGCAAAGAAAAAACATTGAGTCGTGGAAGGTGAAACAAGCACTGAAAAGGCAAGCAGGGAAGAAAAGAGGGATACAGGTTGGTGTAATATTATGTAACATTTCCCTTCATTCATTGGTTTCAATTAGAGTTCTGCTGTTTTCCTTCAAAACCACCAGTACCATCCTCGAGTTACTTTTGTAGCCAAAGCACAGGACTTTGGGATATTTCAGAGGATCACACAGAATCACAGAATAAGCTGAGTTGGAAGGGACCCATAAGGATCACTGAGTCCAAGATGGGACAGCCTGAAACCAGAACAGATGAACAGCTCTGATCTGGCCTCCCGGATAGCACAGAGCTGCCACCCTTAACCTGACACCTCCCCTAGAAATCCAAGCGCTCCAATCTGGAGAGTTCTGAATCTGGATTCAAGTCCCAGTTCAAATATTTTAATTCAGCTGTTTATAGTATAGGAATGCAGTTTAACTGCTCACCTTTAGCCACGTAGCATCACAGAGACACCCTGGGCTATGCTGGAAAACTGCTAAATATGGGTCTCTCCTACGACCTGTGGCTTATCCCACAGCCCTGTTACCCCAAACACCCCTGACAGCAATGGACACCTCTGTGTAAGCAGCAGAACCAGGCCCGGAATTCACCCTCCAGCAGGCATCTGCACTCAGACACTCAAGCCTTGTTAAGACGAAACATCAAAATTTAGTTATCAACATGTTTTCTAAAGAAGCTTCCTGAAGGAAATCCTCCATCCTTCTGGCAGTTCCTCATTAAGGGGGACCAGAGGTCATTGTATTCCCATTTCCATTGGCAAGCATATTCCCTTCTCACATCTAAAGCGGTGGTAACAGGAGAGGCACAAAGCTCAGAATTTATGGTCTTTTGAGAACTGCCTTTGCTTTTGAGGAGGAGCACTTTTAAGCTAAAAGACGGTGGGTTTAGATCAGGTGTTAGGAAGAATTATTTTTTACTCAGAGGGTGGGGAGGCCCTGGCACACGTTGCCCAGAGAAGCTGTGGCTGCCTCATCCCTGGAAGTGTCCAAGGCCAGGTTGGATGGGGCTTGGAGCAACCTGGGATAGTGGAAGGTGTCCCTGCCCATGGCAGGGCATTGGAATGAGATGGACTTTAAGGTCATTTCCAACCCAAACATTTCTGTGATTCTATGATTCAATTACAGGAGATGCAGCATAGGAGATGCTAAGTTTAGATGAAGCTTGAGGGCACCAGCTCTTTCTCATTCTACATTTTCACATGTTAAATTTGAAAAACCCCTTTATCTCTGTTCCAAGAGGCAACTGGATTCTGCCTGTCTGGGACCCAGCAATCACTCAACTCCTGCTGCTCCACTGCCTAAACAAAAACCTGCCAGTACATAGCAGCTGGAGAGGTGAATCATTATTTTAATAATCACCTAGAGGAAAACATGCTGTTTGAATGGAGAGAAAATAAAAATTAAGTATCACATTTAATTTATGATGTGGCCTTTTATTTTAAAGCAACATAAACCGAAAATATTCAGACATCAAAAGAAGAATCTCAGCTTTCACTTCTAAATTCTATTTTATTATTGTTGTTAGCCTCCCAGTAGCAAAGGAAATGAGTTCTCCGGTAATCATTTCCATTTAATTTTCAGCTCCCTTCTGTTGATAGCATCGTGTGTAACCTTTTTTCTAACAGTTACTTTAAATTGTGTATTTTGATATTCCATTCAGCTGGTGGAGAAAGAAAAATCAGTCCTAGAAAAGCCATTTTATCTCTGCTGTACATGAGCTCAGCAGGATAATGTGATATCTTGGTGAGCATATTTATTTTAAGTTATTGGTATTTTCCACCAGGGTGAAATTGTTCAAGATATAACCTCTCATTGCCTCCCTCCTTCCTGCCCAAAAAATGTCATGGGGGCCAACGCAGTGGAGAAAAAGGGACAAAATAGCAATGTTCATTCAAAAGGAACAATAATCCACCCAGCAAATCACATCAGTTCTGGTCATTCTGGGCAGAATGAAAAGAATGAAAAAACCTGACGAGAGAAATAGAGCACACAATTATCATAAGGATGGTAAATCCCTGACCACGGGGGAGTTTTTTATAAAGTGAGGTAGAAGTCAGCAGTGGCAACAAGTGACTTTCCTTGGAAAGATTTTAAAACTTACTAATGTGGTTTAGTTCTTCAGGAGATCCAGTGACACTGCAATTCAGATGGGAAGAGGAACTCCAGTTGTTTCTGTGTGCTGGGCTGTCTCCACACCACATCATAACTTGCTTCTTTTCTTTGGGTGTACTGAAAAGAAAGGAATTAATAGAAAGCCTCCACAAAAGACCACAGCAATCTTGGCTGAAAAACAGCTAAAAACAGGGCTTGAACCTTATGAAATGAGGACTAAATGCCTTAATATTTCAATTAAATGCCTTGTCTGAAAAGCAGCAACACTTTCACAGACTTATGTGGAATAACCACTAAAGGGAGACTGCTCTATCAGCTCAAGACACTGGTTTTAGGAGCGGCAACCACCACGAAGCACTTCCCATATTCCAAATGCAGGGTCTCCAATGGAGCTCTGGGGAACTGTGATGTGGTTCTTTATCAGCACAATGGCATATGGGAGAATAAGATCTCCTGCATCCAAAATCTGCCAAAAAATTTATGTCTAGACACAGCTGAGAAGGTGAATGGGAAAATTCAAGATACAGATGGGGCTGTAAAGGGCCACTGCAGGAGAAAAGGTGCATTTGTTCTTGGTATAAAGAAATAATAAACTGTGGTTGCTGTGGGGTCGCTCTCTGAAATACACATTTCTTGCTTGCCATCAGTGCTCAGCCAAACACTGACACTGAAGAGTGGTGAAACTGTGACCAAGCTCTTCACCTTCAGAAGAGATAACTCAGCACTCAAAGGGAGGCAGCTTTCCACCAAGTCTTACCACAGGAGTCCCTGGCACAACGCCCAATTTACGCCACAGAATCTGACCCACACATCTGCCTGTTCGTTTGGTTAGAGATCTTGGATTAATCCTGTGCTTCTTCTGCTGCTACAGAGTGACCTTAGTTGGAGGAGAGGTCTGGAAAGTGTTTTTATTTGAGTGTGGCTCTGCAAGCAACACAAACCTTGCTTAATATGGCGAATATCCCTTTTCTTCATGGTCTGTAGATCTGAGCTTGATGTTATGTCCCTGGAATCTATTTTCTGTGATAGCACAAGCCTTAGTTCTTTCATCTGACTTTAGCTATAGGGATCATGGAATCTAGGATTGTTTAGGTTTAAAAAGACCTCTAATGTGTTGGAGGCCATTAACTCACAACTGCCAGGTGCTCCAAGGGTCCATCTCAGCAGAGGCACATGGAGAGGGAGGTTGATCCCATCCCAAATCGGGGATCAACAAACAAGTCCAGTGAAACTCTCCAGATGTTTGTAAGACCAACACCAAGACTGAGCCAATAACGTGTCTGTGATACACTTGCAGCCCAGGTAACATGAAAGTGCTGCAGAAATCAGGTCTGTGATTTATATGTGTACTTGAGATTATAGTGTAGGAGTTTGTACCTGAATAAGCACAACCTCAGCTCCCTCTACAGTCACTAAGGACTAATTATTACTGTCAGAGAAACTTATATCCCTCTTACAGCCTGCCCCTGGAGTGCTAAGTATTTATTGCCTAGATAGCAAGCACCAAAAACACTGTGAAGGAAACCCAGCTGTGATCTCTGTGCTGTCTCTGGCTAAGTTCTGGTAATAATGCTAACAGGCTGAATATAATTACCCTGATCCCTCTGTTCTTCCCTCACATCTCCAAATCGGGAAAAATCAGCCCATCCTGAAGTAACCTCATCCAAAAAATTCAGTGTTATTATTTCAGATTTACACCACTGCAAAACTTTCCAGGTATCTGAGTCCTTGACAACGGCAGGGCAGCAATGGGCTGGGACCTCTTCCCTTTGTATCACCCATCTGCTCTTCTGCAACCTTCTGCATGTGCAGATGGTCATCCTCCTCTCACATTCCAGCATACAGGGGGAGAATTTCACCTATCCAGAATTATTTCAGAAGTTACTTTGTGCCAGTCATGCACTTGGAAATGCCCAGGTGAAGCCTCTCGGTCTGCTCCAAAGTAAAGTAAATAAGAAAAAAAAAACAAACCAGAAGCCTCAATAAATTAATTTGAAACAAAATTCATTCAAGTAGCTTTAAAGAATATCAGAATTTTCTGTCTGTGAGGGAGAGAAATCACTTTTATCTACCCCGAGTCATAACATCTTCCTTCAATGTTCTCAGCAATGTCCTTAGCAAGTTTAGGACTTGGATTCACAATTCCTGCATGTCTGGCCATTTTTGAACACAGAGATTTAGTTCATATCTCTCTCTCTCTCGAGCTCTTTTTCTCTCATTCACTCACTGTGTTTAAATTATTCCTTCCTTTTTACTCACTCAGCGGAGAATTGAGATCTGCTGATGTCAGGATCTCGGAACAGATGGGAGAGCAGTATTGATTAGGCAGCTGAAAGTGGGACATAAATAGCTTGTTAAAAGTAAATAATAATAGTTTAAATGCTGTGTACAAACCTTTATAAAACCTAGTGAAGCAAATCGAATAATCCTTCCAGAAATCTATCCTAGGATTTTAACAAGGTGATGAAATTCAAGAGCCTTTTTCACTTACTTATGTTAGTGCTGATGTAAGAGCTGATTGAATCAACAGTCTGGAACTGCTAGAGATGAGCCTGCCTTCAGCATCCCAGCCAAATGAGATGTTTGCAGCTGATGTGTGAAAGGGAAAAGAGAATTGATGAGGGAGAGAGAGCAGGAGGACAGGAGCTGTAGAGTGCCAGCCAGTTTTGATCACAGTGGGGAGGGAAATTTATTTTTCATCATAAATTCAGAGTCTGGGCCTAAACTCACTGCTGTGTGTGACATCCAGACTGGGGTCTAGGGCAGGGCATGGTATAAAGCCATGGATGAGATGCATCCTTACTGATTTTGGTTCAGGTTTGAAATGTATAAAGTCCTTCAGAATTGAGAGTGCTGTGAAGTCCATGCTCAAAATCCATCTGTTCCTGCATCCACAGCCACACAGTACCCAGCTGGTTGTGACTCCCAATGATCATGGTAAATTTAAAAAATAGATTAAAATTCTAAGGTTATGTGTCAAAGAGGAGATTTGGAGAAAGAAAATGCATTTTGGGCTTGGGTTGCTATTAGCCGTCAAGTAAATTCCATGTTTTGCTGATTCATGTCTATGCTGATCAATCAGAATGAGAAAAAAGTCTGCAGCAGAGACTGAGTCACTCCATGAGAAGTATTCAAAATTATCATAAAAGCTCAAGCTGAGTAACAGAATAGTTTTACCAAAAAAAAAAAAAAAAAGGTCTTGCAAGTTCTTTTTGTGGGAGAAAACAGGATTTTTTTGTGCACCCCCTCCCTATAGTTTTCACATTAACCTATTTCAGCTTCAGTTCAACCAACACCCCAGAGGTGCTTCAGCATCACAGGCACATTCCCAGACATTCAGGAAGTGCACGAGGACACGATGCACCCACGCAGGGCTGGCCCTGTCCCGTGAAATGCTGGAGGTGCCTCCTCTGGAAGGACATTGCTTCCCTCAAGTGTTCATCAGTGCTGCTGCAGAAGGAGATGCTGGAATCACACTGCTTTCCTCTCCTGAGCCCTGATTTTCATCCACGATGTGCGGTTGGGCACCATGAAGTGGCTCCCTGCTTTCTTCCCACCCTGGTGCCATCACCCAGGTGGAAACTCCCTCCTTCGCACCTCCAACTTTTTGAAAGTTTTCAGTGACTGATTTCAGAAAAATGGAAATATCCTTATCAGATTCTGTTGGAATATTTTCAGCTGAAATTTCTTACAGATTCAAGGTGCTTTGGAAAAATTCTCATTTAAAGAAAAAGTGAGAGATCTCAAAGATTTTTAAAGCAGATTCAACTTCCCAATGCAAAGATGAAATAAATATCTGGCCCCAGGACCTTCAGCAGAAGTGACAGCCTAGGAATCTGAGATATGGGCACACTGGAACACAGAGCACTGCAGAGAACCAAAAATTCTTACACAGTCTAATAACCAAAAAGACAAATCAATTAAAAATTTTGAAACAACTGCATACAATGAATAATTAACTTGTGGAAATAGCTGCTGAACGATAGTGTGGAGTTTAACTGCATACCAAATGTTTTAGTCATTTTTATTAAAAACACTTGTGGAACGGGAAAAAATATAATGAGAAAACTCATAGGTGTGTCAGATCAATAGAACTCATGGTGCACAATCATCTCTCCAACCACGGTGAGAGGTCCTTGTGCAAGGAAAAAGTCTAAGACAAGAGGGATCCTCCTAGTTTTCCCTCTTTCAGCTCCAAATGTAATGTAATGAAAGAATAGAATATCAACAGAAAATACAATTTTGTGACAATGGCGATACAGAAGAGATTTGGGTATAATCTCATTCTCCAGATTTGCCTTTAGCAAAGGCAAGTATTTCCTCTGCACACTTCCTTTCCTATGAAAAAGAGATTACCAATATCTTCCTTAAAAAGCAGGTGTGGTAAGTACAGAGCCAGAGCATTATCTGCTGATACGATAATGAAAACCACAGACATTAGATGAAAAAAACAATAAAGGAAAAGTTGTTCGTGTTGCTCCTGATTCACATCAAAAAAGGAAGAAAATTCCCACAATGAAGAATTTTCCTTATGAGCAGAAGGTTGCAGTGTAACAACACTAAAGGCATCACAGCAACATTAAAGAGAATTGCTGCTATAAACAAGTTATTTGATAGATTGAGAATATTTTGTTTGTTTGCCTTAATTATTCACAAACAGGTGGTATTTTTACTAATTTGTTCTCTATTCAAAATAGTTGGTTTAAACATATTTTTGTCTGTCTGATAACACATCAGTAGTGTTCTCGTTACTCCTTCCTGGCTATTTGTGTCACATGTTGGATATTAAATCACACATCAGAAATTATGATTTTGCCACTACAGCATCAGCTGCCTCTTAAAAAAAAAAAAAACGGGGGAAAAAAAAGCCCTTTCCATTTTTTTTTGTTGGCAAATTATCTGCAAAAAGCTCAGCATTGTTTGAATAATAAAAAAGCTTTTACAGATGGCCACAAAAGCGTTTGAAACGAGAGTATTCTCATGAATATTTATTCTCACCAATTCTCCTGACAACTTAACTTTCTGCAGACATTCTTACAAGTAAACATTCAAACAGCCTCCAAAAAGCAAATAAAAAGGTTTTGCACATAAACACAAGAAAAACTCACAGATTCTTTATTTTGCAGCACTTTCTTGAAATCTCACCCAGAAGAAAAGCCCTCTTGTGTTCAATTCTGTAGATGCACAGATGAGAAATTACCTCCTCAGGGCAGAGTTTAGTCTAAGTGCACACAAAAAAATGATCCAATAATGTCCTCATTTTCCAGAAAAGGAGATGATGTTGACCACAGTGGAGACTTGCCCCAAATTAGACAGCAAATAGAAAAATCACAAAATTAGCCTCTGCTCTCCCTGAATACCCATCCTTGCACCATGTTTAGATCTAGGTACTTTTTGACAGGCAGTGATTTAGGGACTTTTTATTGTATGGATTTTGGCCTTTCACTCTTTGATAACTCCAAACAATGTGCTACCTTATAAAAGGTTCCCTAAATTGAATCTTGGAGTCACGTTGGAAGGGACCTTAAATATCATCCAACTCCACCCCCTGCATGGGCAGGGACAATTTACACTCTCCCAGGTTGCTCCAAGCTCCATCCAACCAGGCCTTGGACACTTCCAGGGATGAGGCAGCCACAGCTGCTCTGGGCAACCTTTGCCAGGGCCTCACCACCCTCACAGGAAATAATTTCTTCATAATGTCTAATTTGAGGCCACCCTCTTTCAATTTACAGTCAGTACCCCTCATCCTGTCACTCCAAGCCCTTGTCCAAAGTGCCTCTCCACCTCTCTTGGAGCCTCTTTAGGCCCTGGAAGGGGCTCTGAGGTCTTCCCAGAGCCTTCTCTTCTCCAGGTGAACACCCCCGACTCTCTCAGGCTGTCTGCAGAGCAGAGGGGCTCCAGCATTTGGAGCATTTTTGTGACTTCCTATGGACTCGCTCCAGCAGCTCCACCTCCTTCCTGTGTTGTGGGCCCCAGAGCTGGAAGCAGCACTGAGGGGGGGTCTCAGCAGGGCAGAGCAGAGGGGGAGAATCCCCTGCCTTGTCCTGCTGCCCACACTCTCTGTGATGCAGCCCAGGATGTGGCTGAGGTTTCAGACTGTGAGTTCGCATTGCTCAGACACCTTCAGCTTCCCATCCACCAACACCCCAAGGCCTTCTGCTCGAGGCTACCCTCGATCCATTCTCCACCCAACCTGTGTTTGTGGTTGGGGCTGCCTTGGCCCACACGCGGGGCATTGCACTTGGCCTTTCTGAACCTCACAAGGTTTGCACAGACCCACCTCTGCAGCCTGTCCAGGCCCCTGTGGATGATATCCCTTGTATAAGCACTTTGTAGTTAGTGTCCATGCGCTCCACGTCCCAGCAGAGGCAAGAACTGGAATTATCCACTTTAATGAGCACGGACTCTTTTGCTCCAGCCAAATCCTGAGCTCATTGCATGATTTTTGAAACAAAGGCAGAATCTTTTCATGGATTGCCATGGTAAGTAGCATTTGAATGGCACAGCACAGTCGGGTGCAAGGCACAGAGGCTGGAGGTATGGAGGGTGACGTATTCAGCTGGGATACTTTTCCCCACATGGTTCTTTTACATGAGTTGAATCATTGCAGATTATGCCTGGTTGAAAGGAAACAGTATATTCTGTGGTGTTTAAAGATGTCACACTCATCGCAGAGCTTTTGGAAACCAGTGAGTCAGCAGGAGGAACACAATGCTGGTTCCAGCTATTAGGCAGTTATTTAAAACAAAACAAACAGAAACAAAAAAAGCCACTTGTGAATTCAACAGATGCAGTGAATTCCCTGCTTTGCAAGGGCTAAAGTGTTTGCACAGAGGAAAGGGGCACTTTTATTAACATAAAGGTCACTGCAGTTCAATTCTTCGTTCAAATGAATTATTCAGTATTTCCTTTTAATCTCATTAAATGTGGATCCCTGTAAACAAATTCTGAAGATGCAGAGAAAATCAGACTAGCAAAAAGCATGTGCAGTGATGGAAAAGAAACAGAGCTGACAATTTATGGGAGCACAAGGAGCACAGCCAGCTTTTGGCTCAATGAAGGAATCATACACGAGCGCTCTAAATGCCATCTGATTTCTTGTGAGCCACAACCCTTCTCACACATGTCTTACCTTCCCCGTGCATGGCTGGCTTGTTGCAGATGTGTTTCCAGCAGTGCTTAGACAATGGAAGGGCCTGTGACCCACAAACCATAACTGAATCCTCTAGATATCCAGGCCACCAGGTAAAAATTGGACCAAAATCACTCAAAACAGGATTAGGCATGCCAATTTCTCCTAAGCCCATGTGTCCAGTATTTCCCAGTCGTGTTTCAAAGTCTTCAGAGGTGCTATGCTTAGAAAGACTGGTTTCATGTAATTAGGTAGAATTTCAATATCAGACTGTAACTCATTGCTTTATATTTCCAGAATATTGAGATGCTTAACTTTCTTTAAGTGGCTACTGGAAACCTGAAGTCACTGTAGATCACGTGGTAGAATGTAATTACCCTAAGCTCTCTGGCACAGATCTACTCTCTCCATGTCTGTACATCCACAAAAACTCAAGAGAGACTTGGATGGACTCTCTAGTCATAACCAGAACTTAAGAAATACTGTTTTTCAATTTTCTGTACTTAGTAACTAATATATGCCAAGACAGAAGCTCCAGAGCTGTACATCCAGCATGGATGTTGGAGCTGTGGAGCCAGCTAAAAAATCAAAATAGTGGAAAGGAAAAGAAAAAATCACAGCACCTTCTGATTAAGAATTGTCTGTGCACAGACTTTTAATTTTCACCAACTCATTTGTCAGTCACAGCTATTTGAGGAGTGCTTTGAGCAGCCATCTCATCACTGATCTTTGTAGCTTATTCTTTTGCAACATCTGTCTTCATTTGCACTTAATTTGCCTGGTTGGATGATGGTCTCACTGTAAATCTTCCCTTTGTTCACTGGTTCTGGGTCTGTAACAGTCTTCACTTCTAGGCAGCCTTATTTAGCCAAAAACTGGAACTAACATCTCTTCTGGTTAAAGGGAACACTCTATTTCCAGGAATAACTATATTCTTCATTTTCATCTAATAAATTTCTAGGGTTTAGTTACTAAAACCCTTCCATTTTATTTGCAGCCCTGCCTGAGCACAGACATAAATCTAAATCTGAGACTCCTGTCCACTGTAAGCTTCTCCTGGTGGATAGTGATTTGAGGCTTGGTTCAGGTGTACTTTGATCTATGGATTTTGTCTCTCCTAAATTTGTTCTCCTCAGACTCAGAACAGAGTGAAATAAATTTTTTAAAAGTATAGAACAAGCTAAAATTGCAGAGATTTGCTCATTGCCAGACTGACCTTGTTAGCAGGGGAAGGTCTTGCAGAAAACTTCTTATGAACTTTTTAGTCTTTGTGTGCCAGAGAAATGCCCTATTTTCTCAGAACAACTCTTCCTTGTAATTACAACTTAATCCTATGGCAATGGCACCAGCCTTTTTTTTTGCATCATTCACAGAAATTTTTTTTCTCTGAAACAGAAAAACACATTGCAAGTTGATCACCCTTGTGTGTACTTGAGTCAGATTCAAAAATAAAGAACAGACAAGTTCAAACCCAAACAATGGCATGAAAGAAGGCTCTTCAAGACAGAGTTGGCTCATAATCAACCAATTTCCAGTAAAATTTCAGAGAAAGGCTTCAAGGGGACTATTCTCAACCATATTTGGTGCTACTGTACTGGTTGTAAATAGTTCTCTCCTTAACCCCTTTGCACAGAAAAGGACAGCCCCAGCAATACCCATCTGTAGTCAACTTCTCCTCAAAACTCTGTTGTGTCCTTCCTGACAAAAGAAAGAAAGGAACAAGAGGGAGCAGCCAGGGCAGGGGTGGGATTGTGTGGCAGTTCGGGACAGCAGCCGATCCGGAGCCTAACTTCAGTCACTTGGATAATTGCCTCTCTCCTAAAGTCAAACACTAAATCCACGTGACTATTATGCACAGTTCCAGTGTGAAATCACTGGTAAGTGATTACAGACACCTAAAACACAAGTCTAACAGGTTCTGCCATCCTGTACAGTCAAGAGGGAAAAGCAGTTAAAGTTCAGGTACCTGAGCTGAATTTAGGACAAAACCCAGATTAAGAACTTGACAGACTTAATGTAAAGCAATGCACCCATAAAATTACCACTCCAGACACTGCATTGAAACCAATTTGAGTAAAGGAAGGATTTCAGTCTTCATTTTCCTCCTCCTGTTTTTCTAGTTAAATAAGATTTAACAATCCTGTTCCCTGATTTCTTCTCTGCTTCTTGTCTGATTTCTTTTTCTTTGTGTTCAACTTCTGGATCTATTGAATGCAAAACTAATACACAGAAGAAGGACAGTGCTTACAAGAAAAGTCACCATTTTCAGGGCACTTCCTGTGATCCTGAGGTCCCAACCTGTTCATCTCCATCAAGGGCAACTCTTTCACCTCTGAGAAAGGTCCCATCAAAATTGGCTTTTGAATTGCGCTTTGACCCATACTAAGTTTTGGATGGTGGGAGTTGTCTGGAATAATCCCACTAAGCAAGAATTTAAATTAAAAAAAAAATCATTCTAGCAACTGAACAATTGCAATCCAGAGCTTGTTTAATTTCTTGTTATGGACACAACCACACAGCTGTGATTGAAACGTGCCCATTCATGGCAAGTCAATAACCACGTTTGTAAAGCCACATTACTCCACAGCTCTGCTTTTCACCCATTAGAGCCTCAGAGGTTCACAGAATACTCAAGGGTGAGACAAGAGCTTTTCTGAAAGAAGCTGATCCTTTCCAAGCTGCTTTAACATGAAGGACAGCACAAGATACATGGAGAACGCATGATCAGTAATCTTCTCCAACAGCTTCCTTCCCTCTTTTCCCTTGTTCTTGGAATCAGCAAATGGGGATTTTTCATCAAACTCAAATCCCAGCTGGTGGTCAGTTATTTCCTAATTCCCTTGAATTATTTGTAATTCTTCCACAGCAACACTTCTCTGACTTCTCTGTCACAAACTCAGTCTGACACTAAGTGTAGACCAGACAAATTGTGATCTGATGCCCTTGAGCTGGAAATAGCCCTAAGATCATGACCTTCTGCTGAAGATTTTTAGCAGAGCTCTTTTTCTGAGAAAACAGGGAATTAAAGAAGATATTTTGTAGCTCTGGGTAGCCAACCCTGCTTATTTGTGCCCGTCCTTGTGAGACTGTGAGCCAGATCAAGTTCACTCACAGCATTTTTATTGTGCCCACCCGGGTGAGTGTTACACCTAGAGCATATTTCCAGTGTGCCTATTTGATTCTTGCAAATCTGAAATCTGCTCTCTAAATGAGTTGCTTTAATTAGCTATTTGAGTGGAGTTTTCTGCCAGCGAAATCATTTGCTAAAATGTGCATAGAAGGTAAATGCAGAAGAATATCAGCTGTGAGCGTGTCTTGAAATTAGAGTGAATATCCACTGCACTTACTTGACAGTAATTGCTATGATGCAGTAAATCTGGGGCATTTTTATGCCTGGAACTATGATTTCTGAGTACTGAAGTTGTCTGAGTCTGTTGTACACATCCACTTCACTTGTACAGCTGCTGAATCCAGTTGAGGTCGGGTATGAAAGAAAGTCATTTTTATCTGACAGCCATTTGTTGGTAGGAATTAAATAAGCTGGCAATCACAGCTCATTTCCTGCTGCTGAGAAGCCTCACCAATAATTCCCAACCCTCACATGATTCCCTGCAGAGAAGCCTGAAGCTGGATGAGCGAGGTTGGCCTCATCTCAGGCATCATCCCAGGCCCTCTCTGAGCTCAGACGGAGCAAAAGTTGCCACCCCTGCTCAGGGCAGGAGAACAGGGTACTCACACCCCTCTGGACTATTTTATGATTAAATGGTGGGACTCAATGATCTTAGAGGTCTTGTCCAACCTAAATGGTTCTATGATTCTGTGATGATTCGCTCTAATACAGGAGGGTCACAATAGACTTTTTTCTCCCTGGACCTCCTCTGTGCTGCCTTTGCAAGAGCTGCATGGCTGGGAAATACTACAGTTCATATTAGAACCCTATCTAATAACACCACACACTCCTGCATTATAAAACATTCTCTTTTCCTCCTTTTTCACTGCTGCCATCACAGGTGAGCATGACATCAGTGGTCACAACACGGGAAAAGGCTGTCAACATCCTGCAGGCTTAGAATGACTAGGAAAGCCTGGCTTCAGCAGAAGCCAGTGGTAAGGCTCATGGTGAATGAGGGACACTGGGCAGGTTGGATGTAAAACCTACCAGCTTTGCTATATGCCCTAAGAAGTGTCCCAGTCCCTATCAGTGTCACCTGGTCAGGTGCACCCTGTCTCTCAGCAGCCCATCCACTTTCTGCTCACTCTTCCCAGCTCACACAGGCTCACCCTCAGCATCTTTCCAAACTCCTTTATCCCTCTCCTTGAGGTCCCCATGTCATTAAACACAGTGCCCAAACCATGTGGCTGGAAATGAAAGGGGAGCCTTTTCCAGAACTTCTCCAGCTGCATTACCTTCTCCCACACTGGTATGGCTGAGTGGGCAACAGGGCAAGTAATTCTTGTGCAAAACCTTCTTCCCACTGATGGTGTGTGTTTGCATTTTCCCTGTTTCTGTATCAACCTCTCCTCTCCTGATTTTCCATCTGAATTGTAAAACTCTCCATCTTTCCAGTGCACTGGGTTAAAACCATTCACACTAATGAAATAAGTGTGCCAGGGGATGCTCTCATGTGCTGGGACCACCTTGTATGTCACGCCTTGGCTCTGTGGTCCCGACCTGGCAGCTTCCAGAGCAAGGCTGTGAGCAAACTGCCAGCTGGGAATGGTCCCTGGACTGGCCCAGTTGCCAAATGTGGGAATGGTATGGGAGTATCTCAGTAGAAATAAGCCAAATTTGTGCCAGGGAGTGTTCTAACATTTCACAAACACTAGCAAACATTGGCCAAAAATGTTTCCAGCACCCTTGACCAGTTTTATCCACTTAGTTACACATGGAGAGTATACCTGTGCTGGTGTAGTTACGTCCAGGGAGACCTGCTCCACAGTGGGAATTCCTGGTTGTACCTCACACAATTCTTAGTTACACCTCAAAGCAGATCACACAAATGAATCAGTGATGGTCAATCTCAACCCTGTTTCAAAACCATGGTCTCTAATCTCTCGGTTTTCACAAGAAGCAGTTATGACACACACATATTTTGCAACCAGCAGCAAATCTGTCATTGCTTCAAATCTGGCCAAATGTCACCTGGTTTCTTTTGCAAATGTCTGGTGCAGGTCTAGGTCAAAAACTGGGCACTGAGGTGACAGCATGGTAGAAATTGCACAGAATGACAACTACAAATGTTGCTGTGAGCACCTTTTTTGTACGTGTAGGTTGACTGGGCAAGATTTAATCTGGCAGTGCCCCGTTCTTTGAAAACAGGCTGAAACTGTCTTTAATAGTTTCAAGAGCTCTTTCTGGGAGGGAATTGCTGGTTGGATTTAATAAAACGATAATCAAGTCCAGATATAGCCCATCAGACCAGGTAATGCAAAGTCTCTATGCATTGAAACGTTACTGGGTGGGAAAAATAATCAGATGTCTGATTTTAAAGAGTGCTTCCAGTGACTTGCCAGACCAGATATGATAGGAATGAGCGCAAAACTGAAGCACCTCCTGGGATACTGGTGGCACACACCTTTAATCAATTATGATGTGCAAAAAAGAAAAAAAGTACTAGCTGGGGACCCTGGGTAAGATGGAGATGGAGCCTGGCCTAGACTTTATGCCTCTGTCTTGTGTTGATACAGGGTTTGCCAATAGTTTTTATTTTTCTCAGGAAAGCTGCCACAGAGACTGAGAAGCTGTAGCCTGTTGAGTGAAACAAAAAGCCTCTGTCCCTTCTCCAGAAGTGAACACAAGATGGTGCTGCCATCCACCAGCTGCCAGCCTTGCTTGCAGCCTTGCACTGTTTCTAATTCTTGGGGTGTTTAAAACAGAAGTTAATAGAAACCATGGAAATGCCTGAGAATGGTCACAGAGGAATTATGGCTTTTCTCCCAAAAAACATGGTGGGATCAATAACCCAAACGAAGTGCATCTAAACCAATGCACGCAGCACGTGCCTCAAATTGCACCAGAGGACGTTAAGATTAGATATTAGAAAAAAATTATTCACTGAAAAGCTTGTCAAGCACTGGAATGGGCTGCCCAGAGAAGTAGTGGAGTCACCATCCCTGGAGGGATTTAGGAGACATGTAGATGTGGCACCTGGGGACATGGTTTATTGTCAGACTTGGCAGTGCTGGGTTAATGGTTGGATTCGATGACGTTAGAGATCTTTTCCAAACTAAATGTTGTTCTGATTCTATGAAAATCCTCATTAGTCCAGGCAGAAAGTGCCAGATGGCAAATGCAATACAAGCTGAGCAAAAACTAGCAACGAAAATGCACTATCCAGGATTATAGTGTAACCAAATTCAGAGCTGCTGTGTCTGCAGTGTTCCCACTCCAGTCAGCATTTGGGAAAGACTTCTCAGTCCACTGCGGATGCAATGCAAATTCCCAGGCCAGCTCTTTGCCCCTTGCTAAGGAAAAGCTGATGGCTGATGTATATGAGACTTGAGCCACTGGACAACACTGAGCCAACATCAAAAAGAACACGGGGAGAAGACGCATCATCTAGCAGGGAGATGGAGCAGATGGCAGCTGAATGCTCCCAGAGTAGTGTGACTGTGTGAGACTCACTCAGAAAAAGATGTGCCAGACTAACAAATTTTAATGAAAATGAGGAAAACAATTCCTCGTAGAGTCAAAAACCTTCCTGGCTTGGCTTCTGTGGCTAAACCCTGTGGGCACGTGACTGAGACGTTTATGAACCACGTGTTTATGTTCATTGCTCTTGCATGGGGCTTCCTTGTGCCCAGTGACTTTGTGTTCACTTCATTAGAGGCTCCCTCAGAGATTCTTCTTCCCACCCAGCCCCTTGCTTGCCAAATCCATGGGCATGTCAGTCCCTGGGAGACATCTCCCTCCCTGCTGACAGTGATTAGAACCAGCCAACTGGTTCAGTGGTTTTTGGTGGGTCCCACAGCACTGGGTAAGTTTCTTTCCAAAGGAAACGAGGCTAAAGGGAGATTTATTTCTTTGTTGGGGAGACTTTCCCACACATTAAAAAACATAATGCAGATGTTCTTTTCATGAGACAGAGCTGCTATGTGGTTTTGGGCTCTGAGTGACTAGTACTGCATTAGCCCCGTCCTACCCCTCATTTCCTGGCTTCCCAGTCCAGAGCAGATCAATGAGATATGTGTCTTTCCCATCTTCATGGGACTCCGTTGTGGCAGGACTAGGGGCTGTGGTTTGTATAAATGTGGCTTTAGCATTTTCTCAGGTGTTTTTTTCCCCCATCAAAACCCAAATGGTTTCCCCCTCACACAGCCACGCCACTGGATCATAGAGTATTCTGAATATCCTGAGTTGGAAGGGATCCACAAGGATTACCAAAGTCCAGCTCCAGTGGAGGTGTCTCAAGCTGCCATCCTGGTAGCACCCAAATTGCAGGCCACGCAGGTGTCACTGACACGGGGAAAAACAACAAGCTGTTGTTGTTATTTGCACACCTGAACCAAATCAATCTTCTCCTCTCAGCCACCCAACTGGTCTGATGCCATTCCTAGAAGTCTCCACTCCAGGTTTCCTCCTCCAAGGCACAGACACACATCACTAAAAGTCAGTCCTGCCCTGGAAGGGCCTGTAAATGTTCAGCCTGTAATTTTTCAGTCCAGGCTCTGAGATTTGCCTGCGATTTTACGGCATATTGAATTGATAGCTGAGTGGTTGCAGGTGAATAAACCAAGCAGTAGAAAATTGCAGTATGGCTCAGATGTTCACCAATTTGGTGAGTGGACCCTGAATCCTGTGGATAAATCCTCATCTTTTTTTAGATCCCCATGTAGCTATATCCCTTCCCTGCAATTTCCTTGACTTTTTGTAGGAACCAACCTACTTCATTGTGCTGATCTTTCTTCAGGATCACTTGTTTGGAGAGACCTGCCCCTCCTGGAAAGACTTTTCCTCTGCCTCACTAGCATCCTCCTTTCTGTCCCCATTTCTGTGACAACCTATACTTTTAAAATAAATATGGTATGAATGGGGATGTGGTGAGGAAAGTTACTCAGAGGCAGATCCACAGAGATCACTAGTCCTAAACTCTGGATGGTTTTTAAGACAGATCATACCAGCAAGGGCAAATACTGGATGAGGTTGATACCAGTGGAAAATAAGTGGGAAAAGTACACATTTGAACTTTCCATTGAGAAAAAGCAATTCCAGGCACACAGCCTGCTGTGATTCCTCTCGCTACCACCCTTGTACATCATGTCTTACCATTATGTCCAGCCCTTCCCAGAGAGGAGGATGAGCAGGTTACAAGCCCAAAGGAATTATATGATGATCCTATGAAACAGAGCTAAATCGTGGAAGTTATCAATATGTGTGAGCAGGGAAAAGTGAATATCAATGCAAAGAGCATCTGCTCAGGGATCCAGGACTTGCCTACAGCTGCAAGGATGTGCATAGAGCTCAGGTTCAACAAGACCTGTTGGAGTAGAGACAGACAGCAAAAGGGATTGTCCAGGAGGGGACAACATGGATTGGTCAGAAATTCAGGCCCTTACAGCTACTCATTTAATCTGCTTATCACCAGTTGAAACCCTTGGGCCAGATGCTGAGCAGGAATACATTGTCCAGACCACATCAATGGCCAGAAAAATGGGTGGGGGCATCTTTCTTCAAAGGCCAAGCACCTCTGTGCTTCCTGTCAGCAGGTACCACACATC
Source organism: Atrichornis clamosus (assembly GCA_013400975.1). NCBI lineage: Eukaryota > Metazoa > Chordata > Aves > Passeriformes > Menuridae > Atrichornis > Atrichornis clamosus. The sequence goes on along the minus strand of WBMZ01003643.1, from coordinate 81,254 downwards.
TGGGTATGCAGCCAGCAGCAAAATGATCTACCTCACAAGTTCCCTTGATTCCTAAAGGAAGGCACAGAAGGCTGGCCTTGCAATGACATGGACATTTTCTGTTCAGGACCATGCCAAGAACTGTCAAACTCATTCATCAGCTGCCTCTGTACAAATGGCAGCAGCATTCACTGGCCAGAAGCTTGGCAGGGGTTCAGAGCACTGACCTAGAAGTTAAAGGCTCTTTGTTTATTACTAATCCCTGGAGCTATGCAGTCCCAAAGCCATTCCCTTTCTGTGCAACACAAGACCAGCTTTCACAGCCGTAGCCTGAGCCCAGTGAAGTCAATAGAAAGGCTGCCATTGTCTCTGGTGACCAATGCACTGTCCCTGGATTCTGCAAAATGAGCCTGGCTCCTGCTTTTGTTGAAATCAATACAAGAATTACCAGTGACCGCTGCTGAATCTGAGCGGGACCGCAGCGCGTGTCCCTCAGGAGCCTGAAATCCATTGTCACCTTTTTCTGAATATTTCAAAGAATGCAGGATAAAAGCTTAGGTTTTCAGCAGGGTTTTAATATTTTTAGGTGCCTTTTATTATGAGAAGGATTTTTTACCACCACGCTTGGATCCTGTACTTCTTTGTCCAACTCCCACATAACCCTTTTTGAAAGCCCTGCATCTCCTAGAAGCTGCTCCTGGTGTGATGTGAAACCAGTGTCCAGGTATAGCAACACCTTTTCCAGTGCAAAAAAATGACTTGGGAAATGAGGGATCAGGCAAATAAACATCAGCTAATTGGTTTAAACCATCCAAAAATTTATTTTAGTGTTAGAAGCAAAATCCCCTGGGTTACACCCTTGAGCAAGGCTTCTCCTGGACTGCTGGAAACTCCCCTGCTCTCGCTGTCTTTGTGTCATTAACAGCATCACTGATATTAATTAGTCTTTGATAAAGATTAGAATGATCCTCAGATCTGGGAAAAAAAATAATAATAATTAAAAATAAAGCCATGAAATCCTGAGGCATTCACGAGGAGGATGAGTTGCTCTCTGGAATTGTCATCTTCTCCATACTGACCACCAGAAGAACCAAAACAGTATTTTACAGTAAGTGCCAAGGAAAACTGACCCATTGAAAGCAATCCCATCCCACTGACCATGACCAACACAAGGTTCAGCCACACTGTTTTGGGCCAGATTTTCCAGAGCTTGCTTTAATTTTTTTGATCATTATCACGGGTATAAAGGCATTTGTTGGGTAATTTGGAAGTCTGGAGGCCAAAAGAAGTTTGTATATTGTAATTTTTTACTTTAATAGAATTGTTTTCATTGGAATTTTGAATGTCAAGGAATGATAATTTTCTTCTTATTGATTTAGCTTATTTTTATTATTATTTTATTGGGAAAAGGTATGAGTGGGACATTTCTGTGCTGAGTTCATTTTGTTTAATGCACCAGCAGAAGGGCCCAAGACAGATGTTAGTGGAAGACTGGCATTTCCCTTTATGGCAGTAGATGGAGCTACATCCTCAATAATGTCCTTTTTCCAGATGGGAGAGCCCAGAAAAGGAATTGTGCTGGTCACTGCTCCCAAAACTTCATCCAGAAGGGGACTGGGTGGACAAAGGAGATGAATAAGCAGAGGTGGAAAGAATGAAGACATTTCCAGGAGTGGGATCATTACCCACTTCTCCAAGGGCTTTATTTACCAGACATTTACAGTGGGAGCTGTAACCCCACCTCACACTACCCACTGTAACATGTTTTAGTGTTAGAAGCAAAATCCCCTGGGTTACACCCTTGAGCAAGGCTTCTCCTGGGCTGCTGGAAACCCCTCTGCTCTCACTGTTTTTGTGTCATTAATAACATCACTGATATTAATTAGTCCTTGATAAAGATTAGAATGATTCTCAGATCTGGGAAAAAAGAATAATAATTTTAAAAATAATTTTTAAAAAACCAAAGCAAAGCCAAACCCAAACAAACCAACCAAAAAGCACACACACAAAAGCATACAAACAAAAAACCAGAACCAAACAAACAGAAAAAACCCAAGGCCAAAGTGTTTGCACTTCTCCACAGCCTGACTGCATCCAACCCTGGGACCACCAGTCTTCTCCCAGAGTTGTTTTACTCCCTCTTGTTCAGTGGAAGAGCTGAGGTTCTTCATTAATTCCAGGGATTTCTCATTTAATTGCTTGCTAAATTACTTTATTAGCCTGTATATTCAGTCTCCAGATCTGGAACATTGTCCTGCTCCTGCCATGGACTTTGAGCTCTTTGGTTCTTCTCCTTTCCCATGCAACTGGTTAAGTCCTGCAGATCTTTTTAATTTACATGGGTTACAGCCTTCTCTGGAATATGTTCATGATTCAGGACTCCATAAATTCCTTCAGCATTCTCTTCCAGACCTGCTACTCCCAAGATTTCATCTATTCTCTCCAAAAGAACAGAGACAGACTTCTTCATCCCCCTACACTGACAGAAGCCATAATCTTGAATATTATTTCCTTGAAGTGGTCAAAAAGTGGATCATTGTGTAAGCACAACACTTTATTATTTATGGTAGGCAAATCACAGAAAGACATTTTAATAATACCATGTTTATCATCACAAAAACCTCGGCAACATTTCCACAAGACTGAGCAGCTGCAGCCCAGAGCCTTCAGGTTATTGTGAAAGGCATCCATGAAAATGTAAAAACATTTCAGCCTCTAGCAGAGGCTAAGCTGGGTGGAGTAGGAGGGAAAGATTTTTTATTATTTCTAAAACCATTTCATTCTAACCAGGGCTAAACAAGCTGTTCCTGATGACAGAACCTGCCTGGATTTGTTGTTTGGAAGCTAGTGGTTGGACTTTCAATGTCTGTGAGCTTCCAGTGGGGCTTTCCCTCTACCTCAGGTTTTAATTTAAATTCTTTGCTGCCTTGTAAGGAATGAGTTCATGGCATAGACCTTCCCTCAGTGGGGGAATTACTCCGTTCTTTGTCTTCCTTTGGGCTACCTACTTTCACTAAACTCCCTGGAATCAGTACTTTTGCAGTCCTTTTCTCTCTGCCAAGTTCAGTTTAAACAGACTGTATCATCCCAAATCTATTGGGGTGGAAGGACTCACTTCAGCTGTCCAGCACCCTCACAGCTAGAAACCAGGGATGGAGCTGGAAAAATCTGGGATTTTGACGTGCTTCAAAGATGAGGCAGTTCTCACGAATGTGTCGGTGTCACCAGCCTCACAAATTCCAAACAAAAAGTTAGATTTCCTGGGACAATAACTGCAACTGTTGCCTGAGTGTCTGCTTCAGCTTGCATACCTGAGATGCTTCTGCTTTGTGGGCAGAGAGACGCTGGCAGAGCGAATTGCCCTTCTCTGGTGTATTCCTCCCTCTCTCCCCTTACCCCTGCCAAGAAAGCAGGAGTGAAGTGACCACTCCCTGGTAATCAGCCCACATCTATGCACTAAAAAGGCAGCATCAGGCTTCTGTAGCTTTTAATCTGACCTGAAACATGTTGGGACCGGGCAGAGGGAAGTGAGCTTCGCTGCACTCGTGGGGAAAGCTGGCAGACACGTGCTTTGCCCTGTTGGCAGATGAGTAGGGCCAGGGCCCAAGAATGGAGACAATTTTGAAGGAGCCACGAGTCTGCAAAACACTCAGGCATTTCCAGCTGGGAGACTTTTCAATGCCCTCCAGCAAGGTTTGGGATCCTGGTGAAGAGAGGAGCCAGGTGAGAGAGGGAAAGGGCTGATGTTTGTAAATCATTCCACCCACCGCCGAGCCAGGCCAGCGCCAGGAACACATTTCATAACATCTCTGATGCTTTACCCTCTGCAGGAAAAAGCTTTCAGTTGTGGTTCTCGCACTCAGATAAGATCACAGGGCGCAGGGCAGAGGGGAGGCACTGACTGAAACTATTGTAACTCGCTCCGAAGCTCCTCAGCCTCAGGTAGGAGCCACGTGAGAGCAACACGTGCCATGGGAATTCAGGCAGGAGGGGCTCTGGGGCTGGATCTTGTTTATTGTTCTTGCCTGAGCCTGGCGTGGAAGGCGAGGGGTAGCTCAGGAGGACGTGATGTACCCTGCTCCTTTCCTGTGTCCACCCAAAGGCAATTTATTCTCAAGCTGAGCCATGGCCCCAAAGCAAAATAAATTCATGTGTTTGGCTCTGAACACAGAGTACACTGCAATTAAGGAAACCTTCAGTGTAAAATGCTTCCTACAGAGGAAATGTTGATGGACAATGATGGACAAAGGCTTGTCCCACGTTATTGGTACTCCTGGCTGTAACAGAGGCTTTCTTTTGCCCTTAGGTGGTCCCTGTTAGATGAGAATTCTATAGGATTCACACTCTTGCCTTACCTTCAATTCTCCCTTTTGGGTTTCCCCAACTATCCAGTTTGTGCCCACAAAGCTCCCTCTGTCCTGGAAGGATTCTGGATTGTTTAAGAAGGTCATGAGGAGGTTTGGGAAGGATCCCTGCCTGTGGGAATGGGCTGTGTGCCCCACAGTCCTTTGCTCTCCAGTTGCCCAGGCTATGGTTTCATGCTCATGGTGTCACACTGAACCTGGACACGTGGGAGCCCCGTGTCCCAACAGGAAGCAAAGGTGTGTTGGTGGTGACCAGGGCTTCAAGCAAATCATGAATGGTATTGAACACCATCCTGTGTCCACAGGGCCTGGAACTTACTCATGTTGGATCAGGTCAGTGCCTTAACATCTTCTGGAAATAAACATAAACCACAGAAATTCATAAGACTAATTGGAAATGGAGCACTGGTGGTAAAGAGTTCCCTGCGCAAACTCACTTTGTCTCTTGACAATATTCCCTGGGGATGTTCAAAATCCTTTTTTTTTTTCTTGAATTTAGAGGAAGAAGGAACAGGCAAGAAAACTGGAGATATTGATCCCTAATTATTGAAGCAGCAGAAAAAAGATGAACCTCTTGCTATCACAATCTGAAGAGCAGGACAAGCATCTGTCTGTCCTGTACATTTGCCAAAGTAATGCAGTGGAGATTTTTTGCTCCTGTCCCCTTCTTACTATGAAGACCTCATCAAAACACCCCTCATAGATGTGTTCTGCATAAAAAACACCAGGGTTAGATTCCCTCCACGGCCAATGAAACACTTGTAGGACACTATTTATCTGCTACACATCTGTATTTGGAAAACTGAATTGAACATTGTGGTCAATAATCTGAGCAGCGACATAACTCACTCTGTGTCAGGCACCTGCATGTGACTGCCTGGATCCTTGCCCAGATTCTGTTGGCTGTTTTAACTAAATCTCCTTTGGGCTCCTTTATTACATGGAGACACCTCCATCTGAATGCCTGCACTGGGTGCCTGTATCAGTGTGATGGATCTGACCCCAGTGTTGGCTTTGTGAGGTGGAAAGAACAGCATGGAACACCCCTGTGGTCTCTGACCTCCACAGAAAGGAAGAAGAAAAACGTAAATGCAAATTTCTCCTGCCTTGCCACTGGCCCTGGGATTTGCAGGTCCCTCAGTGTTCTCTGGACACAACAGGTGGGTTCATCACCACTGCAAAAATAGAAGCTTTTTTTAAACCAGATTAGATTAACTTTATGATAGGTTGTGTTACACAATTCCAGCATGACTATGCAAGTACTCAGTGTTTCTCCTTCCTTGAAATGGCAGCACCTAAGAAAATATCTTGATATTCTCTTACTTGGAAGTAAGTGGAGGTGAAGTCTGGAGAGGTGAAACTACATAGAATCACTGAATACCTGAGTAGGAAGGGACCCACAAAGATCCTCAAGTTCAGCTCCCGGTCCTGCACAAGACAGCCCCAAGAATGACACCCTGTGCCTGAGAGTACAGCTACAGTTTTCCCAAGGGGCACTGAGTTAGTTGGAAATGGTCACTTGGTTTCTAAACAGGCAGTGAGGAGAAGGCAGGTCCTCCAGGTATCCCAGATTGTAGATAACCAAGGAAGCTGCTCTCAGATCTGCTGTCACATCACACCACGCCTTGTATCCGAAGAAAAAGGACCTGCAATGCATTTCATCCCTACCTGCACACCCTGCCCTGGGCTGATCTCCTTCACCAGAAAATAATTACAGGCAGCTGGGTTTTGATATGTTCAAGTGGTAGAGTTAACAGTGCACCAGCCCAGGGGCACCAGCTATTGAAAATCAGCCCTTCTGTTTATCTGATCCAGCTCTTACCAAGACTGCAACCCCTCCTTCTCAACAGGATGGAATTTGCTGGCACTACTGCAAGCCTATTCCATCTTTTCAATAATTGCCATGACCGTGCAGCATCCCAGGGTGTTGGCAGATGCACTCTAGAGTAAGAGGGCATTGCTCTTCATGCCTTTGCTTTCAGAAAGAAAATTCCCCAGAATTATTCTATCAGCCCCTTTTCCCAAAACATGTCTGGACAGAACTATTTAGGATGGGCTGTATTACTGTATTACAGTGTCCTGCCCCAAAGAACTAACCATCCCTGAATTGTTCATTATTTGTTTATTGAGAGGATTGCAGTCAGGGATGCCTGTCTCCCTACATGCTAGTCAGAAAACAAAACACTTGAAACACAGGTATCCATGCCCCAAAGCATGTACAGCCTAAAAAAAATGAAATAAATAGACGAAAGAAATAAGTGCATAAGAGTGCAAAATTATTTACTTATGAAAGACCTTGGAGCAAGCACAGAGAAATTCAAGGGCAAAACTGATGGTTTTACCTGTATTTTCTCAACTCAATACTTTAAGTATTCACTTTCAGGGCAGGTCTTTAGCAAGAGGGAGTGGTGAAAAGTATGAGGATTGTTTAGGTTTTGTGAATCTTTTGAACTTTCAAACTTAAAACAAAGTGTAGCCGGATATTTTTTTGAAATTGGGGGCATCACGAAACATTCCTCCGTGCAATTTAAGATTGTTTGTTCAAGTGAGATGCCCTGATTGATTTCTTTGACTCTGTAACTGAATGCAAGACTGTGTTATGCAAGCTTTAATTATTCTTATTTGGAAACAATTATCTCTTTTACTTTCAAGGTTCTTTGGGGAATAGGAGGCAGCTCAAAACAGCAGGGTTTGCCAAAGCTAAAGCTAAGAAAATCTTCCAAAAACTTTCATTCTGTTCTAAGTCTGTACTGTGGCAATTCTGATAAACTTTAATTTTGGCAGAAGAATGTGTCTTCTAACCTTCTCTTGGGTACCAAATATTATGCCAACACCATTGCTTCAAAGTAAAACTCACAGGGGATTTAGTACACAGGAACACTTCAGGATCTGAGTGTTTCAAGAGAATAACACCAAGTTCACTGAGACTGGAGAAGCAAACATTAACTTCAGGGTTTACACATTTGACAAGAAAAATAAAGAAGTAGAAAAACCTCAGGCTGGCTGGAAATTCAACCGGAGTTGAATCCTAGTTTAAGCCTCTTCACCAAGGGCTGGTCTACACCAGCATTCTGGTTGAAACATCATTCTACTGAAGCCATACTTGGCTCTTTGGATTTGGTGGAAGGAGCACTTCTGTATATATTCAGCAACATTTAGTGTAAATACCATGAAGACATGTCCCTGAGAAAGTAGAATCATGAGTGCTTAGTCCTTCCACTTTGAACTGTGCCACTCAGGAGAATATGAGCATCCTACAGCTGTGAGACAGGTTAACCTTCAAGATCAGTTGTTAGAGGGAAGATGTTTTTAATCTGAAAGTCTCACTCCAGATCCTGCTACAGCCCCAAATGAGTATAGTGACAGGCAATGGTTTTCTTTTTTGTTCAGGATGAAAGTAAACTCAGCTGAGCTTTCAAGTGGTTTCCAAGTTGATTTTTGGTTTGCTTTTTTTTTTCTATAGTGAAATTCATAGAACCACAGAATGGCTTGGGTTGGAAGGGACCTCAAAGATCATCTCTCCCAATCCCCTTTGCACGGTCTGAAATATGTGCACAGCCTTGCAATCTGTCCCATCCCTTGAGCACTCTGCTCCTAATGGCATGAGGGCAGTTTTCTCAGGAATGCTATGGCAAATGGGAACACTGGGAATGTCCTAAAGGTCAATGAGGTTGTCTTATATCCAAGCCACTGTTGCACATTTGGGCACCTGGAGAATCTGTCTCTACACCATAAGGCACTGACAGTGCTGGGGGAGTGATGCCTCCCAGTATGGACTGGGACAGACGTAACCTGCAATGGGATATGATGTGTGATGGTGTCTGGACATCCTGACAAGGTGCTGCCATTGAGTTCCTCCCTTCTTTCCCATTTTCACATCAAACAGCGAAAATATGAACCCCTCCCTATCTAATTCTTGGACATTTCCTACCACTACACGCTGCAGGTGACTGCACACACCCAGCCAAGGCAAGACAGGGAGCAACCTGGTCCAGAGGAAGGTGTCCCTGCCCATGGCAGGGGCTTGGAACAAAATGGTCTTTAAGGTCCTTTCCAACCCAAACCATTCTATGATTCTGTGATTCTTTGGTCAGGGTCAGCTGCTCTGAAGCGTGTTTCACCCAAGCTGCCTGGTGCAGCCCCATCCTACACACCCACTCCGTGCTTTGGGAAGGACACTGCATTCACCCCCTTCATGCCCCTACACACCCACAGCTGCAGCACCAGGAAATTCTGGACCAGACCAAGGAGGGACAGTCACATCCATGTTGTCCTACTCCAGGCAGTCCTTCCCAACCTTTCACAACCTGTTTCTGAGATCATGAGCCTGTCCAGCCCAGTAGTGTCTCATGCCTTGAGGGCTTGGAGCACAAGTCTTGTGAGGAGCAGCTGAGGAAACTGGGATTGTTTAGTCTGGAGAAAAGAAGGCTCAGGAGGGACCTTATGATTCTCTACAGCTACCTGAAAGGTTGTAGGCAGATGGGGGTCGGTATATTTTCACAAGTAACAAGTGATAGCTCAGGACGAAATGGCTTCAAGTTGTGCCAGGTGGGGATTATATTGGATATTAGGGAAAACTTCTTCCATCCAGAAGGATTGTCAAGTATTGGAACAGGTTTCCCAGGGAAGTGGTAGAGTCACCATCCCTAGGGAAGTTTAACAGACGTGTAGATGTGGCACTTGGGGACAAGGTTTAGTGATGGACCTGGCAGTGTTGGGTTAATGGTTGGACTCAATGACATTACAGGTCTTCTCCAATCTTAATTATTCTGTGATTCTGTGAGTACATTCCCCCACAGAGCTGTCACCTTAGGTATAACCCCACCCTCCACCCTTACCCCTCTGGCCCCCTGGAAAACGACATGACTCCAGACAATTTACTGCTAATCAATAGGATTTAACAGAGCCAGAGAGAGCCCCAACAGAAACCGCTGATGCTGCTGTGTCCCGTCAGCACTGAACTCCTCCATGTGAACGGAAGCATGGTCTGCCTTTGTTGGCATTTTCTGCTCTGTCTCTCACTAGCATATGCATCTCCTAATTAAAGTATGGGCAACTGTATAAATATATATATAGCATTGCATTAAAGCCCTGGGATCTGTCTGACAGCCCAGCATGATGCAGCAGCATTAGGAGTGTTTGCTGTAGCGTTTCAAATGACCTCATCTGGAGGGGAATTGCAGTCAGGCTGTGCGTGTCCTAACCCAGACAGTTGCAGGCACATGGGTTTTAGCAGAAATACATCCACTGAATTTCGTTTGGCTGTCCTTTTCTTTGTAAAGGCCGTGAGTGCTCTTAGTAAAGTTAATCTGTGCCTGCCAGACTATGGATTACATTCTGATGTGTTCCATCAGATAAGCAAACTGTCAAGCTGTGATGGCAAAGTGTTGGAAGTTGACAGATGATTGATGCTTGGGAAACTGCAATTTGGCCTTCTCATGCACCAGGTCTAGGTCTTCAGCTTCTTCTCCCTGCAAAGGTCTTTCTTCTCCATGCACAGGATGAGCAGCCCTTCAAGGATGGGTCAGTGTTCTGCTGGGGAAGGGAGAACTGTGATGAAGCAAAAGTGACAGGAACAACTACTTGCTTTGGAGGGTGACATTCCCCTGCTAGCCTTACCTTTGAAGAGGATGATTTCAATAAGTTCTACAAAGTTTTATGTATTACTCCCATATCACCTTTTTCTAAGCAAGCAGTGCAATTCCAGGCTCATTTACACACGGGTCACTGTAGTGCAGGGCAGTGTCATGTGCAGCCCAGGCTGGAAATGCTTTTCCACTGACATCAAGAGTTGAATTTGGTCCAGAGGTGACTTTACAATCTCAGGAGTCATCTCTCTTCTCCACTGAGTGTGGCCTCCACTGTTCACAGAACAGCGTGACCCGTGTCAGCTATTGCTCAGCAGAAAACAAACAGGGAAGGAATGATTTAGATTCCTTGGATTACCTACAAACTGCATTTGGCTTTCATGGCTTACCTACAAGCTGGTTCTTAGAGCATCAGTGAGGGTGAAAATTAACCCTACCCTTCCAGCTGCCAGTGTTTAAATAAGTTTCTTAGTCTTACAAGCAGGAAGCAAGATGATAAGTTAGATTATCTCATCATTATCTGCAGTAAGGAGGCCAGCTGGGTCGGTACAACGCTGCTTAGCAGGACAGCAGGTGTATAAATAGGATCAGGACTTACAGATCAGGAGGCTGCTGGTGACCAAGGTTAAAGAATAACTAGTGTATAAATACACCATGATCATGCTTGGATTTTGCTTGTATTTCCTGTGCGGGGGGCTGAGCATGATGAACATTCTTAAATGACCTTGTTTTGAGCATCAGGGGATCTCTGGAGGCACCACGGGCACACAGGAGAGGGCTGGACGCCTGCCAGCTGGGCAGGGTGGATCTGTGCTCCCCATCAGCTCCCCAGGCAATGATGGAAATCAGCTTTCCCCTCCCCCTGACCTGGAACTGATGCAGCACAGGACTGTCATGAGAACCAATTAGTTAATAAGATGCCAATGTCCCCCAGGCAGGCAGAAAGAGGGAACGACGCAGGGATGCGCCGTGCTGTGGAGGCAGGGATGCTGGCATGGATCTGGAGGGTTTTCTCTGGGTTCGTGCTCCAATGAAAGCCAAACTAACTTGTCTTCCAGAGCTCGCAGCACCACTCACACAGCGCAGGAACCTGATTTAATTACTAAGACTGCTGAGGAGACCAAGAGGAATGGAAGCGGAGGCTCAGGATGCTCCCTGCCAAGGAGCAGCTCCTCTACACTCAGTTGGCAAAGGCAGGGAATAAGGGTCAAAACAATCCCCAGTGGCTTCAAGAGGCTTTTAGGCAGGTGAACAAGGAGCCAAAGCAAGAGCTCAGCCTCTCTCACAGTCTTCACGAGGCACTGTGCCTTGGGAGGCCGAGGATCAGATTTTCTCTTCCAAAAGTCATGGGCTTTAAGTGCCTGTTGCCGCAGAGGGCTTGAGTTTGTGAGAAACCTCTCTGCCTTAGCAGCAACCCTGAGCCAACAAGCACAGCCTTAGCTTTTGATGGTGATTTTCCATCCTTTGCTTTCCTCCTCTCCAAAAAATTATATAACCCCATCCATTTTTAGAAACTCAGACTCAGGGCTTAGCAGATCAGGCTAATATTGATCATTTCAGCTGTCGTGAATTCAGAAAGCCAAACTCTCCACAGGGCAGGGCAGGGGATGAGAACAGAGCACTTAAGGGACATGGACAGCATTTTTTGTGTTGCAGCCTGTGCCCTGGTGGAACAGAGGATGTGTTATCCTGCTTGCACAGCATCTTTTGAACTGCTTTTGACCCAAGAAGCATTTGCATTCATAAATACTGGAGCTGTTCTCCTGGGAGGGGAGGGAAGAAGAGGGAAGGAAAAGAGTGGGTTTATCAAATCTGGGATCGCTGCAGGACTTGGAAAGAAAATTTTCTTCCTCTCTCTTCCAGTCCAACTGTAAACCATGCTGCATCCAAGAGGGCTTGTTTATTAGCCCTTGAATTGGACAGTTTTCACCAAGACAGCTCTCCAGTTGGTGACCTTTAGTTGAAAGGACAGCAAAACAGATTCATGAGATCATCCTGCTCCCACCCGAGCCTCCAGGAAGGTGTTGACTTAAGGATGACATAATTCTGGAAAACTTTCCTCAGTGCTGCTGTTTTTTTGGGCAGAAAAAGGCCTGAGAAGGTTGTATACCAGAAACTACCCACCTCTCCATTTTGCCATGTGAGAGCCCAGAGAGAAGGGGGAGAAATTTGAGGACAACTCAAGGTGGGTGGTGAGGAAGGACGTTGGAAGAATGGGAATGACAGGCAGCATGTAACCAGAAAAGTCAGGGTACCACAGACATCCAGGCCCTTGTCCACATTTGGAATATGAAGCACAATTCTTGTCCTCCAAAAAAGATAAGCAAAACTGGAAGAGATAAAGAGAGGAGCAACAGGAGAGCTGAGATATGGATCTGAGCTTGGATTTCAAGAAATCAAACATTTCAGCTAGAAATGGGGTGTTGCAAGTGGAATAAAATGCCTAGAAGGTCATGAGTGGACTGAAAGGGGTGTTAGATAAAAACTCAGAGGGAACATCACCCCACCTCCAGCTCCTGAGTTTTGGCTGTGCCATCCTTTCTGACAGAGCTGTCAGTCCCCTGTCCGTGTGTCCTGACAAGTGGTCTTCCTTCACAAGGGATTACACTTGCTAAGTCAGGCAGGCACAGCTGAAAGATAATGGGTTTTTCTGTTGAAAATTATTTTATACCTGCAAGAGCAGCCAAGGCATGCAATGCAAAAGCAACCAGAAAGCCCTAAGGATAAAGCTAAAGGACAGCTATTCACAAATTTAAGATCTTTAGGACCTTGCTCTTGCTATAGAGGTTCTGTGGCTTTTGTTTAGGGTTTATTTAAGATAAGGCAGCTCAGTGGTAAGTAGAGATCTAAGTTCAATTCCCTCCATTCTTTGCTGGTTATTTCCTCTGGGATCTTCAGTACATCTCTCTGTGCACTTCTATTTTCCCAGAATTAACTCTCACTACCTGCCTGAAGAGCTGGGGGAGATACAACGGAGGCTGTAAAGAGTTGAGATAATGTTGTAACAGGAGCTGTAAAAATACCTACAGAAAATAGAAATCCCTTTATATCACCATTGGAGCTGATATTGATGCAGCTTGTGGAAAAGGCACATGACTGTTGGAGTGTCTCAGGCTCACTGGGAGATTCCAGTTACACTCAGCACTAAAATCACATCGTGCTGTTTCCCAGCCTTTGGCAGAGCAGCCAAATGTTTACACACATCTTCCACTTTCACTTCAGACGCTGTCTGAAAGCTCATCCTGTGCCCGGGGAAGCAGCTCACGTCTGAACCCACCGTCCTTTTTTTTTTGCTGGTAGTGATTTTAGGGGACTTTTGGGGGTTTATAAAAGTGAGGGAAAATGTCTTTTTACACAGGCAGTGACATGACAGAGGGGAATAATTTTAAACTAAAAAAGGAGAGATTTAAATTAGAAATTAGGAAGAAATTCTTTACTGTAAGGGTGGTGATGCACGGGAACAGTTTCCCCAGAGAAGCTGTGGCTGCCCCATCCCTGGAAGTGTTCAAGACCAGGTTGGACAGGGTTTAGAGCAGTCTGGCCACAGCAAGAAGTTTGGAACTAGATGGTCTCTGAAGTCCCTTCCAGCCCAAATTATTCAATGTTTACATGACTTTTTTTTTTTAGGCAATCACATTGCAAAATAAGTTTTGCACAAAAGCAAGTCATAAGCATAAGGACAGTAAGATTACTCATCACCAAAATGTCTTTTCCCGTCTTTGCAGCTCTAGGTGAGGTGATGGTCTCCATGCAAGGACACATTCCTCAGTGCCAGATCGTGTGTTGGAGACACAGGGACACCGCCCTGTTGCACTTTCATGGTTCTTATCAGGATTTGATTCTTTGACTCCAGGAATTTTGGGCACGAGTAATTTACCATGAATGTGCCACAAAACCTAGTTTCAAAAGGGCACAGTGCCAAGCCAGGTAGCACCTCAAAAACATCAACAGCAGAGTCAAAGTGCTCCCCACGGAGCTGAATATCACCTGAGGAAGAGGAGGGAACGCTGCAGCCTTGGGGACAGCCACTAGATGGGGGCAGGAACACACCCATCTGTAGGGCCCCAGCTGAACCCCAGAGCACGAACACCAGGAGGTGACACATCACTGACCTTCTCTGTGCCCTGGCATGGACCAGGACTCTCCAGGGAAGTGGATCTACGAGCCATTCACCAAATTCACCAGAGTGGGACGTGCATGCATCCATCACCAGGGTATCAGGGCACTCACAGTCTCTCCACTGGGTCATGAAAATTGACTGTGTTACGGCTTTGGGGAGCTTAGGCTGGGCCATGAACACCCCATGTGGCTACCACTCGAGGTCATTATGGAGCCAGAGGGCTTTGCTCTTGGGATCTGCTCGGAAAGATTTCTTTGTCCAATGCCTCAGCCAGCCGATTCTCCCTCACACTACAAAAAGGTGCCTGCCCACTTCTCTGGAGACCTCAGCTCTTCCAGATCATCACTGGAAACAGCCTGTGGGTGCTCTCTGCTGCCTGTCTTTCGACAAGGTGTCCCACAAATTGGCTCTGACTGAACACAGCGCTGCTTTTGTGGAGCCTGGAGGGATCGGAGCATGTGAAATGTCCTCCCAACCCCGACACATCCAACGCATTCCCTTGGTGAAGGAGCAAGTTCAAGAGGCTGCCAGACACATCAGCCCTGGAGCCTGAGCACATCTGTCATGAACTGCAGCTTACACACTCACAGATATATTCTCTTCTCCCAAAGGAGCTGTGGAGGGAGGGGGAATTTGCCTCCTGCTGGGAATGCTAAACCCTGTTGGTCTGACCAGATTTGCAGAAACGTAAAGAGGCCTAAACAGATTCCACTAATGATGTGTCATCAATTAGGCAGTTTTATGAGGGAAGAAGGTTTGGCTAATGCACAGTTGATGATGTGTCCATGGAAAGGCTCCTTGAGCAGGCACCACTTCATACCCATCCTTTGGGTGATGAATAAGCGAGTGAACCTGGGGGCCACTTGGCTTCCTGACCCCATGGAAAGGCAAGACAGTGGAAAGAAGCTTCCCTCCTTGTGTGTTCAAGGATGCTCATAGCAGCTCTTCCAGAAGCCCGTGGATGGGAGTCACAGCCAGCCAGTCTCCTGAAATAACTTTTCTCACCCCCAAAATGGAAAGATCTCCATCATTTCTTGTGTCCCTGCTGACTGACACTGGTCCAGAGGGTTATCCCTCTACTCCGAGGCAGAAAATCCATGCCATTCACTTTGGAAACCTCTGGGAATTTAGTTCTATATGGCAAGATCATATGTCACACAAAGGTTATAATAAATCCACATCCCTTTTCATCCTCCAGCACCTCATGGTCACCAGGTTTTAGAAACACTTGATCTGAGATTTGGGAGTTGCAAATAATTCTGTCCAGACATTTGCCAGCCAGCCTGACCCTTGATAGCCTCTGCCAGCCGAGGAAACAGAGAGTTTTTCAGATGATATTGTTTTCTCTCTGCAACTGAGGCTCCTTGTTCAATGCAAGAAGAAAACAGCTCATTGTCAAGCCTGTCTTTGCCACCAACATGTGACCAAAATATCAGTTTCTCCTTTTTGCTAAGGCCCAGCTGCTCCTCTGCTAGTGGAAGGGAAATCCCTGGGAACAGAGAGCAAAGTCAGTGACACGCAGGCTGTAGCCCGTGAGTCAGCATGGCAAAGTTCTCCTCATTTCCCCTCTGCCAGCCCAAAGATGCTGAGAAGTCATTGTTGTTGTTGTTGTTGTTGTTGTTGTTGTTTGTTGTTGTTCTTGGGTGAGTTTTGGTTGTTTTCAGCTCAGTGTTTTCTGGAGTCGAACGCCTGACCCTGACTTCTTCAGTTATGCTCGTGGTGTCTTCATGTGCAAGCACTGAGCAGGTCTGGGTCTACTTAGCATCTGAATTCAGAGAAAAAGTTGCTTTCAACCCTACAAGGCAAAGCGCCAAGGAGTGTCAGTTCTGCAAGTTGGCACATTTTACTTCGGGTCGAAGTTAGAATCATCTTCTCCTCTAAGACCTTCTCTTGACTTGAAATACCCTTTTGCTTTCTCCTGTTTTTCAGATTTTCTCCTGTTTTCAGATTGAAATACAATCTTTATCATGGCTATGACAGCTGAGGATGGCAGTTTCTGTTGAAATTTTGGCTTGACTCCCCTCCTGGAGGGACTCAGAGGTCTTAGCTCTGCATGCTTGGAAAGCCTTTTACCAATAACTGGGCACTCCAGGAGGGCTCTCTGGGCCTTGTGCCCTAAAATTGACAAAGATTTTCTCCTTGATCCAAGGAGTTCCAGGAGATTGGAATGAGCTTATTTGGCCAAGGTCACCAGCCTCTTTATTCTCTTGTTTACAGGCTGGCAGAAGGAAAATGCTGATTCAGCAGGCACAGGAGAAAATGTCAACAGGGAAAATACACAAGGCATTTCCTGGCTGCACTTCTGCCACTTATTTCTCTTTTTTTTTTTTTTTTTTTGTGATTCCCTTGTTTCCTGCACCCAACAGATGCATTTGACAAAGTTAGGTTTTCAAAGCCAGGGATGCTCCACTTTGTCCATTTTAAACACTTCCTATCCCAAACCACAAAGGGGATTGGTAACTGTGCCCGGAGATAAACTCAGAGCCGGTATTTCTCAGAAATTTGAGCCAGGTTGTAGCACAACCAGAGACAAAATAGGTGACAGTGACTTCTGTGAAGGTTTTTGTGCTCAGAGGCTCTTGGAGGGGGCGGCAGGGTGGGAGTTTCACTTGGTCCTCCCTGGTAGGACATGGAGAGCAGTGGCTAAAAAGAGAGGCTGTATCCACACCTCCTCCTGCAAGTCCCGAGCTGTTTCTCACAGATCCATTTTGTGCTCCAGCTCTAGCTCCGGGTGTCCCAGTGACCCACTCCTGGCCCTCCCTCTTGCAGACTGTCCGTCTTGGCTCGTTGCTTGTATTCATTCCCAAAAACCACTCAGTGTGAGCTGTCACATGCTCAGGGCAATTGTCCATCTGAAAGACTTCATTAAACATTTCTGGTAAAATGTGTGTGTCACTAAATGGCTTTAAGATGAGACTTTCAAATGAGTCTATGTCTTTCATTGAGCCTGTGCTCCTAGATTAGGCATAAATTTTTTTCTCACATAAATAAACTCAGATGTTTAGGCTGGAAATTTAATTCAAGGAGTTCAGTCAGGCCAGGAGGATTTGGATAACCTTCCGTCTTCATGTTTTGAAGAAATAGGTCTTTATTAGAAGCAGCACAGCCAGAGCATCAGCTGCAGGGGACCTTCAGGGTGAACTTGAGAAGACGTTTTACTTCTCTATGCCTCTGTTTGCCCCTCTGCAAAATGAGGATGAGGTTTTTCACCATGGCCTCCTCTTGCTTTGCAAAGATCTTTGAACTCAAGGGGTGAAAATCCTACATAAAACCTTGACAACATTATTATTTACCTACACAAACAAGAGAACTTGGTCTTGTAAAGACAACATTTGGCTTTAAGTCATTCCCCAGCTCTACAGGAAAACAGTCTATGAACAGGTACGGCATTAGTCACACAAGGAAAACAGGGTGTTGGGCAAGTTTTGCTTTTTTTTAATCTCCACTTGCTACCCAAGTTTCAGGTGTTTCTCTTAGGGAAATATTTTCAGCCACTATTGTTGCTGTTGGGGAATCATGGAAAGATTAAGGTTGGAAAAGACCTCTACACAATGCATGAGAAACTGGGATTGTTGCCATGCTTTTGTTTCAGAACATAATGAAATAGTGTTTCCAGTGCTCATTGTTTCAGGAAAAAAAAAAAAGGAAAACACTCCAGAAAATACTCAAAAATAATTGACATCCTTTTGGATATTACTCGAGGCAGCAAAGGTGCCTTGTGTGTGCATGAAATGTTTGGGTTTGCATTACTTTCTATTGCTCTGTAGCCACACATTTCCTTTGCCTGCTCCTCTTCCCTTGTCCTCGGATGCCTGTGCTCAGCATCCACCTTCTGCATGGCTTCTGCCTGCACAATTGGGCAATTAAACCGAGATTGTCCTCTGTCACCCTTGGCATTTGGAGCCACAGAACCGTGCTGCAGGGCTTCAAGAAAGCAAAGGGCAAAGATCTCATGTTACACCAAGGCAGAACTTTATGGGCTCATTAGAAAATTGCCCGTTATTAAACCTGCTGAGAGTAAAACTGGCCTGGTGCAAAACAGCCCAGCAACAATCCTTTCGACTCATCATGTTGATTTATTCCAGTGGTATGGGCCAACCTCAATCACAGTCAGCACTGCTGGACCTTTAGAAAACAGGTGCCAATCTGCCATGTGTGAAACATCATCAGCTTGAAACCTGAGATTTAACTGAAGCAAGAAAAATCAGCCTGAAGCTGAAACCACTTGAATTACCACATCTCATTTGAGGGGGAGTAGGCAGCGAGGAAGATGACAGGGGATGCAATGCTCCATGGCACTTCTTCAGAAGCTTTTTCACACCCATATGAATATTTGTCAAACCAGACTATAAATCAGACCCTGTTAAATATTTTTATCTGAAGCTTTTGGCTTCAGGCATCTGCTAGAAAGGACCCCTTGAGTCTATGTCATGCACATCTTGTGAAATTCGCAGCGGTTTTATTCAGAATTAGGCAACAATACACAATTCATCCTTTTTTTTTTCCTCTGTGTGTGTGTGTTATCAGCCTGCAAGAAGGGGAATAAATTAACAAAACACTGTGAGATCATTCATAGCACCCTCATTCACTAAAAAAATTTATCACTGCAGCCTGACCCGGCCAGGAGACTTTCACACAGCTGTGTGGCAGCCACTCCAGGTCACTTGCCAGAGTCCAGAGCTGGAGGGCAAGGGCAGGAGAGGATGCATCCCATGCAGCCCAGGGCAGGCACTGCCGACCTTCACCCCTGGGAGTGGAGGAGGCGCTCCTGCTGGAGCACACTCGGGGTTGTTGACTTTGCTGCAGACAGCCAGGCTGGGGCAGACCCAGACAGCAACAAACCCTTTATGAAAGCAGCTGAGGAAGAGAATCAAAGACATCCAGCAACCACCAGTGCTTGCTGGACAAATTTAACCTGTTCAGCATTCCCAAACAATGTTTTCCTCACTTACACCTGCTCAGTTCTTATCTAATCTCAATTAAACCCCTAAATTCAATGTCTTCATAAACATCAGGCCAGCAAGCATTTCCAAGGTCCATTCCATAGTCACCCCATAATCCAATCCCCACCTTAAGTTTCTACAGCATCCTTTTAAAAGCTGGTGGGTGCCAGGATCAATTTCCCCACTCCCTGATCTTGCTGAGAAGATGACACAAAAGTCCCTGTCCAGGGATTCCTTGGCCCTAAGGCCTTAGGGTTTACAGAGCACCTGGGAAAACATGTGGAATAAAGTCTTGTGTTGCTTCTTTTCTCCAAGCCATGATTGCTCCAGAAACTGTGAGCCAGGGTGCTCCCAGCTGCAGGTGATGGCATCAGTGAGTCAGAAGGATTGGAGGAGACAGTAGGAAATTAAATCAAAGCAGAGCTGAGGGAAGAGGCAGAGCTGCCTTCAGCCTTGGAGACCATCAGGAGACCATTTGCTTGGACCTTTAGCTTCTTCCACAGTGCTATGGATGCAAATCCTGGCTCTCAGGAGGACAAAACACAACGCAGTTTATGCTGAGCTGGGGTGACTCAGTCAGTGCTGGGCCAGCATGTGGGTGGACAGAAGGTGACATCCCAGACACAGCCTGGCACTCCCACAGAGCTCCCCTGGGAGGGAGATGGGCCTGCACTGGGGATGACAACGTCTGTGCCCATCTGTTGCAGATGGCACCGTGCCACTCCACAGCTTCATTTCGCTGAGGGACGCTGGATTGGGGCAGCAACTTGCTCAGCCCTGCCAGGGCTTCTGTCCCAGGGGCAGGTGGTGACCTCTGAGCAGGCAGCAGACCAAGCAAAACCAAGGGAGAAGTGTGGTGGGGTTGGCCACTGCTATCACAGCTCAAGGTGAGGTGTTGGAGTAGCTGGGTCACCACCACCCCCTATCCTTGGGGACAACAGTCCTCGTTTTCCTCAGTCCTTTTGAAGGATCCCAAACCCAAGTTTGCACATGGATTTTTGCCAGTGCCAAAGGCCTGAGAATGTTCTCCCACCTTATCTGTGTTTATTATAGTTTATCTCTCCCATTTTATTATGTCTGAAGTAGCTCTTTTCTTTAGGGTCACTAAAAGTGCACACATTCTGTACTCGCTGTCTACACTTTGCTGAGGATTTGCTTGTTGCCAATATTGCAGCACCTGCTGATGTTGTCAATATTGCAGCACCTGCTGAAAGATGTAGAACTGATGTTTCTCAGGTTCTCATTTTAAGCCTCAGTGCAGTGCCTCTTCTTCTTTAAAAAGGCCCCTGAGAGGAGATGTGCTGGATGATGCTTTCTGGGGTCACACCAGACATCAGTCTGCAGGAGGCACTTACAGAAAACACAAGTTTTATTAGGAATCCAGAGCATTGAAGCTAAATCTACTGCATCAGGTCTTAAAATATTATTCTGACCTTACAGATTGATCAGAAAATACATATATTTCCAGATATTTAACCACTATCACATATATTTATAGATATACACATACATACAGAGTGCTTAAGTATAAATATCTGTCTGTGTATCTAATAATTTATCTATGTCTATATCTCTGTGTATCCATGTATATCTCAGTGAATTTCAGGAGATTTGACTTATTTATATCAAGGAGATTCTGACTGAGATTTGCAATAGCACTTGCCTATAAGCCTTTAGAGAATTTCTACTTTTACTTTCCCATTCCTGCACAACATGTAGATACAAAATTTAAAAAAAGGGTTTAGTACTTGTACCTATCTAAGACATGCCACATGCTGATAAGCAATTTTCTGAAAAGCTCACATTGTGATCTCAAGTGTATTAATCTTAGTAATTGCAATGAGAAGAAGACTCCATGGTCTTGGAGGTCTTTGCCGATCTTAGTGATTCTATGATTCCAGGAGAGAACCCCTGGTCATATCGCAGAAATCCAGGTGTGTCCCAGGTCATTTTGGCACAGGAAAGGTCAGCATGGTGGGAACACACTGCTGGGGTGTGTCCCTCGAGGGCAGCAAGGTCCCACCTGCTTGTGGGACCTTCACCTCCAGAAGACTCCCAGGACAGTCCCGCTCACACACTTGGAGAGGGCTTTTGATTTGAAATATTTACCTTTCCCACTTTCTTTCCAGAAAACTGGAATACTGAGCTATCGATCTGACAGCCGCAGGAGGGTTTCCTTTAAACTCACTGGAATTAATTTGTCTGCTCGGTGTGAGCTGTGCTAATGGCAGGGCAGGAGGCAGCCAGTTATTTGGATTTTTTTGGCTCTGGGAGAGGTTAAGTGAGGACAGTGCTGAGAGCTGCATTGAGATTTGGCAGCCCCAAAGGGGAAGTCTGTCTCAGAGAGCAACTGCCTGTTTTTCAACTGAAAATATATTTCCTCAGCTGTCTCTGAAAGTAAAGGTTAAACTTAACTTAAAGCGAGGCTTTAGCAGCCTGGAAAATAAAACTAGCAGATAAAAGACCTTGTTTCTCTTTTTTGCTGCTCTTAATGTGTTTTTTTCTATCACTGTCTTCTCTCCTGTCATTGTAACCACTCCCCATCTTGCTCTAACAGAGGTTTTTTGTAAGTCTCAACAATCCAGTCATCCAGCACTTCCAGTTACTGGGAAGAGCTTCCAGGTTTCCTCGCTAAATCCAGGAAAACAATTCACCTGAACACCCCTTGATCTTCCATATTTTGTTGCTCTTGACACTGGCTTCTTATGCAGAGCAATAACCATCCCCATCCAATTAGGTTGTTGTAGAAAAAACAATGGAAGTACAACAAAATATGTGGGAATCACAGCTTGTGGCAACTGGAAATATGCCTGCAGTGGTGATAAACAAGTTTTGAGCTGGGATAATTTAAAGTGTTGTGTTTTACTGGGGGAATGAAAGGCAAGGCAAGTGATCTGCTTGCACAGACTCACACCTGTGCCTAAGGATGGACCTGAACCCATCTGGAGTGGCCAGAGAAGAGGGGAAGAAAGGGATGAGTGAGGAAGGGAGATGAGAGGTTTTTGTTTGACTTTATGCTAAAGTATATAACATTCTACATTGTCAGATTCAGGATAGGACGCAAGAGGAAGATAAATCCAGCAGCTTTTGATGGGACCTGCACTGGTGATGATTATGGGCACAGTCAGTACCATCAAACACCTCACAGCACAGATAAGACAAGAAAAAGAGGTTTTTGAATGAATTTCTCAATGTAGAAAAACTCACCACAGGAATAAAATAACCATATATAAATGCAGACATACACACACTCAGAAAGGTAAAAATCTTAGAATTTGAGGTTTCCCCCCTCCCTGTGTGTGTGGATATGTACAGTAAATCTCTGGTGGACCAGGGATAAATGAGGAGGGATCTTGCCACTGATCTGATCACTCAGCTCTGCACCTACTGAGTGTAACTTCCACCCAGAGTGGATGTGATGCAGGATGCCAGCTGACCTTTGAGATCCAAGAAGGGAACCCTGGATCTCATTAAAACCCCGAATTTACCACTCAGCAGTGATTATTCAAAGACACAAAGGTTGGAGCCCAAGGGGGGTCATTGGAACCATCTCATCAGCCTGGGAGTGACTCAGTTCTGCTGTCCTGATCGAGCTGGACCACCTTGTAGGCTTGATTTAAGGTGTAGGGATGGGACTCAACAGCTCAAACACAGTCAGATCTATCAACATCTGAGCCAGTTGTTTCCAGTGTCAATGAAGAGAAACTACCCTGTCTGGATTGTGGATTTTTTAACTCAAACAGGGCAAATGAATTGCACTTCCAAGTTCCTGATGTCTTCCAGGGATGAAGAAAGTAACTGTCAGTGGTTAGCTTGGAGCTGACATCTGAACAACAAACATTGAAAGTGCAATTTAACACTGAACACTGTTGTCTGAGGATAACAAGTCAACTAAATGTTGTCCCCCACTGGTTTCACACATCATTTCCTGGATGTGTGTGCTTTCCTGGGGTTGCAGGGGAGTCAAGTGTTCACTGGGAGCACAGGACATCTGGAAGGAAACACAGGCTGGGAGTTGGACAGCTCAGTTTCAAGCACTGCCCTGTTGGATTCCCACAGCTCCACAGATTTCGGAAGGCAGGTCCTACTTGTCCCTGCCTCCAGCCAGCTCCCCACCATCCCTTGGCCTCCCTCACCCAGCACAGCAGGCAAGGACACAGCCTTCCCAGTGTGAGTAAAACCTACGGGTGCGGTCAGCACAGGCTTCTCAGTGGAGATGCCGTGTCTCGGGATGGGACATGAACCACATGGATGCAGTGGGATTAGGAGAGAAGGAAAAGAAAACCTTTGTCCCTTTACTTCCTTTTTCAGAGCAGTTTTTGTGGTCCAGGATTCCTTCTCACCTCCTGGGAAGGGGAACACACCAGGTTAGGGGTCAGGAGATACCTTCAGATCTTTTCTGTGATCCTTCCATGCCTGGGAAGAGAAAAGAACTTCCCTCTTCTAGGGCATAGGTTAAACTGCAATGTCAAGGAATGTTGATTTGAAAACACAGAATGGAATATCACTTGGCTGATAGGTGTGAAGGCCAGATTAGATTATCCTGATGCTCCTTTCTGTTTTACAAAGCTGTAATTATTTAAAAAAGAGCACTCCAAAAGGGGTCAGAGAGCCCACATTGGTTGGTTTGTCTTACAGTGCTGATGTGCAAAGACATATCCAAGCCTGACCTATTTCACCTGACATCCAGAATATCAGGTATAACAGCAAAAAGCAAACCATTGGTTTCCCTTGATCTACGTGAGGTGACTGTAATCACAACATAGTGCCCAGAAACTGCCCAGTGGTTTTAGGCACTGAAAATGCTTGGATTGGTGAGGGAGACAATAAACCCTGGCAGTCACAGGTGTTTTGGATGGGGCTGATAAACTGTGGCGGGTTTAGATAAGGTATCAGGAAGAAATTCTTCCCTGTGAGGGTGGTGAGGCACTGGAAGAGGTTTTCCAGAAAACTTGTGGCTCCCTCATCCCTGTGGTGTTCAAGGCCAGGTTGGACAGGGTTCTGACTATCCTGGGATAGTCAAAGGTTTCCCTGCCCAGGGCAGGGGGTGGAACGAGATGATTTTTAAGGTCCCTCCCAACCCAGGCCATTCTGTGATTCTGTGATTCCTTTTGCCTCGCAGCAAGGTCAAGACACTCCGGTGCAATAACATCACATGGAATTAATGTCTGTGAGTCCTGGGAAGGCATCAGGTGCCTCCGTCCAGCCCAGAGCAGGCTCTGTGTGATCATGCCAAGCTGTCAGTGGGAGCTACACCAGTCACAGTCGGGCAGAAGAGAGGAAAACTTCATTAGCATTGTCCATCCCACTTCATCTGTCCTATAAATCCTTTCTAAACCAGTGCGGGGAGAGAAGTTGATTTGCCTTTAGGTTCATCCCCTCCCATTTCTTCCTTCTACCTCTTAGACTCTCCCTCTTGACTGCTGTCCTCAGCCCTCTACATTCTTGTTCATTTAGGAGGTTGTTGATGATGTTTGATTTCTCCTTATTGCCTTCCAGGTTGTGAGTGAGGCTGAGAATTTGCTCTTTTTCCTGAATATAATGGCTTTTAAATTTTTTTTTTATTTTCATTAATTTTTCTTGAATGTTCATGAAATCAAGCATGTCTGAGAAATCCTGTCACTCCACCAGCTTGAGGATTGTCTACCCATCTCAGTGCTTTAGGTTAATGGAAAATACAGCCTCTGTATAGCTGAAGGTTTACATAATTTTCCTGCGAATTTGAATTCCCACATGTACACACAGTTTTACTCTTTTCCCTTGGGGAAAATGAAAACAAACAACTTCACTTCTGCTTAAAATCACTTGAATCCATTTGTTTTGTTTTGTTTTGTTAAGCAGAAATGAAGCATTTTGCTTGGGTCATGCTGACCTCATGCTCTGCCTATTTTCTTTACACAGAGACTTCATGGAAATGCTTCCCAGACCTTTCTCTTCAGCTGTGAGGCAACATTCCAGCATGGACAACATTTTCCTTGGTACGCCCTAGACCTTGACTTGCACCTTGTCCTCGTTCACCCAGTAAAAGAGGGGAAGGCAGTGCCTGGCTGGGGGTAGATGGGAGCCTTATACCATGAAACCCAAACACAGATGGTCTCTGACAGCTCAGAAAGATTCAGGTTAATTGTTATGGAAAAATGCTCCATTAAAAAGAAAACACAACCAAAAATAATAATTTTTTAAAACCCACCAGAAAACAAAAACAAACTAAACCCAAACAAACAGAAATATTAAATTCAGGAATTTGAAAATATTTCCTTTGGACTAGAAATGCCAAAATAAGGTCTTTCCAGAGACATGTTCTGGGGAGGGACAGCTGTTCTGAAAATGCAATTATTTCAGACTGGTTTTGACTTATTTGGGAAGAAGATAATGGCATTCTTCTGGGCCCACAGCTCTTGTTTCAACCAGCTGTAACACAGCCCCAAATCCAGCATCCCTGTACCTTCTGGGAGCTGGGCAATCCACATCTTCCATGGGAAACACAATTTGCCCAGGCTTTTTGGAGGTTGGCCCTTGGCCTGGTGGGTGCAAGAGATGGAGCAGGCTTGAGGAAAGCACTGCGAGAAAAATGGGGAACGGGGATCTGTGGAGAGCTTGTAAAGCCAAAAGAGGAAATCATGAGAGTGGATTCATTTTGTCTGAAAGGGGAAGGTACCAGTTGAAATCCGTGTGCACAGCTGAAGCCTGCACCAGCAACACATTCCCTTTCCAGGACCATATGAGAGGCATGAGTCACAGCTTGTGTCCCCATCCCCACCTTGGAGGGATGAAGTGCAGCATCGCAGTTTGCAGTGCAGTGGACTGGAAATAATCTCTCTGGGACAAAAAGCGCTGTTGGAAGTGGCTGCCATTTCCAAATGCCAGCATTTGGAAGCGTGCAAAGAATGACAGTCACAGGAACTGGTATTTGAGCAGGAAAAACGGTGCCAAGTGCTATATTTGGGCATGATTACTGCCGTGTTTATTATTATTATTATTATCACCACTCGAATTATAGTTCTGCTTGGAGACCATGCCTGACATCAGATCTCCTTTTAGCAAGGGCTGTCTGCAAATATTGCAGAGACAGTCCCTTCTCCCAGGGCAAAAATAAACTTAGTTGTTAAAAAATACCCCTCTTCAGTAACAGCAAGATTGCCCTGTGTGTAGAAGGAAGGGGAACTTGAAGAGATGGAAGAAGGTTCTGCTAAGTGCAGCCCAAACCATCCAACTCCCAGAGATAGCTCCTCTGATCAAGGAGTTTTATCTCCTAGTAGATAAGAAAGAGTGAAGCACTGCCATCTCCTTCCGAGGCACAGGGAGGGGAAGCAACTTGCCCCCAAACCTACCAGAGATCTCCCTAAGCTCAGCCTTCCTAGTTCAGAGGAGCAGAAGCCTCGTTTTTTCTGAACTGAGGTTTGGTGATGGGAGGTTTCAGTTACAGATGTCACTGCCTGGAACACCTGGAACACCCAGGAGAACGCATCTCTTAAAGGCAAGCTTTCAAAGAGACTCCCTAAGGGAATCTGGTTGGGCTGGTCCCCTTAGGGATGCCCATTGCAGAGTAGGGGCTGGATTCCATGCCAATCACAGCCTGCTTTGTGCTTTTAGAGGTTGTTTTTAAAATAGGCCTCTGTTTTCTAGGGCACCAGAGTATTGGTGTGTATGGGAGACCCTGACTGCCTGAAATGACACAGGAGCAGGACTCAATTGAGTAAATATAAGCATCTTGTGCCATTTTGTCCACACCACACTTTCCCAGCAGGTTCCCAGCTGCTGCTCCCCCAGGCATGGATCTCTCACAGACCTCTGTCATATCTGCCTGCCCCATGTGGGGGCACCTCAAGTGACAACAGACACGTCTGTTTAAGCAGCAGATCCTTCTCTACGTGCAGGTGTCTCCCAGTGAGGTGGATATCTGACCTCCTGTTACAGCCAGTGGAGACCCAGGGATCCACCAAACACTTGGAGCTGCCAGGTGAGATGTTCTGGCTTACCTGAAACATTTAAGCAGCATAAATACATAACACAGAAGACCTTCAGGAAGACTATTCCCTTTTGGAGTGGCAGCTGGAAGGTGGGAGGTGCTGTAGAGCCTCACCTATGGCACAGGACACTTGTGTTGGGAAGCTGAATCATGTCTCTAACCTCTGAGATAAATCTCATCCATCCAGTGTATCATTCCCTGTTGGGCCTTAAAAACCTTTCATGATCTTTTTCGAGCTCATCTGTTCTTGTGACTTTTCCAGCAGCATCCCAAATGGCTTTTCAAAGGAAAGGGATCTGTTTCACGGATGAGGGAAGTGTGGCACAGAGAAGTGAGCGGAGATGCCTGTGGTCATCCAGAAGACATAGCTGGGAACAAAGCCCAGTTCTCTCGACCACCAATCCAGGCCCTCCAGCCACGAGGTGAAAGTGTGTATTCCCACCTCTGATCCTCAGATCCAGCACAGGAGTTACTGGACTCCAGCTGCTGGCTGAAGGCTGCCTTTTTCCCTCTAACCGGAGGCTGAGAAGGAGTGAAGTTTCCAACATTCAGTTTTATCTAAGCCCCTAAGCCCAGCCTCACTCTTGAAGTGACTGGAGAACAGATGTCCATCTCATTTATATTTTGGGACCTTCAGAGACAGGTTTGGAGCACATGACCATATCCCACTGCTTTGATGCAGCGGGAATTCCCACTTCCATTTGCTGCTACGCTCTGAAAATTTGAAAATCCCCTCTGCCCGTTCCCCCTCCTGGCTGTGTGCATTGATATTCTCCACCATCCCAGTGCACTGATGTGACTCTGTGCACTGAATTTCAATTAGTGGGTAGGGGGTACAGTCCTCATACAGAAATCCATTAGAAGCTGCTTGCTATTGAAGGGCTGTGAGCAGATAAATGTGATTGTCTGTGAGCCTGAAAACAAAGGGAATGTGCTGTGATTTTACTGGAAGAAAGGTAGTGTCACTGGAAATGGTTCAGTATAAAAACTACTCTCAGGTGCTGCAATGAAAAGTCTGGGAAAATTGAGATGAATAAGGAAAGCAATTTAGCTAGGAGGGGAAAAAATGAGGAAAAAGGGAGCTTTATTTTATTAAATTACAGCGGTAGCTTTCCTTCTTTTTTTTTAAATTCATGGGATGGTTGAGAGAAAGGTCAGGAGCCTCATTCTTCAAAGCTGATGTTCAAGCCCCACGCACAGCAGTTCAGAGCAGAGGCTGCCTTTTCACACTGTGTTTCTAATGTGCCAGACATCCCTGGGGCTGCCTGGGCAGCTTCCTAAGAATTTTTCCACGGAGTTTCTCAGTTTTAGCTGGAGCAGCCACCTTCCCTGGGTGCAGGTGACTCAGATAAAGCCTCCATAAAGGCCTGTGTGTGTCTGAGTGCTAATGAAGGTACGACACTTGATTATCTCCGTGGATCCAGCCCTCAGAATTCCACTCTCACCACCCTTGAAGGGGACATCCAGCGACAGCCAACACGACCTGTCCAGCCTCCAGCTGCCAATCCCACAGGCAGCCTCGTGGTCCCGTAGACCCTGGGTCATATCTGCCAGCTCCACGTGGATGTCTCCTACCTGGGGAAAGTCTGAGCACATGAATCAAGGTCCTGAAGAGGGGGCAGATTATTGCCACCTCCATCCCTAAACATCTTCGGACTATTAACCTGGAACTGGTAGGTGCAAAAGTAAGGCAGAAAGCCTTGCAAGGAACAATCCCCACAAACTGTGCTGGCACCTTCACCTGAAGGTCCTCAAAAAGGGGTGATTCTCGTTTAATTTTAACTCTGCGTAGTGCACCTCAGTGGTGGAAAAGCCATCCAGCAATTCCCGGGAAGGGCAGGATGTGTTGCCAGCTATAAACTGACCCAGACTCATCTCTGCTTCGCATTCCTGTGCCCTCCAAACCTGAGATTTCAACTTTTCTGCCCTTCAGGCCGTATTTCCCAGCCTTCGAACAACAGCCACGGCACCACATTTGTCTCTAAGTATCACAGCTGGAACTTCCACTTTAGTGCAGCCCTCCAGAGTTTCACAGAACCACTAAATCGCAAGGATGACTCTTCGGAAAGCAGGGGAGGTGCTCATGCATTGGTGGTGTTTTCTGCACTGTGTCCTCCTTTGAGGTTTTCATAGACCAGCAGGAAGGGAGTTTGTCATTCCAACACAAACTGTGTGTCCGAACCACACAGTTTTCTGCACGGTCCACAATGCCACCAGCACCAGTGCTTGAAACAAGAAACAAGTCAAACGGGGAAGGAGCCACAGAATGAGTGCAGAGACCTGGTTTTGCTGCCAAAGCACTGCCCTCCTGCCCTTCATTTCTGCTCTCACCAATAGTTACTGCCCTTGCTGCCCTGAGGCTCCTTGCCTTGACACATCCAGATCCCAATAATCAGTGGCATCCAGATCCCACTAATCAGCTCTTCCAAGCAGACACAAAAATCCCACTTATAGTCCCTTCTACCCTGTGGAGTTGCCTGGAACTGAATCCAGGAGCTTAATCCAGTTTGTTGTTTCAGTAGCATAGGGCATCCAGTGCCTTTAGAGACACCTTTGGGTCCCTGAAACATCTGCAAAGGACTGGCAGATGTGGCACATCATCTGTGGGAGGTCAGGAACAGATGAAGAAGGTGGGAAGTCACACGGTAAAGTAAATATCTGCAAAAGTTCAGAATCCTACAGTAAAATACGTAGTATTTTACTGTCTAATAAATAGTTCTACTGGAGACACATAAGTCCTAGACAAGAATTAAAATAGTGTGAATCCCTATTGCTCTTCCTGCCTGTTCCCTCGTACTTCTCCACCCTAAATATATCAGATAATGTCCATTTTCTCCTGACTTTTAGACTTTCACTTACCTTCTGCATCACATTCACATATCCCAGCCTTCCCTTCCAATCACGACAGGTTTACACATCTTATTTCTTACCCTTTCCCATCCACACAGCCTTTGCTTCAAGAATAAAGCTACTCCATGCCTCCATCCACATCCCAATTCCTCCTTCAGGACACCCTGTTCCCTTCCCTGCCTGGCAGGTCTTCACTCAAACACCCCCTTAGAACAGGCACTGGAGTGTCTGTTTTGAGATGACACATCCCATAATGGAAACAAACAAGAGGGAAAAGTTAAACAGAAACCAAATTTGGATCAGTGCATGATGTATCACCCCTTAAAGTTCTAAAGATCTGGTGGGGCTGGAAGAGAGTTCAGCCTTCAGTGATTTTTTTTTCCCTCTGTTTTTGCAGAGAACACAATTTTATGGGTGCTGATTTTACTTTGAGAACCACATGGCAAGAAATATGCAAGTCCTGCAGACTAAATAAAAGCACTGAGAAACCCCTTGCGTGTGACTGATCCTTTTAGAAGGGCAGATGATCAGTTGTGATCACTCAAGTCCAGGTTTCACCTTTCCACCACCAGCAATGCATGGTGTGCCACAAGTTTAGGCTCTTTACTAGAGACAGAATAACCACAAATGCTGTTTCTGTCTCCCATGGCTCTTTGTTTTTTTTTCCAGCTAGGCTATGGCAATGAAAGATAAGACTGGGATTGCAGGGTGGTCAAAATATTGGAGAGACATGAAGTCATGTGGCATTAATGCACCAGAGAGCTTAATGCTAAACTTGTCCTTTAATCATTAATCATCTTGTAAATAGCATTAATCTGAGTCTTGAAGGAATTACCCTGCAAAAGGCTTTGATCCCAGCCTTTTGGGGAATAAAGCCCTTTGGGAGTGATTTTAGAATCACTTTCATTCTATCAAATATGATGAATTGAAGAGAACCAGCACCTCCCGTTGATTTCACTGTACTTCAAAATAGGACAAATATTTCTTCAGAGTCAGCCAAAAAAGGGAAATTACAAACACCTGAATTATCCTTATTTTATTCAAAAGTTTTTATTTCCAGATGTACTACAAGAGATTATGCCAACCTTCACTGCCTTATCCAGAGTCAGCTGTTCCAGCTTCCCAGAGCACATCACAAGTTGGCGTGAGGCAGAGATAAGCCTCGCAGGAGGTCAGAAAGAGTTCAGAAGAGCAGAACGAGGACAAAAGGCAAGGGGGATCTACGATAAAAAAATGCAAATGCATGAGACTGAGCAGAAAGGCACTCGAAGTGCAGCTGTATCCGCTCGCTCTGAGCCTTGTGGAAGGGCAGGTTGTCTAGACTGTGTGCAGCAGCAGCACTCAGTGAGGGATGGAGCCACACGTGGTGGAGGAAGGGCAGCAGGAGGGCAGGGGGAAGCACGGTCTGATAGCAGCCAGTTCCCATCTGCCTAAACTCATTTACACCCAGGTTTCTGGGTCCCTGCCCAGGACACAGCTCTGCCTCTTGCCCTTGGGACTGTGAATGCTCTGGGGTGAGGGTTTGTTCCTAATCTGTGCAGGGCGATGTCAAACTGTGCGCTGGTCCCTGTGCCGCAAGGCTCCTGGTCCAGTTACCACAGGGGGCACAGAAGATAAGATAGAGTCATCGAATCATGGAATTGTTTAGGCTGGAAAAGCCCTCTAAGATCATCGAGTCCAATCACTAACCCAGCACTGCCAAGGCCATCAGTAAACCATGTCCCCAAGTGCCACATCTACACATCTTCTAAATCTCTTCAGGGATGGGGACTCCACCACTGCACCGGGCAGCCTGTGACTGGACAACCCTTTCAGTGAATAAATCTTCCTTAATATCCCATCTAAACCTCCCCTGGCACAACTTAAGGCCGTTTCCTCTCATCCTCTCCCTTGTTCCCTGGGAGCAGAGCTGACCCCCGACCTGGCTGCCCCCTCCTGTCAGGGAGTTATGGAGAGCCAGAAGGTCCCCCCTGAGTCTCCTTTTCTCCAGGCTGAGCTTCCTCAGCTGCTTCTCGTGCTCCAGACCCTTCCCCAGCTCCATTCCCTTTCCTGGACACACTCCAGCCCCTCAATGTCTTTCTTCTTCCCTTGCAAGGAGGAGCACGTGCCCACAGCATCGCCAGGGCCCCCATGGATATGCTCTCGGGGTCTCTGTCATGGGCACTGAAACTCTCTTAAGGCCATTCCTGTCTTTAGAGGTAGCTGCTTACCTTTGGGGTTGATAAAATAGCAGAAAAAAGTAATTACAATAGGAAAGATGCCATCACTGAGCATCTCGATAAAAGTTGTTCTCTACCCTCCAGAAAGTTCAGTTTAAAAGAAGCGCAACCAGGATATTCACCAAACCACAACATCAAATTTGGTATTTCTGAGAGGCTGAAGATTATGAAAAGCTTTACACAATAATGTTGAGAAACTGGAGAAAAGATTCATGACTTCTGGTGCAGGCCCATCTCATTGGGACATTCCTCTTAAATTTGTTCACACACCCCTTCACCATCTCTCTATTGCACACACACATCCTTCGGAGGCAAGAGATTTTCTCCATGGCTAAAGAGTATCTTATTTTAGAACAAAAAAAAAAAAAAAGTAAAAATGTAACGACAAAAAAAGTAAAAAAAAAAAAAAGTCACATGGCAAAAATGGACACAAAATGAGTCATGATGTAAAAGGATGCACCTGAAAGGAAACTTAAACCAGCAGCTTCCTTCTTGTTGCAGGCTGCAATGTGCTGCCACATGTAAGGAGTTGAGAGGAAAGTGAGAACTTGTCCTTTCTGCTTCACAGCCAGGCGCATCCAATGTTGCAACCAAAGTCCTGGGCTCTCCCTGTGCTCACACTCCACTTCCCCAGTCAGGGCTGCAGCTGCAGAAGTGAATCAAATTAAATTCTGCTTCAGCACAGGCAAACAGAAGCTTTGTATCAAAAAATATGTGATGTTGCAAGTGACGGCAAACTCAGACCACAGGCAAAGTTCCCACAGTGAAGTGAAACTTGAATGTCTTCAATCGATCAGGCAGAAACACGCCAGCTTCTCCTCAAGTCATGAGACAGAGGTTTTCTCTCCACTGATGCAGGAGAGGACAAATCTTCTCAGCTTACCCGGTCCTCTGCTTGTCTATACAAAACCCTGCACCACTGTAACTAAGATGATCTCATGAGGAAAATTGAAATTTAAAATAAGATAAAAGTTTTTTTAAATTAGCCTTGGGCTTTTGTTTGTGGTTTGGTTTTATGGGGTTTTTTTCTACTTTTTCAGAAGCCACAGTCTGCCTTAGCCCTGTGTGGTTTCAGACACCCCACCGAGTCACCTGGAACAGAGGCAGCTCAGTCTGAATTTATACTCAGTGCAAAGCATCAGGGTCTCTTGGGCCCTTGGTTTCTCTTCTTACCTCAAGATCTTCCCCTTTCTTCTACTCATCTAGTGACTAAAACCTCCCACCAACACAGTGGGTAAAAATAAGGAAGAAAAATTAAAACTGCATGGATTTTAGTTTGCAGTGACTACTAAAAGACGCCTGCACCCCTGCTTTTAAAAGATTAGGCTTCCAAACTCTTTTTCATCTGCGATCATTTGCTGAATTCATGCAGAATCCACAGCGAGGCTCTGCCCATCTGAAGCTCTGTTTCTTGCCAAGGCCGCCCACTCAGCCCAAGTCCTGAGCCTTTAAAGCCACTGGGGGACCAAAGCCCTCAGCACCATCCAGCCCTAACCCCCATATTGCAAGGCTGGGTCTGGTAGGAAAATGAACAGAGATGGAAACGGGTTGTGCTTCCCCCATTCCCCCACAGAGGCACAGATTCCTTTTTCAATCATCTGAAGCTGTGAAGAGAAAGGACAGTCTACAATGCAGGACCTTGGGTCACATTTGGGCCTGTTGCCTCCCTTCTCCTGTACATCCTTAGGCAACCACGACAGGGAAATGTTCTGTCTTAATTTGTCAACCAGGCTGAATACTGACATTTAACCCACGGCCACGATTCGCTCCAAGCACTGACCAGCTTCCCACAGCTTCTTACAGGAAGCTGCCACCAGCCTCTAACATCTTTCACCTTAATATTTACTCCTTTTTGTTCTGCTGACGTTTCCTGGCTCTGCCTCTTCCACGTGACTCAGAGATTTCCCGGACCCCGACTCGGCGGTGACATCAGCTCCGAGAGCTGAAGTTCATAAACACCACTCGTTATGTCAAACTGTAATTATGGGGGAGGTGGGGGGGGGGGTTGTTTGGCTTTTTTCCGAGTTAGGATGTTGGGTTTCCTCTAACACCGTATTTGGAGCTGAGCTGCAGCACTCCTGCTGTAAGGAATCGCTGTGATTTTAATGACCAAAGGAGAGAAAGTGAATCACAGGGCCTTGTTTTGGTCCCTGGTGTCTCGAGAGACAGGTATGTGTAAAGCAAACTGTGCTGCAAAGCACCTGGTATAGACATAAGGCAAAAGTCCAGCCAAGCTCCAAGGTGATTTCCGTGTCCTGAAGTCACCTCTGGGAGTGACTTCATCTCCAGGAGACTCAGCGACTTAAAAAAAAAAACCCAAAACAGTAAAGATATTTCAGACATGCCCAGCATCTGCTGGCCCAAGCAAACATTGGTAACTCTATAAATGCATCTGCTTTCCCTGTTGTATGTGCACTTTTCTCCTTTTAAAAGAAGCGTTTATCTCACCCTACAAAGGCAAGGTGAAGCAGCACCGATGCAGCATGTGAATATCAGAGAATCACAGAAAGATTTGGTTGGAAGGGACCTTAAAGGTCATCCACTTCCAACTCCCTGCCATGGAAAAAGATGACACCCACTAGGTCAGCTTGCTGAGGGCCCATCCAACCTGGCCTTGAAGACTTCCATGGAAAGTCCCTGCACATCCTGTGTTAATACTGTTTATAGTGGGTTTCAGTACAGTAAATTTTGCACCAGCCTAAACACAAGTCACCTAAAATTCTTCATCGTTTCACATATTCTCAGTTTCCACAGAGGTTGACTTGAATTCACAGCTTTTCTGTGGTTTTTATATTAGTTTTGTATATATAGGTTATTTTTCCTTGTCTTTCCATGGTTTTCAGGTTCACTTCCCCGAAATCTCAATTCCTCAGCCGGAGTTCAACAGAGCCACCTGCAAGCACGTCACCTTTTCTTTCCAGGACAAGGTGAACACCTGCCCATTGCAAACACTACCTGGGGCTGTGACTCAGCTCTGCCAGGAGTCACAAGCCCCGGGGCCCTGCCAGGCCACAGGTAACACGTGTTCACACTGGGGGTGAATTATGAGCTGTCACGAGAATGAGGCATGAGCCTGTCGGAAATGCAAGCCAGGCATCTCCTGTTAGTACAGGAACCAACGAGATTCCAGAGCTGGGGAGGCCCTTGCAGCACTTCAAGGCTGCAACAGGTGACTTTTAATCTGGTTTATCAGCAGGTCGTATGAATTCCAGCAAAATAATTGAGTCTACCTCACCCCCTTAAAAAAAAAAAAAAAAAAAAAAAAGAAAACAAGCTAAAAAAAAAAAATCAGACTTCACAACATAAGCAAGTTATTATGAGAAACGCCCTGGAGTTCTGGTAGAGATATTTGTTTTTTCAGCCTGGATTTCTTCTTTTTTTTGGGGGGTATGTTTTTTAATCTTTTAATAACTCTGTCTGGAATTATTTCTCTGTGAAAACTGCCACTCTGGTCATAAAAGGTAGAAATAATGTTCTAAGCAAATGAAAAGGGGCACCTTTTCAATATCTAATCTATTTGGGGAATTTGGGGTTAAGGGACCAGAGCGGACATGTCCAGGTGGGGAAATCTTGCCTAGTGTTTGAGTGGGAGATTTTGGCTGATATCAAGCCTTAAAGGTAGGGATTTTGGGCTGGCTTTTCCTCCAGGGCTGGTGTTTTATTGGCCAGGTATGGCAACAATGATTCAGCAGCACTTGCTGCCCCTCTGTCATGGATGAAGGTCGAAGCACCTCTCCCAGATGCTTCCCACATTTCTGGGCCTGGGCTTGAAGGTGACAAAACACCTCTTCAGTACATGCAGAGGTGAACCTGTCCTCTGTCCTGAGCCCTCTCAGGTCTCCCAATTTATCCTGTCCAATGCCTGAAGTGGACACAGCCCCCTCGACACCGGTTGCTCATGGCCCTGCAGGTCCCCATGAATTTCTGCAGTCTCCTTGCTGGTATTTCAGTTCAGTGCTTTACACCAAACAGCTGAGACCCAGTGTAGAAGAAACAGCATTCAGAACAGCCAACAACTCTGACCAGGGCTGAGGAACCTCACTTTCCAAGCAGCTCAGACCAAGACTTTCCCCCCCAACCTCAGCCCTTCCCATGAATATTCTGTGACTCACGGCCACGGGTCACTGGAAGGCTCTCCTAGGAGAAGGCTCCCATGTTCTGCTCAGTCACTGCTGGCAGTGGTCCCTGTGGACCATCAGTATGATCCTGTACAGTTGCTTTTGTGCTCTTGTGTTCTTGCATGTTTGTTTCCCTTAATTTCAGGAATGGCTTTGGACTGATCCTCTCTCATCCCACTCTTGTGCTCATCCTGTGCACTGTGGGCTGGAACCAGAGAGTACAAACACAAGTGTTGCACTTATTTTAGAAAACAACATGTAAATGACTACTCTAGGGCAACTTAGCCCAATATTTTGGTTGACAGTGGTGACCTAAGGGAAAGTATGACATGATAAACATGCGGTCACATTTTTCCTGAATCCTGTCCCAGTGAATCTGTGCAAATAACTTTCAAAACCCTGAAGAACTCTCTCCGTGGCATATTTGGTGATGGAAAATATGTCTCTGTCAGTGGAGAACATCTGTGGATACACAGAGCTTCGCTTTTCATCCCCTGTGGTTTAAAAAGAGTGAGGTGAAGGTGCTGCAGCTCCAAGAGCAGCACCAGGGTGGGGGTGAAGGTCCTGGGGAAAGAGGACAGCACCACATAGCACAGGAAAGCCTTGGGTGTACCTTTTCTATGGTCAGATTTGGGTTATTTGGGAATGGTTGATGGGACCACTGCCATCAAATAAATAGGATTTTGTCTGAGCTGTGCTATCTGAAGTAACTCTGTGAAAGACACCCCAGCTGCATGAGCAGTAAAGGGTGAATCCAGCTGTCTGACGTGCTGAATAAGAAACTCTTTGTGCCCCCAAAAGTAGTCACATCTGTCTTGTATGTTCTCATGGGCAGACCCTAGATTTCGTTGCCAGGTGTGTTGGTTATTTTTGTGTTTGGCTGCAAATATCTCAGAAGAGAGGCTACAACGTGGCTGTGCCTCTTGGAAAAAAAGGCATGAGACTTCAAAGACAACTGAATCATTTTGGAATTTAAATGGTGTGGAAAAAAAGTCTTGAGGAAGTGTGAAAAGGAATCTGGAACAGGATGCCCAGAGAAGTGGTGAAGTCACCATTCCTGTCAGTGCTCAAAAAGCATTGCAGATGTGGCACTTCACAATATGGTTTAGTGAACTTGGTGGTGTTTTGTTGAAGGTTGGACTTAATGATCTTGCAGGTCTTTTCCAACCTTAATGGTACTATGATACTATAACACAACAGGATCAAATAACTCTTCTTTAAACCTTAAAAACTACAGGAAAAATTATTTAAAACTACTGAAAATGTCAGGGCATTGCCTGAACAGCAATGCCGAGGTTTGGTTCAGATCCTGTTGCAAGGGAAATATGAACACAGCAAACCTATGTGGTGACTATCTGTTTCTCAGACAAACTGCTACTCAAACAGAGCCTGTCGTAGCAAAATAGGTCCCCTCACACCACTTCACTGGAATAATCCTGAAGAGGAAACATTTGTGCCTGCCATGTAGTAGAGAAGCAAAGGATTCCATGGACATAAGAAAAGCATCTCTTGGGAGACCTTAGTATGTCTAAACTTTGGGTCTTGGCACAGCCATGGAAGCAAAACTCCTTGAGAGTTGGTTTTGTCCCTGGAAACTCCTCACTGTCCCTGTGGGTGCTTCCTTCTGTCTGTAGCCAGCAACCTGGAAAGGTAAAGCTCATGGCAGCAGGACTCGGCTGATCTGACATAGAATAGGAAGCCTTCAGTGAGTCTGACCTATTAACCCTAATCTCATAATTACCCCACTACTGATCAGGAAGTGTGCGCTAATTAGCAGAGCGTTAGAGCAGAAATTTGCACCCAGGGCATGAGTCAGGAGCCTAATCATCCACACCTCCTCCCAGGCCCCACAGAGGCTGGAACTGCAGCAGGTAATGAATGTTATTACATCCCTCTCCTTTTGGGTGGAAATAGCAAACAATTACATGAGAAAATGGGTCTTGTCACCTTTCTTGCACCACGTTGTCCTTGTCAGCTGCTTTAATGGCAACACAGTCCCAAAAGAATTTACCTGACAGAAATGTCATCATAGAGCCATGGAATGGTTTGGGACCTTAGAATGGAAGGGACCTTAGAGATCATCTCATTCCAACTCCCTTGCCATGGGCAAGGGACTCCTTCCACAAACCAGGTTGCTCCAAGCCCCATCCAACCCGGCCTAGAACACTTCCAGGGATGGGGCAGTCTTCTCTGGGCAACCTCTTCCAGTGCCTCACTTCCCTCACAGGGAAGAATTTATTCCTAATATCCAATTTAAACTTATTCTGTCAGTTTAAAGCCATTCTTCCTTGTCCTATCACTGCATGCCCTTGCAAAAAGTCCCTCTCCAGTGTTGAGTCAGCCAAGCAGAATCCAGCCTTGCTTTTTGAGTGACACTAACCCAAAAGAGAAGGCTTGGGGACTGATTCTTGTTTATGTTGTCTCATTTTCTTACACAAAATGACCTTTAGCCCCTGGACAGACTAAAACAGAGATGCAGCAACAACTTTAGACCGTCAGGCTGCAGGATCCACTTTGGGTCCGTGTCTCACTTGCTTTCTCCAGCCTTGCCCTTGCTTGGCGGGGCTGTAAGGCCTAAGGACCCAGAGCAGCTGATCCTTGAAGAGGTCTCCCACTGAATTTCTCTGGATGGCAGGTTTACTTCTCCTCAGGAGGAACATGGGCTCCATCCAGGAACATGCTGCCCTGGAGGGGCTCAGGGGAGGGGAAATGAAAGATTTCACCAGGGAAGAACAGGCTTTATTCCCAGTGCTGTTCTCATCAAGATGAAGGGAGTTTTGGGAAGGAAAAGCCTTGCTCCTGAGCTCTGCTGGGCCCAAGGGAATGGCAGGTCCATGGGAAGATCACCCTGCTGTTGCTGTACAGTCACACCCGGGTTTTACCTCAGGGGTTCTCAGAAGACTTCTCAGAGCAGGCACAATGTGCACAAGGTCCAGGCAGAGGTGTCACCCTTCTGGTGTTGGTTATCCCCAGGGGAGGAGCTGACTCTTCCTACCATCCTGAACTTCAGCCCCAGGAGATCTCCCAGAGCATGGGGAGCTGGGACAGGTCCAGAGGTTACATGGGGGACAACACAGAGGAGAAAAGAGCTTTGGGCTTTGCAACCTGTCACTTCTCAGCTCAGGTTGTCCGTGCATTCATCACAGGGGTGTCTGGGACCAAACAACCAGATTTTCACCAGTAGGATCTTGTGCAATGCTCAAGGGGAAGAGCCAGAGGCAAAAGCCATTCTCTTTGACACCACGATTCCTACTGAAGATAAAGCACCTCTGCTCAGTGAGTCAAAATAAGGCATTTTTTCCCCCTTTTGGTAGTTGATTTTGCAGCCAGAGGCAACTGCAGTGTGGGATTGGATCATTTCACAGCCAAGGGCATCCCTAAATCATTGCTCCAGTAGTCCTCAGGTCCAAGCAATGAGCTCCCACATGCAGCCCACACCGAGCCCTTCCTCGCTCCATGACCATGAGTCAGGAATTCGCACATGTAGTTCCTTATCAGCCAAATGCAGTTTTTCTTTTGGTTTTCTTTCTTCAAAATTTTGATGCGGATGGAAAAGAAAGTAAAAGCAACAAACAGACAAAACTGTGCATAAAATATATTATTTTGCTAATAATGCCTGAAAAGTGAGAGTAACATTTACCAGTATTCCAGGAGCTGTCTAAGTCCAGGTCAGCTCCCACATCAAAAGATTGATTTGCTAAGAATGGTGTTATTCTGCCTTGTGTCCTTGAGAATTTCTCAAAATTAAATCTTAGGGGTTTTGTCCCGGGCTGACAAATTATCTTCTTGCTTTAAAACTCCATTTTTAACTCTTGTAAGAAACTTGTGACTGCAAATGTTGTCTGAGGCGGTACAAAGTCCAATTAGCAGCTCACCCTGCAGCAAGGATCAAATTCCACTGCTGAATGTAGTGTGCAGCTCTCTTTTCCCCTGACCTTGAGATCTTGCTACTTCATGTGCCTGGAAGGCAGAATTTAAACTGATAATAATGATATTCTTGCCCTTACAATCTGTTTTTCGTCCAAGAATCTCCAGGTGCTTTAGAACTCCTGGGAGGCTCCGGCCAGGTTCTACATCACACCTCTCCCTCAATTGTTTCTGTTCACTATTGTTTCAAGCATGGCCACGTTAGCAGGCTCTAAACACGAGGGAGTGGTGAGAAAAATGGGAACTCTCTGTGTTGGATGACTTTGTACCACACGTGTGACTCATCCTTATTCCCTGTGATTTTGGTGTGATTCCCCTCAGCACTGCAAATTACCACATTTCCGTTCAATCCATGTGTAAAGTGGGACTGAAAAGGCAGTTTTGCCTCAAGTCGCCCTTGAAGAAGGGTGAAAGACGCGGCAAACTGTGTCCTTCAGGATGTTTTGTTACTCTTACAGCTCTTCCACAGGTAACTCAGAATAGACAAGAACCTGGAAAAGCTAAAATGAAAAGGAAATAAAGAAAAAAATATTGCTAGAGAACTACTGAGAGCCAAGGATGAAGGGCCAGTGTAAGAGGTGAACATGAGGTGGATAAAAACAGATTAAACGTGTCCCTTTTCTTCCACAGGGGAAATTTCCACTAGACCAGGTGGTAAGCCCCATCCAGCCTGGACTTGAACAGGGCAGAGAAGCACAAGTTTTTTCTTTTTTCCCCTGATTTTGAAGCATTTTCTACCAAAGGTGTGGATCCCTTTGTTCCTGTTGGTTGTCACAAGCCAAACCCAAACTTGCCATCACAGGCCACGCCATGGATGCTGAGGTCACAAATTGAAGCCACAAACTGAGAAATGATAAGGATCTTTGCATTCCCTGGCAGTCAAGGCTTCTCTAGCCATCTTGCAGACAGTGAGGAATTAATCCCTCCTGCAGAGTGCTCAGTGTTCCTCCTGTTTTACACAGAGGTAACCTGAGCCACAGGAGGTGTTTAAATGTCTTGGCCAAGGTCTTGGAGGAGCCTCAGCCACAGATTCAGAACACAGAGCTCAGATGTCTCCTCTCCAAATCCTGCTGACTGAGCACTGTCAAAAGCTCCTTGTCCCATCACCTCAGGTAGATTCCTTTGTGCTGAATCACTGGTAGTAAAAAGAATATAATAATTAGAATAATTAACTCCTACATAAGCAAGACAAAATGAAGTTTGCAGAGATCTCCAAGAATTCTTTCTCAGTAATTTGCATCTACGTAAATGTCAGCACTGGAAAGTCAAATCACTCAACCCCAGGCCTGTCCTTTTCAGTCACAGGCATGTCTGGGATCAGAGAGGCTGCTGTGAACTCCTGAAACCCAGCTCTCCTCATGCCAAGGTGCTGGACTGCCAAAGGGGTGATGTACACCCAGACACCAAAGGTGGGTGAGAACATATTTTAGTCTCATCACACGCCTGCCAGCCATCCCAGAAAGGCTGACTGCAACACCTCATCCCTGGAGCATTCAGCATGTGATCAAGGTCACATTTTGCATGTCAAATTTCCCAGCTGGAGACCTGGGCAGTTCCCACCAGGAATTTGGGTGTGTTTGCACAAAGGTGCCTTTACCCAGACATTCAGCCTGACAGGAGGAGCAGCGCAAGCATGTTAGCTAGAACAGGTGCTGTTAAGAATTTGGTGAAAACCATCATTTTTCAGGAGGTTGAGAGCAGTCTGCATTACTCTTGCCCTTTCAGACGTGGTCTCTAGGCCTGTTCTTTGGAAGAGGGACAAAGCCAATGTTTCAACTGGAGTTTCATTCCTGCAGAAACCAGACTGGGGGGTTTTTTGTTTGTTTTCCTTGGAAAAAGCCTACAGGTTCCTATGCACAGCACTCCTAATTTGCCCAACCATCTGCAGCAGAAGGCTGGTGGTGAATCAACACCAGCTGGAGCTCAGCAGAAGCTTTTAGGTTGCAACTATGCCGGGCTGCATTCTGAACCTTCATTAATAGGAACCTCCCAACTGTTTCTAATATCTGCTGCTGTCCTGATTGATCAGATCCCCACCAGCAGAGCAAGCAAGAGGTCCTCCCACTGTTTTTGACTCCCAGTCCACAAGCACTCCTAGATGATTGTTGGTGTGACTAAGCAAACTGATTTCAGTAATCTCAATCTTCAATTTTCAGTTCCTCCTCCAAAATCTACCCTCCTTTTGGGCTACAAGTTCCTCAAAAGCTGGTTCCTTCTGTTTTCCAGGACCCAGAGGATCTGACAGGGTATAAGACCCTGGGGAAAGCAAAGTGTTTGTTTGGTGTGAGAGTGTGCTGAGATCAGTTCCCAAATCTCACAGCCAAGATGTTAGATGATTTCCAGGCCACCTGTAGGATTCCCTGCCCTGTTCATGGATCACAGGAGAGGAATATAAAGTTGAATGTGCACATTTTGTCAAAATTGTAACTTGAAGCTCTCCCATAACCCCCTTCATTTGGCCAAGCTAGTCCCAGTTCCTAATAATGGTTTCGCTAACCAGAAGAATTAAGTGCAAACAAATGTATGGGGCTTTGAGCAACCTGGTCTAGCGAAAGGTGCCCCTGCCCATGGCAGGGGGTTGGATAAAAATGATCTTTAGGGTCCTTTCCAACCCAAACCATCCTAGGATTTATGATCTAAGGTATTGGCAAACACAAGAGCATAAAATGTTACTGGGCTGGGATCAGTCATTTATGCATCTGGAAGGCTCTGTCCTCTATAAATAAGGGCAAGTTCAACTAAAAATGATTGATGTTTGTTTCTGGAGCCCCAAACACTTTTGCTTGCACCAGAGGAGACCCAAGTGCTGCTCATTTCCATTGTGTTGAAACCCTTTTAATGCCCTCTGATGGTTTTATGGATGCTGTAAAACACTTTCACCTCTTGGTTCATCTTCACCCTTGCCTGAAGGGTGGACTGCTGAGGACTGGGAGAAGCCAAAGCTTCTGCACAGCCTTTGGCTTCATCTACAGAAGGAGAGCTGAACAGAATCAATGTTGGAGCTTTATTTCATAAAATTAATCACCTCATTCTTGGGCAGATGGAGAGGAATGTGTGTATTTTGAACCACTGAGAGTGAAGGGGAAGAGCATACCCACAAAATGCCTTAGAACAACATCAGCTCCTAAATGGCTGAAGAGATGGATTTTGGGGCTGGCTGTCAAGGCTCTGCTCACATGGATGAAATCCTGGGATATGTCAGAGATGACCTGCTGCTTTGTTCCATAAATTATATCTTTCCTAGGCCTGGCACATCTGTGCCAGGTGTTGAACCTCTAGGTTTTTTCTCCTGGGAAGAGCACAGACAACCAAGTTCTGTGTTTAAAACAGGGGCTGGAAATTCAATGTATCTTCACTGATTTCAGCTGATTTGCTTCAAAGTTGGTTGGTTGAGATTGGAACATGGCACAGAGACGCATTGCTTCAGCCACACCTATGCCATCACCTGTCCATCTAACATTTCTTCACTGTTTAATGTGAGGGATGTTTCGTATCTGCCCACAGGTAAGTCAATGAACCCATAGTTGATAACATCTCTGTTATAAAATCACAGACTGGTTAGGGTTGGAAAAGACCTTAAAGATCATCCAATTTCACCCCCCTGCCACAGACAGGGGCACTTCTCACTAGACCAGGTTCTCCAAGCCCCATCCAACCTGAACTTTAACACTTCCAGGGACGGGACATCCACAACTCCTGGGCAACCTCTTTTTGTTGCCCTCTGACCTTCACTGAATGGTCTACTCAACATTCAGTTCACACCTCTATGTTGACATAACACCCTGTAGGCAGACACGGATCAGAAAGAACAGCACTGTCGT
Source organism: Atrichornis clamosus (assembly GCA_013400975.1). NCBI lineage: Eukaryota > Metazoa > Chordata > Aves > Passeriformes > Menuridae > Atrichornis > Atrichornis clamosus. The sequence continues at coordinate 37,356 of WBMZ01003643.1, read as the reverse complement.
TCCTAGTTTTTGTCTTTTGCCTGGGTCTTGCTCATTGTTAGGTAACAAGTCCTCAAGTATTTTCTTTTTCTTTCCTTTTCTATGAATTTGCAAGGGAAATGGCACCAGGCTTCTGTCTCCAGACACTGGCATGCTTTTTTTTAATTTGCACTCAGCCCATAGAAACAGGATGCAGCTACTAATTATTCAACTCGATGATCCTGAAAATATCCTCTAAACACATTCCTGGAGGGATCACAAGGGAACCAAGGCTTGGCGTGGCAGCAGATGGCGCTGAAGACCTTGGAGCCCATCAAGGAGCCCTGATCAACCCACTCCCACCTTGTGGGGCTTCCAAAGAAACCTTCCCCCACCCTGTTACCCTCTTACAGCAGAACACAGGGAGACCTTGTCACTGAGACATGGTTCAGTGAAGAGCAGGGTTTGAGTATATTAAGTTCTGAGAAGTGGGATCTCATGCTGTGGATGAGGGTTAGAGGGTCTAACTGGGAGTGTGAAAATGGCTACAAGCCATGGACCACAGAAGATCCCTGTTTCAGGTCAGCAGCCCCGTGTAAAGCCTTCTCCACCACCAGTCTATTTGGAGGGTTCCACGTGGCCACAAAGCAGCTGATGGCTTCTTGCTCTGACCTCAGTAATCTCTGCAGATGGAATTTGCATTTACAGCTCCAGAAGTGTGTCTCCAGTTATGGAGTGGGCTCGGAGCCACTGTCTGCCACTGTCACCATGAGACCTCTGGGGACTTGTGCCGGCCTGTGCCGTGGGATTTCGGGTCAGGAGCCATCGTACCTCCTCTCATCTGATGGAACACGCTGTACCTTAAGTGGAACTTGACACATCTGATAGAAAAAAGACTGCTGTGACCTCTCAGTCTTCCCTGCTTATTCCTCTGATGGTTTCAAGAAAAAAGCAGAGGAAGGTGCTCCTTTGGCCTCCTCTGTGGGTGACGCACACGTGGTGGTGTGGCTGGAGGAGGCCGTATCCTTTGGTCACTCGGGTCTGGGACCACAAAGGTTTCTTAGCTGAAAAATGCAAATTTTTGTCTATTCCACTGGTGGGTGGGCATGGCTGTGGAAGAAATGCACATTTCCAGGTGCCCACAGCAAGGAGCAGTGGGAGGATGACTTCAGGTGGAGCACGTGTCATATTGAAACACCTTCTGGTGTGACTAACGTGAGCTGTGCCTTCTGTACCTTAAATAGAGAGAGCAGAGCAGACGCCCAGATCTGCTTGTCCCTGGCTCCCTATCCAATCAATTAAGTCAAAGGCACAGGGGCATTTTGTCACCGAAGTCTAAACTGGGCATCAAACCTGCTGGGAACTGGGCACCACCCGCCTTCCTCTTGAAGTTCAGCTGCAATGTGGGCACTGCAGGTGCTGGGGCGTCTCAGGAAAGTGCTGTGCCTTCCTAGCAAATTGGTGTCATAAAGGCTGTAAAAGTAGTAAGGGTGAAATATGTCCTTAATTACCTGTGAGCACAGGGCCAGCCAGACTGGGGCCAGACAAGAACCTCCATCTTGCCCTTAAAGCTTCTTTGAGTTTAGCAGTTCAAATCCACGAGTCTCACCAGGGCAATGGAGAAATACCCCGAGGATCATACCCGAATACAATCCCAGCTCCATAAAGTACGCGGGTTAGCTGAGAAATCCCCTTCGTTAACATCCCTGAAGACATTGTTAAAAACCCTCCCCTGGGGCCAGTTCCCTGACCTCCAGCAGCCCATGGTTACTCATCACATCACAGATCATCGTGACCGTTTTAGACAGGAAATTAAGCTTCTCACTAAACACCCTTATCTAATCTCCGTGCTCAGTATTTCCACCTTACTTGCCCCAAAGACATTTTCCCTAACATCCATAAAGCTGGGACAGATCAAAGGACTGTTGTCACGGGTTGTGTGTGCCCACAGCGATGGGAAGCTTTTCTCACAGGTGCCACACCCCCAAGTTTCACCTGCAGCTCAGTTAACTCAGACCTTGGCTGAAGCTCTTTAGTGGTCATGGGGTCAGCCAGGAACTTATCCCCTTTGCTCATAGAAGGACATTTCATTCTTCTCATGGCAGTTGCATGGAGATGATCAGGACATTGATGCCCACATTGGACTCATATTGATTCTGCCAAGTATAACAGGCATGTGGCTTTTTTGGATGAACAGGAACAAGGGCATGTGGTGATAGGACAAGGTGGAGTGGCTTTTAACTGAGAGTAGGTTTAGATTAGAGATGATGAAGAAATTCTTCCCTGTGAGGGTGCTGAGGCCCTGGCACAGGTTGCCCAGAGAAACTGTGAATGGCCCGTCCCTGGCAGTGTCCAAGGCCAAGCTGGACAGGGCTTAGAGCAACCTGGGATAGTAGAAAGCATCCCTGCCCACAGCAGGGGGGTTGGAATGAGGTGGAATTTAAGGTTCTTTCCAACCCAAACTATTCTGTGATTTTTAATTAATTTTTTCTGCTGAGGTTTACTCTGGCTGGGATAACCAGCGCTGTGTGCTAACTTAATTCATCCCAGAAATATTCCCATAAAAGCACATGCTGGTGTTAAGCACACCTATATGTTCACAACTAGACAGATGGAGAAAAGATGTACATGCCAAGACTGAAATGGCATCATCTGTCATGTATTCACTCCTGCAAACATCAGATTTATGCATTATTAATGCCAAGGCATCCAGATCATCATTTCCAGCACTGTGTATTCATACGTAGGTGAATGTGGGTGGACAGATATACATGTATGCTAAATACACATAAATATGTAAAAATTTCTGAGTGCAAGATTATAAATGGATAGACAAATGTGTGGTGCAGAAGAGAAGTTCAGATATCCAAAAAGAAATATCCTTGTGCATCTAGACGTCAAATTGCTAGAAATCCCTGCATATTTATAACAAATCTTGCAGGTTCCTTTCCTCCCCTGCCTTAGCAGAGAGAGGAGTATGCCCAGGTTTGCCGGGATCAAAGGCATCCATCATCCATGAATGAGTGTGTACCCCTGTGACACAGGGAAACAAATATTTGGATGCTGACTGGCGATAAATAAATACCTGCCAGGGTTTATTCCACACCCCAGGGTGGGGCTGGCACTCAGGCTGATCAAGTGAGTCCCTTTAGTTTGTTTTGTCGGTCTCCAGGGGGGGGTTTCCCATCCTTTCCCAGCCCTCCGGGGGGATTTGGTAGGTAGGTCATTGGAAAAGGATGCTCCGTGAAACAAGAAAAGCTGCAGAGGTGGGCTGGGGACCGGCTGCTCAGGGAGGTTTAATGAGCAGTGTGGGGAAAGGAGAAGCATCTCCCTAAGTACAGAGTGAGTCAAACTCACCTCTGGCGAGGGGAGAAGAAGACCTGGGGCAGAGGAGGCGTTGACGAGGCACCGTATGTGCTCTCAGTCACATCCTCTGCTGTTTACTCAGGCTGGAGGGATGTGAGCAGAAGTAAAACCTGATTTAGGTCACATATGCCTTTCTCTCTGCTCAGTGTCGAAGTCAAAACATCCCGTGGGCAAGAGGAGGAGGAGACAAGGAGCCAGGGCATTGTCTGGGAGATGAGATAGGATTTGATGCACAGTTCTAGACTAGCAGCCAGCCCATTTCTCCCAGCAGAAGGTTGGTTTTGCATCTCTCTAAAACATTTTTTTCCTGTAGTTTCTGTTGTTGTTGTGGACTTCATGACGGGCAAGTTTGGCTTATCTGAGACTTTATTTTCATAACCAAGCAGCTTTGCATAACTAATGACCTCTGTTCCCAGCATGTTCTGTAAAGCAAGCACTAGCTGGCAAGGAATTTGCTAGATTTATGCACCTCAAACAATGGGTATGGTTCGGTTCCTCATCTGCTCCCCTCCCACCCACCCACACTGCCTTTCCAGTGCACAGCCTCTGGGCTCTGCAGAAAACCATGTGGATTGATAATTCAGCACGGCAAAGGCCTCCCCACAGCTCCACACCCGTGGAAGTCCCAGTACACTAAGGGTGGAGCCTTGGTCAGCCTCTGGGGATTGCCCTCATGACCTAATTGTCCTGTAATTTACTGACTTGAGGACTTGTGTTCCCAAAGGCACCAGTGTCCTTGGAGGTGCCAGCAGAGTCAGGGGGTTTGGCACCTCTGGCACCCCTCTGCTGAGCAAAGCCAGAAGGAGCTGTGCCAGGAGCCCCACTCCAGGTAACCCAAAGATCCTGGCCCCATTTCATGCAGTTTAGATGTGGGGCAGTGGTGGGGCCAAGTCCAAGTCCAGCAGTGCCCGTCCGCAGGCATCCAGAGCCAACGGAGCAGTTCTGCCAGACCAGCGATTCACTGAAAGAGAGAATCACAGACTGGTTTGAGTTGGAAGGGACCTTAAAGATCAACCAGTTGCAACATCCTGCCATGGGCAGGGACACCTTCCACCCTCCCAGGTTGCTCCAAGCCCCATCCAACCTGCCCTTGAACACTTTCAGGGATGGGGCAGCCACAGGTCCTCTTTGGAATCTGTGCCAAGGCCTCACCATCCTCACAGGGAAGAATTTCTTCACAATATTTAATCTTAATCTTCTCTCTGTTTGTTTAAAGCTCTTCCCCTTTATCCTATCACTATCTGACCACGTAAAAAGTCACCCTCCCTCTTTTTCACAAGCGCCCTTCAGGTACCAGCAGGTTTTCTAAGGTCTTCCTGGAGCCTTCTGTTCAGGCTGAACAGAACACCCCCAGCTCTCCCAGCCTGTCCCCAGAGCAGAGGTGGTCCAGCCCTCAGAGGATCTCCGTGGCTTCCTCTGGACTCACTCCAGCAGCTCCAGGCCCTTCTGGAACCCTGGAGCTGGAGGCAGCTCTGCAGGCGGGGTCTCACCAGGGCAGAGAATCCCCTCTCTTGACCTGCTGCCCACACTTCTTGTGATGCAGCCCAGGATGCACTTCAGTCACAGCTCAAGTGAATTAACTGGAAGAAAGCTCCTCACCAGGAGACCACGTGTAGAGACGGATCATGAGATCAGCGTTGCTGGTTGTCTCTGCTGCGGCAACAGCAGAGAAGAAAAAGGAGACTTCAAACCCTGTGACCAAGCAGTGGGAGAGCTCTCCACCATCTGCCTGATGGTAAATTAAACATGAGCATTGCCTGAGCACACACCAATTACTGGAAAAGGCTGACTGTGACATGTGGTGACATCCTCCCCCTCGCTTCCCCTCTCCCCCCGTGTGAACGCAGCCGTGACTCTGGGTTTGAGCAGCTGAGCCTGTGCCAGGCAGAGATGCAAATCTCAGTCACTTCTTCCACTCACCACGTCTGAGAGGGCTGCATCTGCTACCCACAGCTTGAAACACCACTGCACTCAGCCCCTGCCTGCCTCCAGAGTTCCTCCTGTCAGGGAGGAGCCCCACCTGCCTTCTGCAGGCTTTATAGAAATGCATGGACAGAATACACCTGAAGACCAATAGTCTTATGGCTTAGTTTGGTTGCTGCTAATCTTTTTAAACCTGCTGAAGAGTTAGGAATACAACAGTCAAAGCCTGGTTGTCTACTGCAAAGGAAACTGCACATTTTGCAGTGGCAGCACCTGCCAGGCAAGACAGAGGTTGTAAATCAAAGCATCAGCACTAATAAATGCAATATCAAGAAGCTAAAGGCAGCGTAAATATCCAGTTTGGACATCAGTTACAGGTTCTCCTGTGTTTTATGACTCCGCAGACAGAAAGTGATAAGACAAGGGGGAATGGTTTCAAACTAACAGAGGAGAGATTTGGGTTAGATACTATGAAGAAGTTATTTACTCAGGGAGTAAAGGCACTAAAATAAGTTGCCCAGAGAAGCTGTGGCTGCACCATCCCTGGAAACGTCCAAGGCCAGGTTGGACAGGCCTTGGCGCAACCTGGTCTAGTGGGAGGTGTCCCTGAATGTGGCAGGGGTTGGAACAAGATGAGCTTTAAGGCCCCTTGAAGCCGAAACCATTCTGTGATCATCTGCCCCGTCAGACACCATCACTTCTGCTGCAATCCCCCAGCGCCAGCAGATCCTAAACTGGAAGGTAGTGACCAAAGTGAGGTGAGGGCACAAGGCTGATGTGCCCTGTGGGAAGACTGTTTACTTGGAATTGCTTAAGGACAGGTCCCAGGATTGCAGATAATCCATAGCTGGGACCATGGGGAGGAGGGGGATGTTGGCTCTGGAAGGCAGGGAGGACGTGTTTCCACCTTGTCTCTCTTGAGAGATGCCCTTGTTATGACTGAAAGCAGAAGGGGTTCCCCATCTGCACCCTGGGTTTGATCTCTTCCCATACAGCTCCATGGGTCACTCAAGCTGTGGGTATGTGACTCTTCCTGGAGGCTGTAATAGAAATTTATCCCTCCAGGAATCAGGGAAGTATGCTTGGAGATCACAGAGATGAGAAATGAGGCAATTCACCACTTCTGTCCCCAGACCCTTCCTGGACAAATAAACCAAACACAGGGTTTGGGCTCCAACAGAGCTATCCTGAACCACTCTCTGGATCCCTCTCTGAGCTCCTGGCTCCCAAAAATGCACAGATGAGCTCATGCCACTCCCAGACATAATAATAGTGATAGTAACAAAGACAACAATGATAATAGTAATAATAAAAATATAACTTTTCTGTCCATCAAGGCCAGATCTGCCTTGGGGTGATTTACACACACACAGGCTCAGACACCAGCACAGCAGGCAACTTTCAGTGGTTCAACAACCAGAGCTGGCAGCTGAGGGGGAAAACACTTTCTGCCTCTGCCCCAAAACTGTGTAGAACCAGGTGTTTTCCCACAGCTCTCCCCTTCCACATTCAAGCAGTGGGGATGGGGCTGCTGGGATGGAGTTTCCCTCTGAGTGTTGGGACTTTTCTGGGGCTGTGAGTGGTGTGGCCATGGTGTGCATCATGCTCATGTGGCCCCTGCCCTGCCCCTCACCCAGCAGCTCCCAGCCTTACCCCGTTCATCCCGCATGGTTTTTGTCCCCCTGACAGCAGGCTGCTGCCCTCAGCTGTGTTCACACACCCTGTAGGTATCACCCACATAATGCTGTGGGTCCACAGGCTGCCTCTGTGGTCAAGATCTTTCTCAGTGCCTCAAATAAGGAGCAAATCTGAGCACTCTGATTTATTTTGGGAGAGTCCCTTTGGAAAATGGATCCCCCCAGCTGATGCACATACCCAAAATGGGTGATGGGTGTAGCGTGGCTGCATCCAGGAGCCATCCCTTGCATGCCATCCCCATGGCATCCCCTGCACTGGTCCTGTTTAGTCCAGGCCATACACCAGGATACACCAAAACACCACTGATGACCCTTGCCCCGACCATGCTGTTTTGCCAATATAAACATAGCCTGGCCTGTTGATGCAGAGAGCCTCCATTTTTGACAAACCAGTATTTTCAGCTAGGAAAAAAGCTCACCCAGAAGGATCCTGCGTGGCTCTGCCTGCATTCCCAGCCTTAGTTAAACACAGATGATTTCTCCCAGCAGCCACAGCCCCTGCTGTGATCCCTGCCTGCTTGGATGAGCTCCTACAGACAGTGACTATAAATAATCCCAGCCAGCATCAGAAAAGGCCTTTGTGACAGTTTTATTTACTGCAGGCATGACCAGCACACAATTATTTAATTTGCTCTTTGCACGTAGTTGCCTTGATCCTTTGGTTAATTACCTAGAAAAGGATGCTACTGGATTTCCACCCTGGAACACCACAGTTTTGCAGCTGATTGCTTCAGTGCTGTGCCTCAGCAGAGGTGATGATAACCCAGAACGACTCGGTTGGAGCTAATGGGATCTGTCTGAAACATGTTCAGTTCACCAGAGGAGACTATGCCTGATTCTGAGACAGCTTTTAGGTCCATTTCCTTGGGTGGATTTCTTCCTAAGCCCTCACAGTAAATGTTTCCTTTTCCAGAGCTATCTTGGTCTCTGGCGTTTGCCTGCTGAAGCATGAGGTGATGGTGAGCTAGTGTGGATCTCCCAGGCAGCCTGGCCTTGAACTCCACCCTTCAGATCTGGACCCAGACCTCTTCCCACAGCTGTGTATCTCAAATCAGCTCTACAAAACAATGGAGGAATTTGGCAGTTGCTTAGTATTTCACCTGACCTTTGCACAGGAGCAAACACAGCCCCTTTTGGAGCGGGTGGCCAGTTTGCTTGTGCTCATTAGCACTTAAACACTGATTTTCTGGACAGTTTGTGTTTATTAGTTGTTGTTTGTTTTTTGGTTTTTTGGTTTTTTTGCACTGATGGTTTAGTTTCATGTGGTTCTGTGAGGAGCAAGGAGTTGGATGCAATGATCCATATGGGTCCCTTCCAACCTGAGATATTCTGTACTTGTACAGCTTTGAGCCGTAACCTGCAAGAGATGCACAGACACCAGAACTCCATCCACAGACAGGACACAGATGGACTGGACATTGGGACTGTGTGAGTTCCTGCATGTTCTTGGCAAACATCATGCTTGCCAAAAATCCTGGCTGTGCCAAAGACAAGCCATGAAGCCAAATTCTTTCCCCCACACAAAAACCCTCAGGTGCCCCAGAAAGGGAAATACTGTGCAATGCATTGTACTGCCAGCAGGAAGGACCGGAGGGGCAGATTTCCATGTTGAATTTATGGAGAAAAAACATGAAAAAGGCTCCTAAAGAAACTGCAAAACTCAAATTACAGTCTCAAACACACAGCCAAACCATTGCAAAGGCAGCCCATCCACCAAAGCCCGTTTGCCCAGCACCTGCACGGGCTCACCCTGTGGCAGCTGTGCAATGACCTGGCTTAGCTTAACCCTCCCAGCTCCTCTGAGTCAGCCTTTCTGCAGGAAAATCGGCTTCACTGCAGGGGCAAAAAGCCACGCCGGGCTGGCTGACAGCCTCACAGCCCTCAGTCAGCCCCCAGCCCGTCCTTCCCGGCCCTCGGAGCAGCCGTGCGGGCACAGCACAGCAGAGCTTTGCTAGGAGAGGCTCCAGGAGGGAGCAGACAGGCTCCGAGCAGCTTAGCAGATAGGAAGGTAATTAATACCTGTGATAAAACCACCAAGGGCAGACCGGTGGGCTCCTTGCTCAAGCCTGCCCCTCCCAGCCTCTCTCCCCGTCCGGGGCACTGCTGACAGCGCCGCCGAGAGCATTCCCAGGGGTGAGAGGGAGATGCCGGGGATGCCACGCTGAGCCACATCTGCATTCCTGAGGTTGCTCCTCTCTGCTGGGTCTCCCAGGAGGTGCCTGGAGGTGACCTGGTGTGCGCACAAGGCGGGTGTCCAGCCCTTGGCAAGAGAAGGGCAGTGAAAACCTCATTGCATCTTTAATGAGTGATGAAGGGCCACCCCTCTTTCTCCCATCCGAGGTGCTTCTTCCCCCAGCATTATTTAGTCCAGTGCAGTGTTTCCCAACAAAGGAATGTTTTGTCAAAAAAAAAAAAGGCCAACACTTTTTTAAAAACATCTTCAGCAAAACAGGGAAAATGATATGTCAGTTCATGAGGTCAAAAGGAGCTTTAGAAATCTCGAAAAATATCGGTTTCCATCCCATTTGGACAGGGAGATATTTTTATTTTTATTTATGTTTAAAAAAGAAGATCTCTGGTGAACCAAGATCCTTGGTTTTCAGCCGGCTGTAACCATGAGCCTTGCAAACCCTTTATTATAACTCTTCTGGCTTAATTCACTTTCTTCCCAGTCCCATCTCTCTCTGGGGTTTGCTGATTCCTGCAAGTGATTTTATTGAAGAGATGCAGGTGGACTTCTTTCCTCTCTGCAACAGACCCCATCACAGGCAAAATTGTGCCAAAAGAAGCAGCTTAAAATAGTCTCTGTGCAATGGCCATGCTCAGAAATATTCACTACATTGATGTCTGGAAAGGCATCCCACCCATTATTACAAATTAATTATGGTGAATATTAATGTTTTATTATTTTATTATGCCTTGCTTATACAACAGTCAGTTCTTGCTGGATAATTTACAGCCAGACAATAACCTCCTGTCCCAAGTAACTTCAAAAAGGTGGGCTCATCCACCCCAGTGGGGCCTGTGATGGTGTAAAAATGTCACTGAGAATGTGCCCAAGTGGTTGATAGGACAAACCTGGGAGAAAATATTAAAAAGATATGGAAGGATGAGGCAGTCAGAGAGAGTAAGGTGGATGTGTGGCAGGAGAGCACATCTGCCACTTGTCACAGGTGAATCAAGGCTGGCAGAAGGAACAGTGAGTGAGTCAGGGTGCCAGGTTGGTAGTTTGGTGTCACCGACTGGAGCAGGTGACATTAATACTGCCTGGAAGGAGAAACAGCAGCCCAGAACTGCCAGGCTAAGTCACAGGCCTTGCAGCACCACCAGTGGGAGAGTCAGGAAGGAAATCAGCCATTAACCTTTGTGCCATCACCCTAAAATCTGGGTTGATGGGGTGACTTGCCTGTAGAGACACCCAAGGACAGCGTGCCTGCAGCATGGAGTGGATGGGGTGGCCAGGTGAGAGCCACAGCCTCCTTCCCCCCTTTTTCACTGATGGATCAGTGTCCTGGAGTAATTAGGGGGTAGAGGTGCACCAAAAACCAGAGAAAAGCATGGTGACATTTGCTTCTCCATGCTGCCACATGGTAGGGCTCCCGAGGGAGGACATCAGTAATTTTAGGTACCACCAACCTCTAAACCAACACATCCCCTTCCAGCCAGAGAGCCTGCTCCTCTCTCCATCTCCAGCTCTGCCCACAGGTTGGCATCCAGCTTTGGTGGAGGCATCCAACACGGGCTCTCCAATCTGGTTTGGATGACATTTATCAAAATGCTGGGTTTTCTTTCTGCTGATGCTCAGGCAGTCATTTGGGTGGATGAGGGCAGCGAACGGCAAGACCCAGCTCTGGAAATACCTCCTCATAATGACCAAAATCACAGCCTAATTGTGGGGTTTGAACTGCAGCTTGAAATATCTGGATTTGGGGCTGTGCTCATTCTTGAGCTGCCCTCCCCCATGGTAATTATTCGTTAAGTCTTAATTATTGTTTCCCTTTGTAGCTCTAATTCAGCCGTGATTTTTGGTCACAGCCTCTGCTGCCACCCACTTTTCCAACTTCTGCACTGAGCCACCAACATCAACTTCAGTACAAAGAGCACCCAGACACCTCATAAAGTAAAGAACAAATAATGTTTGCTGGTGTCTGGCCAGGAGTAGGTGCAATATCAAAGTCTGCACCTTCTACTAGAGGGAGAAGCAATTCACAAAGCCTGTGGGATCCTGAACATTGTTTTATCACCATCCCTTCAGATCATGTTAGCTCTGAGTCTTAGATCAGGCAGAAAATATCTTCTCACTGTGCAACAAGTTGGGTGGAAGATGCATCAACTTGGGTTTATCTGGCTTGCCTTGAAGCTCACCAGACTAAGTAACACTGTCACAACCTTACCAGGTTGCAAATTAGATTTTCCTTAGGATCATGAGAGACAGCATCTAAGAAGACCTCTCAAGGCATTTAGCCCATCATCAGCTGGGTTGGAGCTGTGGATCCTCAAGGGATAGTGGTGGCTCATGAGGGAAGGAGATCAGAGCCCTGGCAACACTCAGAACCATCCCTGGAAGTGTTCCAGGGATGGATGAAGCTCTGAGCAACCTGGTCTAGTGGAAGGTGTCCCTGCCCACTGCAGGCGTTGGAACTGGATGATGTTGAAGGTCCCTTGCAACCCAAACCATGCTGTGAGTCTGTGATTTCACGTTCTGCTGTTCTGTCCCATGTTGACTCACGTTGGATGGTGCATCAGATCACATGGAAAGCACGGAGCAAACCTTACAAGGAAGGTCTCCCAGAGCACAGGGCTGGGAGCAAGGACCTGGGTCCACCCATGGCCTCCCCAGAGCAGACACAGGTCCTGGGGGTGGACCACAGGGCAGGACAGAGGACCAGCAGGATGCAGCTGGGCTCTTCCAGGTGAAACATGAGAGATGAAGACAACTTTGATGCAGGCACGGTAAATTAATTTCCTAGAATAGATTCGTAGGATAGTTTGGGTTGGAAGGGACCTTTAAAGGTCATCTAGTCCAACCCCTCTGCAATGAGCAGGGACGTCTTCAACTAGATCAGGTATTTTGGGATTATGTCAACCCTTTTGTTATTGACTCTTGCCTCTACTCCTCCATCCATATGATGTAAAGGCTTCCAGCATTGCTGACAAATAAATTCAGTTTTGATGCACTTTTTCTACCCAGTTCCTTCTCAGAAGCACTTCCACCAGAGCAAGGTGACCAAACCTTCAGGGTCTCCCCTGAGTCCTGCCATGGCTGCAGAGAACAGCAGCTCTGCAAACAGTGGCCAGATCAAGGCTAAGGTGAACAGGTCATAACCCAAGAGAGAAGAGATTAGAAAGGAAAAGCACATAGCTGGGGAAATTACACCATCTGATTTCTCAAGTGACCTGCTGTCTGAAAAAAAATCCCTCTGTGCATTTATCCAGAAGCTTGGAAGGGGTTGTCACAAGGGATATGTCACTGTCCAGCTATTCCTGAGCAGCAGCTCCAAGGCAGAAGTGTTTCCAGACAGGGTCCTGGCTGCTCCTTGTTGCTGGGCAGGATGGGAAGCAGGGCTGGAAGGATGCTCTGCTTCATGCAGTGGCTGTGGAGGGGTAACAGAGGGGCTGCAGGTGGAGGTTTCTGCGGCAGGACCAACTCGCAGGGCTCAGGAGCATCTGGACAGGCTCGGCTGCAGACTGGATGGCTGTTGCTGGTGGCATGGCTGCTGTCGTCCCCCTTCTTTCCTTCTGAGTCTCTTTCACGCTACCTTTTAAATTCAAAGAGGCTTTCAGAAAACACTTTAAGTCTGTGTGGATTTTGGAAAGTACAGGACTTCAGCATCTTCTCATCTTCTGCCAGTGGGACACTGCCTGGTGAAAAGCCAAGGGATGCATGGCCAGGAGTGGAACAGGGTCTCAGTGCAACACCAGGGAGGTGGGAAGAAGCAGAGGTGAGCTGAAGGATGGGACCAGTGCAGGACCTTTGTCCATGTCACTGGGAAGGCTGGCTGGGATGTGTGGAGCCAGGGCCAGGGGACCCCTCAATGGGCAGGGCTGATGTGGGAGGAAAAGAGCTTAGGCAGCCACACCAGGAGGGTTTTATTTGGGGCAGGAAATTGCCAGAAGTGAATTTTCACCCTCCAAACCCACACTGAGCCTGACCATGGATGGGAATGGGCTGTTTCACACCCAGGGAATGGGGATGGGCTGTTACACACCTAGGAGTGGGGCCGTTCAGGGAGAGGAGCCTGTGTTGCCCCATCACACGCCTCAGCCTCAAAGAGGACACAGATGGACACATGGACAAGGGAAATGTGAGGGACAAATATTCACACCCATGCAGCTTTCCCTTAACCATGAGTGAAACCCTGGGGATGGGGAAGGGACCCTGACACTTGGTAGAGTTTAGGCGTGGAGCTGCGAGACTGTGACTTACACAGGTCTGTGCAGAGCTACAAAATAAATTTTCCATATTTCAGCATAAATATATTCCTTCCCAGGACGTGTTGGTTGTAGCAAAACTGCACAAATGCCTCTACATACCTGGACCTGTTGGAAACTGTTCCTACTAGAGCCCCCTTGCAAAGCAATTTCCGAAAATATCCGTTTCTTTTTAATTTTTTTTCTCACGGATGGATAAAAGAGAAGGCAAATCCCCTCCAATCCCATGACGTGAGGACAGTCACTCCCCAGCCGGAAGCAGGTGAGCCGGTGCCGGCTCTGCTTCATCCAGTGCTGCATTGTAAAGGTTTGCCCGCGGTTTAGTTAATCCCAGACACATTCCTGAGCCATCAATCAGAGCTGAGTCAGCCAGCGTGACTGGTCTGTCCTTTCTATTTTTTTTAGCAATCACAAGTTCTCTCGCCTTGTTTGCCAGCAGTGAGCTGGGGGTTTTTTTGGGTATTTTTATTTTATTTTAATAAAAATGGGACTTGACTGGGAGCAGGGAAATGTTTCTGCTGTCAAGCATAACTTTTAAAGCTGCACTGCCTTGAGGAACTTCTCCCTGTGATGCTACAAAATGCATCACATGGAAGAAATGTAAAGATGCTGCCCGGGATGGCATTGGCATTGATTCCCCTCCCTCCCTTGGGGATGGCACGAACAAGCCCCATCGTGCACATGGAAAGCGGAGAATAGGTTTTTTCAGAGGGGGTATTTTCTTGCAGAGCAGCCTTGGAAGTGCTGCCCACAGCCATGCTCCGGGAGGCAAAACCTTCCCCGTGCTCCTCCAGCAAGGACAAGGTTATCACCGCTTCAAAACAGCCCCTGCCTGCTCAAGAAGGGCAGAGGAGCTGCACTGATATTGTGGCTACTTGTGGCCTCAGCCCACCCCGGCTGGAGGTGTTATCAGAGTCTGTGAACCCTTGCAGAACTCTCTGCAAGGCAGGTGCAAGGCTAAGCTCTTTGCCCCGAAATAAGACAAATGTTTGGTCTCTGCTTGGGTCAAGGAGGTGGCCAGGCTGCTAGAGATAAAAGAAATAATTTTTTTTTAAATTTAGATTGTGTGGTTCCTGGATATCCCGGAGAGCACAGGTCCTCCCTGCCCTCTCAATGCATGCAGGGATGAGCATCACCACAGTCTCACATCTGTATATGCCCCTAGAAAATATTATTGCAGATGCCTCAGTCAAGCTTAAAAAAAATCAGAGAATGTCCTCCCTGATGAGAGGCCCTGAAGCACAGAGCAACTGGGAGATGGTCCCAGTGCATCCCAACAGCCCAAAGCAAGGCTTGACAGGCTCGGACAGCCCAGGGGAGATCAGAGCAAGGGCTGCACATCAGCCAGCACAAGCCAACAACAGCTGAGCTGGGAAACACAGCAGTCTCCCCCTTTTGCCCCTCACAAGCTCTTGGAGATTCAAAGGCTGGAGCAGGACAGCCTCCAATCACAGGGGAAGCATCCACCCAAGGAGTGCTCCAAAAAATCATATCAATTTACACCTGCTCCCTTGCCTTTTTCTCTGGAGCCATAAATAACATTAAAAAAATAACCAACTTTGCAGAAAACTTAACTTTGCTTGCAGGGAGCATTTGCTGTTTTCCTGCCTTCAGGGCAAAGATGGCCCTGATCCCAGGGGACAGCTCCTTCATTTAGCACCAAATCATTTTAAGCAGGTATTTCAAGAACTAGACTAGGTTTGAATAAAGGCCTAGTCCTGCCTAATTTGCAGCCCAGAGCAAGATGGAGGCAGGACAGGTTCAAATACATGACCTTTATACTCAAGACTAACATAGCAAGTAGAGCTTGGGGGTCATTTCCTTGTCCTAAGGAGGTGTTAACACTTGAGAATTCATGGAATGGTTTGGGGTGGAATGATCTTGAAAAATCACCTTCCACTAGACCAGGTTTGCTCCAAGCCCCCTTCAACTCAAGCCTTGAACGCTTCCAAGGATGGAACAGCCACAGTTTCCCTTTTATGAGAATTTTTATTTATGAGGCACAGGAACACTCTATGGCACATGGTGACCCTTAGGGTCCGAGAGCATAATTTCTAACGTAAGGAAGAATCAGGTCATGTCTGTATTTCAACAAGATATTTTATTGGTCCAGCAACTGCAAAATATACAAATTTCTGAAAGGCATACCCTGTTTTTAAGCTGGCACAGCTTTATATCAGGCAGTTATTCCAGACATATATACAGAACAGTTAACATAACACAAATTAAAAAAAAAAAGTAATCCCAAGTAACTACACCCTTCTCTCCAAGCTTTGCCGTATACATTAAATAAATAAAGAGCACTCTGCTATAAAAAAAAAAATTTAAAAAATAAATTCAAGTATCACAAAGGAAAACAAACCAGGGAAAAAAAAAAAAAGTGGGGGAAGAAATCATTGGTGTGGTTTGACATGTCCTCTCTCCCAACCCACCCAGGCAGCGAGGTTTTGGGGCAGTGTGATGGCACAGGGTTGACACCATCCCACCAACCCCTCCAGCACAAGAGGAACTCAAGAGAACAGTTTTCCCATTGCTGGAAAAAAAAATGCCATGTTCGAATTTCAGTTTTTTGTAGACCTACTGAGACATCTATTTTTACTAAAGGAAGAAAGTTTAGGGCCATGAAATTTTTTTCTGTTTTTTATATATATATATATTTATATATATATACACACACACAAACACACACCAAAACATCCGCGCAGTTACACGTGTACGGGACTGATCTCGGGGCAGCCAGACGTCACGTTTGTGTTTGCTGGCTTATCTTTTTGCAGCAGGAGGAGAAAGATAAAAGTCCCCAGGAAGGAGGCTGAAAGAGCCAAGTGAGTGGCCTTCCCGAAACATTCATTTATCTCAAAGGCAGAGAAACCGAAAGCGCAGATGCCACCCGCGCGCACGGGGAGAAGTCAGCTGTTAATGAGGCTGTTAAAAAAGAAATAAGGGGTGGCGGGGGGGAAGGGTGTTCTTTGTTTCGTCTGTACAGGAATATGATACACATATGCACAAGCTCACACAGGCAGGGCCCTGCCGGGACTGTCACCCCTGTGAGACAGGGGCCGAGCGTGGTCCCGGCGCCCTCCCGCCGTCGGTGCCGCTCCGAGCGCGGGGCTGAAGCGCGAGGCACTGTGGTTCGCCTTTTCCCAAAGGAAAAACAGACCAAACCCTCCCCAAAAAAACATACACGCACTCACAAAAAAAAAAAAAAAAAAAAAAAAAAAAAAAAATTTTAAATCATCATTCTATTCAAACTGCTCTGCTCCCAACTCTAGGGATGTTGTTTCCAATCCAGGGCGTTGGGGAAAGCCAGGAAGGAGAAATCCAGAGGGTTGTCCACCACCTAGTGCTGCAGGAGGGGTGGCTGCCTTTACCTCCTGCCTCCAGCCAAAAAAACCCAATGAGATGGGGATGGAGAAGATACTGCACGTGGGGGGGGGGGGGGAAAAACCCCAAACCCAACCCAAAACCCTAAAAAAATCCCCTAAATTTCAAAATCCACAGACTTTTGCACAAAGCAATAGTGGTTAATAGCCACTGCTGTCTCCCAGCCCAGGACAGGCAGCCAACAAGGGATCTTATGTACCAACCACTGGGAGTTGGCTGATGGAGTCAGCCACGACCTCACCCTGTTTCCCCTCCTCAAACACTACAACTACTATTATTTTGTAGTCCCAGCTTTCCAGCATGCGAAATACAATTAAAAACAAACAGACAAAAAAAAAGTTGCCTATATTCAGGCCTCCCCTGTTTAAGGGGGAAGAAAATAAAATAGTTATGCTCCTGCCAGAAATAAAGTGCCAAAAACCAAGCGGTTTCTCTGTATACACATATACACACCCACACACACGTGTGTGTGCATGTATATATAAAATTAAAAAGAGAATACAGACAAAACAGTCCCTTCTTGTGGCTTTTTGCAGCCAGACAGGGACTCCTGCAACCTGGCCAGACCTCTGGCCACCCCCATGAGAACCTGTGTGTCTACAAAATGCATCTCACTCATCCTAGGGGATTCAAGCCCTTCCCAATAGCTCCACTTTCATCTAAAAAAGAGGAAAGGGGAGATGAGGTACCAGCACAGCACCTCAAGCAGTGCTCAGTCTCCCCAAAAATCAACCCACACCTGAACTCAGACCACCCCTGGGTGCTTCCCAAGAAGAAAGCACCACCTGAGCCACCGCTCCTGTGGTTCCTCTAACAGGCAGTCTTAGCAGCACATCTACATTCTCTGCAAACCCCTTTAAAGTGTGTTGATTTAAAAAAAAAAAAAAAGTGAAAGAATGGGTTATTTTTAATTAAACCCAGCAGTTGTTGCAGTGAAGGAGTTCACACAGCTGCTTTCCTGGTGCTTGCAGACCTGGGTGAGCCGGGCTGGTGTGTGCGACAGGCAGTAGTGTGGGGGAAGGACTGCAGCACAGCACGTTAGGGGCTTATCCAAAAGTAATTAACAATAGTAATAGTTAAAAACAAAAATGCAAAACCAACCTCTTTTCCCACCCACCCCTTCCCCCCATTTCTCTGCTAACCCCGCACCATCCACATATATACACACCCCACCCGGAAACAGATGGGTACCAATCGTCTATACAGAAGATCAAAACCACTGAAGAGAGGAAAATTAAACTCCTGTGCGCTACAGAAGCACTTTACAGCTCGCTACGACCTAACAGGATGCTGGAGAGGAGAGCAAACGCTGCAGCCTGAAGAGCTGGTGGTGACCCCGGGGGGAGCTGGGCTCCTCCTCCGCTCTCCTGCATCCCTCCCCCGCCTCATCAGAGCAGGTTTTTGTGGATGAACTGGCAGCGTGAGTGGACACAGCCGAGGGCCGGCCCTGCCGCAGCCGGAGGGGTCCAGTTTAAAAGCAAGCTTCGGGAATGGCGATGGGATGAGAAGCTGGAGTCGCCGGCGGCGCCGCCGGTGGCCTCGCGACAGTGCCAACGGAGTCACGACGGCTTCTGGGAGTTGTTCATGTTCTGGAACGAGAGGGGAAGGGGAGGCGTTGGGGGCTGTGCTGGGGTCAGGCCCCATCCCAGCAGCTTCTTGAGGAACACATCCACGAGGGGACAGAGAGTGACAAAGCCACGTACGGGTCACCACAGAAGCGCCCACCCCAGGGGAGAGGACACTGTCCACCCGAGGGGAGAGGCAGGATAATGTGCTGACCAGCTGCTCCCAGCCCTCCCCCTCTAACATTGCCTGACTACAGGGTGGGAATTTAGATATCCCTGAAAACTGAGCTAAACCCAAGGCAACCCTCCCACCCCACCCTGCCTGCACTTCTGAAGCTGCAGTTTGGTCCACGCAAGGCAAGGTGACAGGGGACCACTGTTCATTCAAGCAGCCCAATTAAACATCTCTTGCTCCCCTGGAGGGTGGGCAGTGTCCCCCTCCACCTGCCAAGGACGAGGTCATTGTTTGTCCATCCTTGGCAATGCCAAGAAGAGGCAGCTCCCACCGGCCATGCCAAGGACCAGCCACCACCAGTGGCACAGCAGGAGCACAGCTGCCCCCATGACACCCCATGAGGTTTCATGGGCCCGAGAGACGATCCAGACACAGCCCTGGTGCAGGGTGACGACAACAGGCACCCACCAGTGTGGGGTGAGGACCACAAAACCAGAGACAACCAGCTAAAAAACACAAGCAGGACCAGCCCCAAGGACAGCATCCGCTCCAGGAGAAACCCAGGGAACCACAAGGACATTTCCCAGCTCACAGAACTACATGAAACAGGATAGGGGGAAAAAGGACTAGGAAACAGCTAGGAAGGTTTCTAAATTGTTTTGTTGGGGTTTTTTTTGAATGCTTTTACTACCTAAGCTGCCTCTTACAAGCACCAGGAATCCCAGCCAGACTACAAGGCAAAGCAGGCTGAACTGTTCTCTCTGTTATCTAAGGAGACAGGAGGAGGGTTAGGAAAAGCCACATGCACCACAGCCATTTACCTTGGAAATATTAGCAAAGAGAAAACTTTGAGAAAGTGACAAACAGGTCTTCTTTAAGCATGAAAAGTGAAGGGGAGAAGAAGGAAGGGGATCAGGTGGTTGTTAAAAAGTGCACTTTGGATCACAAACCAAGCAAAAGGAAATCATCACACCAGGTAGTCCCACAACCCCCAGTCAGCTCATCTCCCACAGCAAGGAGGATTCTGAGGTACACAGCCACATCCCCAGCCTCTCCGAGTGTCCCCATGTTCTCCCGGAGGGGGAACCAAGACCTCAACAGTGAGGGCTGATGCCATGAAGCACCCACTACCAACCCAGTCCCATGGTGCAAGACGTGAAGGAGGTGCCTTCCACCTCCCCTGACCCCATACAGGTGGTGTTGGGACACAGTGAAGGACCAAACAAGTGCACAAGACAGCAGCCTCCCAGAGTAGCCAGCAGCGTGAATGTCACCAAGCCTTGAGCTTGGCTTGCCTTCATGGGTCCCACAAGAGCAGCCTTTAAGTCCCACACCAGTAGGTGAAGAGAGGCTTCCCAGCAGCTGGAGATTTTAAACCTGCTGCTGCCAGCCTACACCTGGCAGGGGTAACCATCACTACCTACTCCAGCAAAATCTGATGCATCCCTCTCCCAAACTCAACACCGGAGCGTGTTTTCACTGTCCCAGCCAGCACCGAGGCATGCAGCACTTTTTATTACAATACAGATGGGAAAAGGTAGAGGGAGGGATGGACAAAAACTAAAATGCTTTCAAAGAAACCCAAGAGGACCAGGCATTTCATCGGGGGCTTTTGTGCCCACGAGCAGCAAGGGAAGGAGCACAGGCATGCAGGCCATGCTGAGCAACTCAACCTCTACACTCGCACAGGAGCACGATGATCTTCCCCAGCCCATCCACCAGCAAAGCCAGCAGTCCTAACTTCCCTTTCCTCAAAAACGTTTACTCTAAAAGGGGAAGAAACATGAGGCTCAACAGCTGCTACGTGCAAGCAGGGCTGAGCTCTGGCCTGGCCATGTTAGAGCAGATCCCTCCGTCTTCAGTCCACAGAAGAACCCAGGCCTGGGACGCTCACAGGCTGATTTGAACTGGCCCTCAGAGGGCAAAAATACCCCCGGGCACTACCCCAGTATCAGCTCAGCCCCAAAGTCTTCCCAGTCTTTGAGAAGACATTCGAGCACAGCTCAACAACTGCTGCTCTCAACTCACATGATGTATGTAGCATGAATAAAGTCCAAAAGCTTCAAATTTATCCAGGAGCTGTCCTGTCCCCATCACTCAAGGATCTAACAGCACTAAGGCAAACTGCCAGAGTCTTGATTATTCATAATTAGTGCATTAAATGCTCAAGTTGCTTTGATTTCCTAATAGAGGTAGAGAAGGACAATTTGCATTTACTCTGCCCACAACATCTAGGCTGACTGTTCCCAAAATCCAGGTTTGCAGAACCACAGATGCCTCATCCCAGGATCATCCAGCTCCAGAAAACACATTCCTGAGAAGGTCGGATGTTTCTCAAATATCTCTCTGGTGCCATCACTCACAGACAGAACTCAGAGCCCTCAGGAAGGACAGACCAGCCAGGTCTGTCACCTACAGTACAATGTGCTATCACAGATGGGACAACTCCAGGAAAACCCAACAGAATCATCCACAGGCATCATCAACAGAGTGTAAGGGATAATTTGCTTAATTTCACAACAAAACTGGGCCATTTAATCAAGCTAGGATACAAACCAGCATCCACAGTTTCCTCTTTACCTTTCCTAAGACAAATCCCCCCCAAATCAGAGAAATATTAACTCCAAGAAGCCCACGCCCCGTCCGGAGTTCGCAGCAACAAAACAACCCCAGTGGGATGGCAAGAGACATGGAAGAAAGGGGTGGAAAGGGGAATAAGACGCAAGAAGGTACTTACAGGCATGCCTTCCCTAGTAAAGGCTGCAGAGAGACAGAGAGAACAGAGACAGGTGTCAGTAACTCCGCACCAGGCGGGGCAGAGGACAGTGGACAGCAGCGAGGGGCACCCGGCAGCCAGAACTTCCAAACCTGGAGCCAGGAAAAGGCTTTTTGGAAGACTCAACCAGCCCAAGTGGAGCCCTGGAAGCTGAGACAGACCGAGCTGCCCACTCAGAGCTTGCTGGGGTGGAGGGCTCATGCGAAGCAGCAACCGAGCAGAGCAATCTGGGAGCACGGAGCCATTCCTAACCTGCCCGGGGTCTGGGTGAGGAGCGGGGCGGGGACACCACACAACACAGACAACAGCAAGAGGGGCTGGGCAAGACAGACCCAACAGGCATCTGGTGGGAAGGGCAGCATGGCAAAGACTCCTATAGATTATATAGGACTCCTTGGTGAGCTTAGGAGAGGGTTTGTGCCTGGAGAAGTGAGCAGTGAGCAAGCCCTCTCTTCCTAAATCCCTTCATGGGTGGGTGAAAGAGGAGAGGACACATGATCACCATGGCAGCTACCCACAGGGTTTCACCCAGGTTCACCGCACCAGTTCTACTCGATTTTGGTCCATTTTGCCTATGGCTCCAGGAAGGAGACCCCTCTAGCCAAAGTTGAGTCTTGGCAGCTCCTCCTCGAGAGAAGACCAAGAGCATTTGATTTATTGCAATGCCCAGGTCTACCCTGGAGCCAAGGCATCCAGAGGGAAGGCATGAGCCCTTTGGTCCTGCCTTCTCCAGGGAGGTGACTCCTCAGGAGGTTGATGCTGGATGGTGAAGGCACTAAATTAATGCAGCCTAGAGCTTGGTGGAAATTCATGACGCTCTCAAAACCCAAGAGAGGATCAGCAGTGACCCTCAGCCGGGTGCTCCTGAAACCAACCCAAGGCAGGGAGGGACAGCAGCCGTGGGAGGAAGGTGCATCTCAGACAGCAGCACAGGTTTCGACAAGTGCAAGCAGTTCCTCAGCTTCAGGAGTGACAGGAGGACAACAAACAATAAAACAACAGGAACAACAACAAAAAAAAAAAAAAAGAAAAAAAGGAAAAGAAAAAAGAAAAAGGAAAAAAAAAAAAAAAAAAAGAGTTCAACTAACTTGTCCCGGCATCTGCGTGGGCACTTCCTGAGGAACACAGCCTGGCAGGGCAGAAGAAACAGCCACATGCTCCTCAAAGCTGTTGATGCGAGGTTTTTTGGTGGGCTCTGGGCTTGCTAGAGGGGTAACGCTATTACGTCTCATGAGCGGGTTAGGTCCCTTCTTTGCTTCCTAAATTAAAGTGAGACAAAGAAAATAAAAGTAAATATAAAAAAATAAAGCAAAATAAAAAAAAAAACAGGAAGAAGGCGACAGTTATAAAGGAAAAAAAAAAAAAAAAGCAGGTTGCTTTGGTTTTCTTTTTCTTAAAATGGCCTCTGCTCTTCCCCACAATCACTGTCAATGAGCGAAGGATGAACTGAAAGGCACTGGACACCAAAAAAACCCTGATGCAAAATGTTCAAGAGCACAGAAGGGGAGGGGAAAAAAACCAAAAAAAGCCTCTGCACTCAGACATGAGGCAGATTTTCTCCTCACCTGAGCCTCTGCTCACAAAAAAAGTAGCTACAGATAGCCAAAAACACCCAGGAGCAACCAAGCCACGGCTCTGCACGACAGGGAGGTGCCCATCGGTCTCCTCCTCGAAGCCGGTCCCTCCACCCAGAGAGAGGCGTGAAAGCAGGAAGAGGGAAGATCAGCCCGGGCTGACAGGGAAGATTTGGGAAGTGGGAGCAGAGCAGCCAGCGAGGGTCGGCACCGCACCAAGCTCCAACTCAAGCGAGGAGGGGATGGAGGGGCAGCGCCAGCACAGCCGAGCAGGGGCACCCAAGCACTTTGCACGTGTCCCCCTGTCCCACCCATGGCCTTCCTGCCATCCCCATGGCCGGGGGAAGGACTGGCTTCCCCTCTAGGGCCGTGGGGAGGGAGAGGTGGCTCAGGTGCTGCCACCTGCCAAGGTTGGGAAGCAAGGGAAAGGGTGATGGGGGCCAAAAGGGGACGGCTCCGAGCGTTCAGCATCGCTTTGGGCTCCACCACCACTAAGCACAAGTTGCAAAGGTCCCAGCTTCTGGGGACATGGGCACTGACAGGGTCCCTGGGGCCCCCCTTGGGTGGCTGCCCAGCCCTCACACCGAGCTGGCATCCTCCTGTTCGGGCCTCTGAGCTCCCAGGGGAGCACTTGGCAGAAAAATTTTCCTAAGGCTGGGTCTTTGTCCGCACACAGGGTCTCTTCCACGCAGCAACCCCAGCCCAGCACTGCCACCTCCCACCCTGCTGAATGACAGAGCCACAGGCACACCAGGAAAAAAGACCCTCAGAGGCAGATGTAGGGCAAGCAGTGAGCCCAGGCTCTGCCAGCCAACTGGGAGAAGTCACCTTCTCCATCCATGGCTCCATTCCCTGCTCAGGTGAGTGGATGACCGTGCAGGTGAAAGTCAAAGACCAGGGAGGAGTTTTCCCTGGGCCAGAACCAGCCTGGGCAAACACACTGGGGAAGCAGGAACATGGAACTGTCCTTTTCCCTCAGAAAACCCGCAGCAGGCCTTGACTTTGCAGAGCAAGAACCCATCTGATGCTCCAGTATTCCAGCAGCACTTCCAAGCACCCAGCTGAGCAACCTCCCCATGCCCACCCCAGGCATTCTCACTGCCAGCTGACCATAGGGGACAGGAGGGGACACCAAAGGACAGCTCTGGAGGGAAGCAACACTCACCTCTGGCCGTTCTCTGTGGGTGTTGACAGCTTCAATGTTCAGCGAGATGGATTCCACCCGGCAGCCTGCAGAAGGGAGCACAGGGAGACAGAGGGGCCATCAGCAAACCCTACAGGCGTAGGATGTCACCAAGTGCTCCACCACAGACCCCTGCTCTTCTCCCAGAGGAGAAGGTACAAGTCAAACCCCCTGGCATGTTTAGTAGGAAGGCCACACTTACCATAGGCTACTGGGGTCAGCTTCAACACCGTGTGGAGGGGACATTTCAGGTAGGGCATTTCATCTGCAGAGACAGCAAAGCAGGAGGGTTATCCCACCTCCTCTCCAGAGGCAAGCTCAGACATCCTCATCCCACACCAAAGCGACGCACCCTCCAGGCCCACGCTGACCTGAACACAACTCATCTGCCCAGAGCTGCGTCCATCATCCCTCCTCCAGCAGGGCCAATCCTCTTCCTGGAGACAGGGAGCTCACCTGCACTCTTGTCCAGGAAGTAGGCCAGGAGACAGCGCATGACAGCCTGGTGGCAGATGACAAGGACGTTCTCTTGCCTCTCCAGCTCCATGATGACCGGCTCCAGGCGCTGCACCAGGTCTTGGTAGGACTAGGACAGAAGGGAAGGGAGATGAGGCATGGAATCGAGGCCACAAGAACCCCAAATAAACAACAGTCTTTCTCTTGGTACACCTCCTGATTTCATGCCTCTGACTAACCCAGCTAAATTACTGTTAAAAACAAGTAAATCCTCATTTCAGGCTACCCTAGAACTTCTAGCACTTCTTCTGTCAGAGAAGGAGACACTCACATCTCAGTGAACCACAGCTCAGTCCTTCAGAGTTTAAGGTAAGCAACAGGGGCTTTGAAGATAGCATCTCTATCATCTTGAAATTTGACTTTCTACAGGATTTCTAAGTTCTGAAAAGTCTGGAGCAATCTGAGAAACCCCAGGGCTTCGTAAAGAACCATGACAGGCAGCCAGAAGGAACCTCAGACACCCAGGGCCAGTGCCTGATATCCCCAGACGTTCTTCTGTTAGATACATGGTTCATGAGGATGTCTCCAAAGACTATTTTTTCCCAAATGTCTATGGGGGTGACTCAATTTGGGGATAAACAACTCAAGTCACAGTCTGAAGTATCATCCAGAACTGAAGTCAATTCCCACCTCATTGTGTGATTGCCAGGACCAGAGCTATTACCATCAACCCTTAGGGAATGATACTGAGAACAAGGTGAAAACTACTTTTTTTGGAAATGAAAGAAAAGAAAATCAGGACAGCACAACACTTGGAGTGCCTATAATGACGGCGGTTGGACTAGAGACCTCCAGAGCCCCTTCCCTGCTAATTTGCTATGAAGTCAGTGGGACTGTTTAAATGATACATTTCTTAGTGAGATCTTCACAAACCACATTTCACAAGAGCTCCGTGTAGAGGTAAATATGAGCCCTGATCTTTCTTAATTTTAGTTTCTTGAAGGTCTCACTGCTCCTCTGCTCAGGAGTAGAGGACAGAATGACGAAAAGGCCACGTTTAAGGTAGAAGACACATCTGTGAAGGCCTCCCTGCAGACCTACCTCCCCAGAAGGGTAGCGGTAGTAATATTTATCCTGATCACGTAGAGCAAATTCCTCTGGATGCTGCTCCCTGATTTCTTCATACGTCATTTCTTCACACACACCCTGCCAGAACAGGACATCCACGAGGTTACTGGACATGCTCGAGCCAAAAAGCACCAGCATAGCCACCATGCAAATCCTCACTTTCTCTTGTCAAGCAACAACCAGCTGGATCGGTCCAGCTGTTCTCACTGCAGGTACTCACAGCATCGATTTCATTGAGTGCCTTCCACTGCTCGTAGGGCAGCTGGAGAGCTTCTGCTGTTTGGATTGTCCTCTTTAGTTGGCTGGTCCAGACTTTGAGGTCCTTCAGGTTCTGCTCTTCTACAAATTTGTTCAGTGCCAGCGCAAACTGTGAGGCATAAAAAAAAAAAAAGAGGTTCATTCCTGATCCATAACTTCCCAATGGGCCTTCTTCCCAGGAAGTGTTGCCCTCTCCAGAACTGCTTTTGCCTTCCACAGGCAGACAGATCAGCCTTCTGCTCTGAGGGGAAGAGCAGCCACACCTTCATTGATCCCCAAGAGCTACAAGGAGTGTGAGAACAGAGAAAGCAGATAAGAGGCAACCTATTGTCTTCAAGGAACATCAGCACCCAGGAAACAGCTCTGTGACCTGGGCTTTCCCACAGTGTTATGGAAGATCCCTGGCCTCCCTTAAGCATGGCTCTGCTTATTTGTCTTCTGCAGCCCAATCTCTGTTAAGCCCTACCTACATGCAAGACTCTGAGCAACACTGGTAGCTGGAAAGTCACGTTTTGAGCCCAAATGTAACCAGCCTTAGAGATGGAGCCTCAGCAGCCCAGCTGTCAAAAATACACTTCACCCAAGGCACAGCATCTACACAGGGGGATATTCTCCTTCTCCCTCACCTTCTTGCCCCTGTTGGAGAGGCCAGAGTCACCCCCAATCTTCCCCTTGAGGTTGAACTCGCTCTCCCCATGCCGGCAGAGGTAAATGGTGCGGGGCTGGACGTGGATGTTCATCAGGTAGTAAACAATCCTGCTCTGGATGTGATCCTGAACTCTGTTGACCAGGAACCGCCGGCCAACATCGATGACTTTGATGAGAGAAAGTTCCCTGGGGGGCAGAAAGAGACACCATTCTCAAAAAGCAGCCTGGTGAGTTATCTTTGTCCCCGTAAATCACCCAGCTAAAAGGATTTCCTGCGGGCTATTTTCAGCAGGAAGCCAACAGGTAATGGGGATTCACGGGGAGCTGAATAGCACCAGTGTAATCGCCATCCCTCCTTGCAGCGGCAAAGAGGATTAAACAGGACTAACAGGGAACAGGCTCCTCCCCAGGACAGGGATCAGCAGGACTGGGATAATCCGTGCAGGGCACACAGCCGTGTTTGTGAGCAGTGGAGAGGCTGGGAGGTGCCTGCAGAGCCAGGCAGGACAGCAGAGCTCTTCCAAGGCACACAACCAGGCAGAAAACACAAGGCTTGCTCAATCCTGTGGTTTCAGCCAAGAAGTCCCTTCCTTTAACTGGGACAATGACAAAAGCACCTCAACCACTCAAACTCCAGTGTTTTCCCAAAGCCTTTGTATTTAGACTTGCAGAACAAGGCTGAAAAATCAGCTCATTTGAGCCCAGAAGAGCCTGGGAACATCTCAGTGCCCATTTCCCTGGCACAGGGCCAGGAAAAAACAGAATTTTCAAGAAAAAAGCCTTAATTCAAGGTGAGGCTTGGTCATACATTACTCTAGAGCAGTCAGGTGTTTGAAGACAAAGCGAAATACAGCTCCACCCTTCACTGCTCCTCTCCTGGGAGAAGGGAAGTATTCAAGGCAGTTCAGTAGGCAGCAAATTCTCTTACCTGTCATAGTCATCAGGGTCGAGGGGTTGGTAGCTGGCTTGGTAACAATTGATCCTCTTCATGAAATCCTCCATGGCATCAGTGGAATTACAGTCCCGGTAATCGGGGCTGGACAATTTGACTTCCTGCAACAGGGCAAAAAAAAAAAACAAAACATGCCACAAGGAGAGGTTAGGAAGCTTCCCAAGCCAGACAATGCTAATCTGGAATTTCGAAGTCCTGCCAAGGTCCAGCAATCAGCTGAGACATTACTTTACAGTCATCAGTTATCATAGGGCAGAAAAGAAGCAGGCTAGACCAAAAATTAAGCACGAGGTGAGAGAATCTGATAGAAACCATTGCATGATTAGTACAGATACTCATCAGGCCACTCCCATTCTCCCAGGAGTTGGGGTAGCACCTCACCACCCACACAGTGGGAAAACTGAGCTTCCTTGTGACCAAAAAAACCCATCAGGTTTAAATTGAAGCTGAGAATAGGAAGTGCATGAGCTTAGTCGCTCATCCCAGCCCAGCAGCAGGACAGTGGGACAGCAACATTCAACCCTTTTCTGTGCATTATTTGCTGCAAGCTACTGAGCTGAAAGATACTAAAAACAGGCAATGTAAATATCCAGAACTCTCAGGGACTAACTTCTGCCTGAACTAATCTAACAGGCTGTTTTCCCTGAAGATTTGGGCTGGAACAGCAGCATTACAGATTAATAACTTCAGAAGCAATCCTGAAACCAACAGGATAACACAACAGAGTGACACATGTGGCAGCATCCCAGATCCACAGTGTGTTTTCCACACTGATCCCAGCACTAAGAGCACCATTCATTTGCAGTTCCCTGTGGAGCAAAATCCCACGCTCAGCTAGTAGCTCATTTTCTCACTTGTCAAGCATTAGTTTCCAAATAAAGGGATTAAAATTCTCTCAAAAAAATCCAGTTTAGAGGGAGAAAAAAAAAATAAAAAATGGAGCAAACAGAGCATTTTGTTAGCATTGTGGAAAAGGCTGTGTGCAACCTCCCAAAAAGCTGGTCACTGGCCAAGGGACAACAGCTCCCAGCAGGAGCAAAAGACACACTTCAGCCCCAGCCCCTGGTTGTCAGGCACAATTTGCCTCCAGTGAAGCCATGTAGGCTCTCACCAGTCACCTCTTTATTTTCCATGTGCCTTAGCAGAGTTTCTAGGATGATGTGCTCCATGATCTGGACAAACCCTGAGATGAGACTGAGCCTGTAGTTCTCCAAGTCTCCTTTTCTTTCCCTTTTAAAACAGGAGCACAGTATTTCCCTTTTTCCAGTCAGTGGCAACTTCACCAGATGGCCACAACTTCTCAAATACGTGATGGATAGTGGCTTAGACACTTCATCCACCAGTTTCCTCAGGATCCATGGGTGCATCACATCAAATCCCATGGACTTGTTCCTTGGGTTCCTTAGATGGTCTCAAACCTCATCTTCTACAGCAGGTATTCTTCACTCTCCCAGTCCTTGCGCCTTGGCCTAACCTGATCCCTGGCTGCTCAGACAGTCTCTGTCTTCCTGTCCTTGCTTCCATCCTCTGTAGGGTTCCTTTTCGTGTTTGAGTTTGCCCAGGGGCACCTTGTTCATCCATGCAGACTTCCTGGCATTTTTGATGACTGCTCCTTTGTTGGGAATGCCATCACTTGGCAAAGATGATCCTTGAATATTAACCAGCTTTCCTGGGCCCCTCTTTCCTCCAGGGCTTTATCCCACGGTACTCCAGGCCAAAGTCTGCTCTCCTGATGTCTCATTTCACAGCCACTGTAGCACAGGCTGCCCTTGAGCTTCACATTCCTCACCAGCCCCTCCTTGCTGGTGACAACAAGGTCCAGCACAGCACCTCTCCTCACTGGCTCCTCTACCACTTGGAGAAGGAAGTCCTCATCAACCCATTCCAGGAACCTCCTGGACTGCCTGTGCCACTGCTGTGACATCAGGGTGGTTGAAGCCCACCAGGAGGACCAAGGCCTGTGAAGCTGACACCATTCCTGTGTGTCCACAGAAGGAAAACAAAAGCAGGACACTTCCACAAGTTTCACACTTACCATGACGTTGGTGGCAACTACGGTGGGATCATTGCAGACAGATTCGATGAAGAACACCTGGGAAGCAAAGCAAAGCTCAGCTGAAAGCCACCAAAAAGGTTTGTAACAATTCAACCAGCTCCTTGCTCAGCCCAACCTCCTCCCTGCTTCACCAGAGCTCCCCTCTGCCCCACTCCCATCATTTCCTTCTCCAGGACTCGATAAAGAGAGTCAGGGAAGAGTTTCACATTTTTAATCAAACCCAGTGGTGAAATCTCCCTCACACAGGAGCAGCATGAGGACAAAACATTCGTGAAAGATACACTAACAGCACACTACAGTGGACTACACAACACAGGCATCAGCCCCATGGCACCAACCTTGAATCCGTTTTCTTTGGCAAAGTTTAGGATCATCCCTCTCCTCTCCCGCGTGGTGTTGGTGGCATCAAAAACCTTTAAAAGCCAAGATTTCAATCAGCACCACAAGTGCCTGGTTTCCCACTGAGCCCCTCCCCAGAGCAGGGGCTGCAGAGTGGGGGCCAAACCCTCGGAGCACATCCCGGAGCTCACCGCAATCTGCCCAGCCTCCTCCGTCAGGTACAGCTTCACGTCCCTCAGGGCAGCCATGGCACATTGCCTGCAAAACAAAACAGCAGACATGAGGCCTTGATGTCCTCCAGATGGGCTGGACACCCTGAAGTCACCGAGCCCGTGCAGGTTCAGCTCTGAGCTCTTGGAACCCTCCTTGGGCAGGCAGGGAAATTCTCACTGGAGCCCAACTTTTCTGTTCATCACCCCCAAACTGGGTAACGGTGCTCCCAGCCACGGGCCCCACCGCCTGTGGGGGAGCAGGCAGGTTGTGCCCACACTCACCTCCTGACTTTCATGGCTTCCTCGTTGTCAGGACGGAAGAAGTCATAGGAGCTGTAGTGCTTCACGGCCTCACGGCGATACTCGCCCACGTTGAACACTGGGTGGGAAAGGCAAAAAACGGTTAAATCAAGGAGCTCAACTCAGTTGTGCAGCTTCTGCAGTTAAAGCGAGCTATGGGCCAAGAAATGACATCCTTAGAGCAAAAGGCTCAGGGACATCCCTTGGTCTTCAAAAGAGAACCAGGGCTGCAGCAGGATGGGAAAACATGGATATTTGGCCCATGGGATCTTGGAAGGCCCCCCACTACTTCCCATGTCCCAAAGCACTGGTCTCCTAGAGGAACTCCCAAGGACCAGACCTCATCCTTTCCCCTGGAAGGCAGTGAAAGCCTCACCTTTTGTTGGGACACCAATCCAGTTGAGGTAGCGAGTCAGCTTCTTGGAGATGTAGGTCTTCCCACGGGCTGGGAGGCCAACCATCACTATCACCGTGGGGGAATTGGCAAGCTGAGGCCCACAGGCTATGAGGAAACAGAGCAGGAGCACCTGTTAATTCTCCAGCTCATCCTGCACCAACTCCACAAGGCACTTGTTTCCATCCAGCCTTCTCCCGAGTGCTTCAGCAGCTGAAGGAAACCCAAATCCTCTGCTCCCTGTGCACCACCATCTCTGCAGGACGTCATGTGCATCCCTCTGGTGAGTCTGGACAACCAAAGCCCCGAGCAGGGGCCATGGCGGTGGCTCCACAGCTGCCCACCAGTGAGACACAACTGCCCCACAGTGACCCAAATTCACCCTGGTGCCACTCCAGCCAGGGGACAGGAGTCACAGCCTGAAAGCCACAGCAAGAACATCCTGATGGCTGCAAAGCAGGCAAGGAACCAGTAGCTGGCCCAGTCTCTGTGCTTCAGTTTCCTCATTTGCAATCAAAATAAAAAATAATTTTAAAAAATTAAAATCAAGGCAAACACAACCTCCCGTTCCCATGGCTTGGTCATTTCCATGAAAAGCTCAAGGATAGCCAGGGAATTTGGACTGTTCCCTGCAGGAGTGCTTGTGCTGAAATACCAGGTCTGCTCCAAGATCTGCACCTACAGAGGGGATCTTCCAAAATCCTCGACTAGGTCTTTAGCTGACACACATGCAAACGCAACCAACTGGTTTTTCTGAAGACAAACAGCCCAAGGAAACTACAGAGCCACCAGCGTTTAAAAGCAGGTATCTAAGTGATTTATCCCTTTTTTCTCATAAACCCAAGCTGGGTTGTCAGGATTTTTTTTGTTGTGGTAAAGAGGGTCCATGTCAAACAGCTGGAAATAAAATCCAGAGGCAGCACTTATGATGACTTGGGAAGTGAAAAGAGAAATTCCTCTCCAAATGACTCAAATGGAATGAGCAAAATGCAGACAAATCAGCTGCCAGGCTGCCCAGGTGCATTGCTTTTCCCCCCCATAAATCCTTTAGAAAGTAAATTCCTGGCTCAGTTTGGAGGAAATTGCTGAGGGTACAGGACAGGGAATGCAGTTTGGGAACAGTCCTCCACGACCCCAGTGTCACAGGATGTATCTGGATCACACATCCCAGGTAACGAGGTAGCATCCCTCTCCTGTGGCTGCATCCCTGCTCCTCTCCACGGTTTGCCCGACAGGAATTGCTCCTCACATGGTGCTGCACACAGGAACAGCCAAGGCACAAGGCCAGGGAGTTTAAATATGGGAAAGGAAGATTTTAAAGGTGCCTAATGGAATTTGGATTAATCAACTGCCTTTTCATGCCAGCCACCAGAGCCCTCCCAGCCCAGGCAGGACAGATGAGACCCTCCAGGGGATTTCTCACCCACTCTTCCACCCACCCAGAGAGCCCAGAGACCTCACAGAAAAGGAATGCAGGGAGTGAGTGGCTGGTGGCAGAGCCATAAAACCCAGCTTAATTATGGTCTGGGTGGAGAGCTCTGCCTGCCTGTCACAGCTGCCTGAAGGTGGGGCCAGGGGATGCCAGGGGCTCCCGGGGATGGAGACAGGGCAGTGGCCTGGCGTAGATTTTTCTCAGTGTAGACCTGGAAAGTGCAAGCAGAGGTATCCACAGAACACACAAAGTACAAGGTGGAGGTGGTGGGGGGATTACCCTCCCCTTCTAAGAAATACAAATAAATCCAACAGCTGAAGAAACTAAATTAAGGCCACATGGAGGAGTTACGGCACTGGTACCCAGATGGCAGAGAAGAGCTACCCATCATCTGCCTAAGTTGTCTTGCCAAAGCAGACTCAGCAGGCAAGAGATGAAAAACTACCCAAAATATATTTTCTCTTTTTTGTTTCATAAATACTCCACATTCCCCAGGCTGGAGCTGCCCTCACACTCACTCCCTTTGTGGAACCTGTCCCCCTCAGTGCTGCCCCAGGGCAGCTCCCCAGGATTTTGGCAACAAGTGACAATTTTCTGTGCTGGGGTACTGAGTGAGCTGTGTGCAACATTTCCAGAAAAATAATTTTCCCCCTTCTAACAATCTCACATCCTCACCCAACCTATTGGTGCAAGTTTGTTTTTGCACAAAACCCCCACACTTACTAGATGAAGGGGGAGGAAGGAATAACACCTGAATAAAGAAACTCTTCCATTCCCTACCTGCCAGTGGACAAAGGATCTCAGAGAGCAGAGCCAAGAGGATTTAGGGTCATTAGATAACACTCCGAGAGGACAGGGACAATGCTGGGTACTGTTCATGTCCCTCTGGCTCCAGACAGCTGTGACAGTCCCAGAGCTGGCACTGTGTGGGCACACACGTGTCACCTCCAAAGGGTGCTGCAAGATCTCAACACCTGTAATTGAGGAATCTCCCCCCAATTTTTGCTGCCAAAAGAAAGATCCGGGTTCCCCTTAGACAACGATAAAGCACCTCCCAAAACACCACGGCACCAGAGAGCAACTTTTTATCAGGAAACTGAACCCAAACCAAAAGGTTCTGTGAAACTTTGCATCAGGGATGAAACAGAAACCAGTGTTTTGCTCCCCTCGTGTCACAAAGGCCTCATTCATCATTGCTTTTCACCACTGCTGGGAAGTTATCAGGGATTTCAATGCATATTCATTACTGCTTATCAACATCTAGCCAGGTAAATCAAGGTGGGGATGACTTTCAGGCTCAGTGAGGATATTTAGGAGGAGCTCATCACTTCTGCTATCTGCCGGGAAGCCAGCACTGATGGGCTCCAGCAGGTGAAAGGAAAAGGAGATAACAAACAAACAAAAAACCAGCACAAAAGGGAAGGAAATTTGCTTCTCTAAAAGGCTGGATAAAACAGCCACCTCTCCACTTCAGGCATTTCTTTACTGTCTCCTCATAAGCGTTCCCCAAAACCTCCCACAAGCCCAGACCACATGTTCTGCTCGTCCTACTGCCCCATTTTCCAGCTTCTTCCCGCTGCAATTCCGACACCTTCACGGATGCCTGATCCTGCCGCTAATGCCTTCTGCCCTTCCCCCGGCACGCACACGTGGAACCGCTACCGCCCCGAACCCTGCGGGCCGGCGATGAACGCGCACATCGCCGGCGCGTTCCCACACCCACCGAGCCGGAGGGATGGCAAAAGGCAGCGACGGGAAGCAGAAAGGCAGCGGCAGCCCCTTCCCTCCTGGAGCATCCCCCTCCCCTCGCCCGGCTCAGCCCAGCCAGCGCCTCCGACGACTTGACTTTCCCAGCCCCTACGTGAGGGACGTGCAGCTTGACAGGAATTTAATGGATCGCAGTCAAAAGGCCAGCTGAAGGAATCACTTGCAGCCACTCCAGCCTCCCGTTGACGAGGGAGCAGACAATCGGACTAATTATTTCACACGCAGGGAGCAGCTTCCAGAGGATGCTCCCAGGGATGTGTCCGCTCCCTCCAGGGATCACGCTGGCCGTGGTCCCCCCGTTATACCTCCACTCCCACCCAGCTTTGTGGCTCTGCCCTTTGTTGCTGCTGAGGAATTAATAACACCTCGAGTTTAAAATACCTTGAGTTTAGGGAAAAAAAAAAAAAAGCTGAAAAAGCCTAATAACTCTCTTCCCGTATTGCACAGCGAACGGTGCCTGGTGCAGCTTGTTCCCACCCGAAGAAAAAACAATTAGAAGCCATATTGTGTTATTAATAAGCCCCTTGGTGCCTTAATATATTGCATATGTTAGTTTTCTCCTCTGCCAAGAGGGAATTCTCTCATCTGAGAAACCAGGTGAAGGAAGTGGCAAAAAACACTGGGAGGCTCGGCATGCACAAGGGATTTCTTTCAGAGGTGCCAGTCCTTGAGAAAAAAACCCAAGCCACACAGATACATGTGCAAAGCATTAAGCCAGAAGTTTCACCCCACTCTAAGCAAAGCCCCCTGGCAGCCCAGATGTTCAGCCTGTTGCTGAAACCCATTTCCTCGGCAGCTCCTGCTGCCGAGCTGCCCTTGCCAGGCACAGGCTGCACATCCCAACATCTGCTCCAGGATGCCTGACCCATAGCCACGGGCAACAACATCTGGCAAATTCGTAGGATATCATTTTTTTTTTTAATTACTATTTTTCAGAAGGAGAAGCTTTCCAGTCAAGGGAAATAAACATCGGAACCGACTTTAAATGCCTGATGAAGAAAAGCATAGGAAAGACTGATTCACCCAACTGCCCAAGCCACTTCCATCCCTCGCCAGGCTGCGAGTGCCACCTCCTCCATCCCGGCTCTGCGCATTCCTGCGACGCTCATTTAGAGCTACGAGTTGCACAACTGGCAGGCTGTCAGTTTAGCTGCTGGGTGAGTTAAAGGAGCTGCCTCCTGAGCTTTAGGATTGTGCTATGATTCATGATTTGGTTTATAGCAACACCGGGACGACCCGAGCATTTGATTTAAATATACATGTATACTTAAGGATCTTCTTGAGCTTGAGAGTGAAGAGGAAAACATTACTGAAGTTTCAGCATTGATTTCTGCCTTCCCCTCCACCTGCTTCCTATCTCATCCCACAGGGTTAAATAGTAAAGTGCAAACGGCTGGTGGGTATTTTCTTCTAAATCCATCTAAATTCTTGCCCTAATCCTTCCTGCACCTCCAAAAAAAAAAAAAAAAAAATATAACACACTAATCGGACGAGGCTTGGAGCAACCTGGTCTAGGGGAAGGTTCACATGCATGAGGGTTGTGGAACGAGATTATCTTTACGGTCCCTTCCAAGCCAAACCATTCATGATTCTGTGATTAACAAATCCCCGAGCGAGGTGCTTGACACCCTGAAAATCCCATCTGAGCTGGTGCCCGGGTACGAGAGGAGCAACCGGCTTCCTTTGCTTCTAATCCCAATGCTGGAAGCGGGGAGAGCGTGCGGGGCGGGGAGTGGAAATTGGGCCACGCGCGTCTCAGCGCCTCCCCGCATCCCCCGCTCCGCGGGGCCATGTGACGGCTGCACCTTCCTCCCGCTCCCAAGGGCTGGAAGTGAGTCACGGGATGGCAGCGGGTGGGATGCGGGCACGGGGAGGATGCTGGAGCCGGGGAAGGAGAAGGGAGGAGGGATGCTGCACGGATGCGGAGGGCGCTGCAAAGAGCCCGCAAGGGGCGCGCAGAGGAGGGGGCTGCTTCCCACCCACCCCTCCCTCCATCGCACCCCATCCCATCCCGGGGGAATGCTGCGGTGCCCGTACTCACAGCGGCGGGGCAGAGCCGGGCGGTTGTCATTGGGAAGCCAAATCTTCTGGATGCGGCTTTGCGTCAGCTCCATGGGCATTTTTAAAACAAAGGTCTTTTTGCGCTCCGCGTCCACCTTGATGCGTTTGCGGGAGGGAGGAGGAGGAAAAAAAAAAAACCAAAAAGAGGAAGGAGGTGGGGGAAATATATAATAAAAAAATAAAAAGGGTTTTTTGTTGCCGTCTGTGGTTTGAGCGAGCGGCTGCGGCTTTTCGGATGCTGCTCCGAGCCTCGTGAAGGTTTTACGGCAGGAGGGGGAGGAGGAGGAAGAGGGACGGAGCTTCAGGGCACAAAGCCGGCAGGATCGGCACCGGCGCAGCCGCTGCGCGCTGGGAGGGAGCGAGGGCGAGCCCTGCCGCGAATCGCGATGGAAAGCGGGACGAAAAAAATATCTATTTAAAAAAAAAAAATTAGCGTCCTTTTTAAATTAGAAAAAAATTAATAATAAAAAAAAAAACGGAAAGTAGGAGAATCTCCACGCCAGGCAGCCGGGAAAGGACTGGTCCTGCTGCTGCAGTTTCGGGTCCTGCTGTGGCCGGCTCCGCTCACGATGTGCCGGCAGCCGCGCTGCCGCCTATTTCTATCCCCACAGGCCGGGGCCGCCCTCCGGGGCGGGGAGGGGAGGGCGGGGACCGGCGGGCGCTGCGGCGCCGCGGAGTAGGAGGCGGAGGAGGAGAACGAGAAGGAGAAGGAGGAGGCGGCGGCGAACGAGGATGGGGAGCAGGAGGATTGCGGGGGGGGGGGCGAATTGGCGCGGCCCGTGCTGCCCCCTGGCGCCCGCCCCCCGCACTGCAGCGCGGACAAAGGACCCGCTTTGTTCTGCGGGGGGGGACGCGGCACCGGCCCCGCCCCGGGAATTTGGGGGGTGGGTGTGCGCAGGGGGGCCCCCAGACCGAAAACCGTGCGGTTAGATAACCGGCCTATTCCGTTTCTCACGTGTTTTTAATTCACGAGGTAAAATAATATGAAATAATGGAATTAGATAAAAAAGGGGAAAATTAAAATTAAGTAATACATAATTTTTTAAGACGAAAATAATGAAAAGGAAAGGAAGCGAAAGGGAAAAAGGGAAAACATAAAATAAACTAAAAATTAATTAAGGAAATAAATAGGAGATAGAGGGGGGAAATAGGGGGAAAATAAATCCTACGGAAAGTAGACAATTAAAATTGGACAAAATGAAAAAAAGACAGGTAAAAATACAGAAAATAAAAATGGAAAATAAAAATAAAATCAAATAAGACAAAGAAAATAAACTAAAAAAAGGAAATAAAGTTGAATAAAATAAAATTTTTAAAAAA
>WBMZ01003642.1:136412-228862 GCA_013400975.1 Atrichornis clamosus | reverse complement strand
GGTGCCGGTGCTGGTGCCGGTGCTGGCGGCGCTGGCGGCCGGGGCGGCGGAGGCGCGGGCCACCTCGGAAGGGCAGCTGCCCGGCGCCGCGGCGATGGGCACCGGCACCCCTCCGAGCCCCAGCGGCACCGCTTTCGAGGAGACGCGGCTCCACGTCTTTACCCTGGACTACCCTCACGTGCAAATCCCCTTCGAGATCACCCTCTGGATCCTGCTGGCCTCTCTCGCCAAGATCGGTGAGCAGGGCCGTGGGGCGACCCTCCCTCCCTGCCCGTACCTGGCCGGGCCGCCGCACACAGCCGAGCTGGGGCTGTCCGTGCCCGGCGATGGGGACGCGGGCGCGGGGGTGGCCGGAGGGCGGCTGATGCTCATCTGTGGAGCGGGATGCCCGGACGGGATTTGGCTGGCAGAAGTCGGGGTTTTCTCGGTTAGGAAACGTGCGGAGGAGAAAATAGATTACGTTCAGTCCTCTGCAGCGACGGGTATTCCCCGGGCTACGAGTACCGTAAAACCCGAAGTTCACTCGGTGCGTGACTGACTTTTCCTTGATCGCCCCTGCTGTCATTTGAGCACGGTCTTCTTTTTCTTAAAATAACGCCGGGTATAATGACAGTCTCAGAACAGAACAACGGATCAATGGAAAGCAAGTATTTACGGGGGTAGAATATGCCTCCTTCTTACGCTGCTTTTCCTCCATTCACTTATGTCCTGAGAAAGACAAAAAAGACAGCAATGTAAGAGTAAGGAAGGCCACCTCTTCCCTCATGTGGAAAACATTTGCATTGCACAGTTTCACTGAATTTTGTGCAGCTTATGTATAATGTTTTTAACTAGTTTCTAAGTCCCAAACAGAGAAATGAGTACAGTATAATAATCTAAAGAATGTCAGGTTATGGTGTGCCAGACAGCTATTTAAACTCCAGTAAATCTGTATGAATTATGAACTTTGTATCTCTTTACCTAGAAGATAATATAAGGAGTAAAGCTCTGGGAACAAAATAAATAAGTTTCCCCACACTACAGTTGTTTCATTCAGAACTCTGACTTTGGAGCACAGATTTCCATAAAAAGTATCATCATGCTCATTCTGATAAAACATTTTTATCAAGGTTAAAACTTTTAACTTCTGCTTGTGACATTTAAATAGACTGTGTCACATTTTGGTTAGTGATCAGGTAATTAGGATTCTGAAAAACCAAAAATTCATATGCACCTCCTGCCATGGCTAACATTGTAGCTGGGGGCCTGATCCTCAACCCAAGAAATTTGCTCTGCCTTCATTACTTCCTGCAGAAATACTGTGTGTTATAGCCATTAAGCAGGCATGTATCCTAATGCATGTATCTTAATGCATTAAAGATGCATGCTTAGTCTTCAGTATGCATTTAGGTGTTTGCAGAATCAGGACAGTGTTCAAATATGATACACTCAAGTATATCATGAACGGTAATAACCAGAAAATAGGGAGTTTGGTAGAAAACTTAGCCTGTTGAGTACTGTAGAATTGCTATGGCTGCTGAGTTTAGATAGAGCAAAAACTCTTCAATAAGCTAAAACTATTGAAAAAGTTTCTGTTTTATTGAAGATTACAGGGAAGCTGTTTTAAGCATGTAAACAAAATAATACATAATTTCTGTAAGACTATGCATTCTATCACGATATTTTGCTAGTGCATAGGCATCTAAAAAGTAAAAAAAAAACCAAATTTGCCTGACTATTTTAATGTTCCATTCTGACTGCAGTAAGTAAGCAAGCAAACAGCACAGGTGAAGAAAAATGCATATAATTTTTAAATCCTTTCAGTTACACTAGATGAAAGCAAGTGTGGCTAATCTAGGGCATGCTGTTGTCAGAGTGTGTGTGCGGAGCAATGAGGGCCAGACCCAGGAGTGGCCCTAGGTGTGGCAGTGCTCAGCTTCACCACACCTATCTGCAGGCGCCCTGACTCCGGGACTGGAATTAGGAACATCCAGTTCTTGCTCCTGGAGCTCTGTCTGTGCTTCCTTATCCAGAGAGTGCATCAGGTAAACCTTCCCAGGCCAGGCTCCCATCACTCCTAAGTCACATTCCAAGGTTTGTGCCTTCTTTTCTATTAAAGGTAGTCCAGGTGAGCAGTTTTGAACCACAAAGATACAGAAATGATGCTCTGCCATGTCCTGTTGGTTATTAAGAGTGGGCCATGTGTCTCGATTCAAAGGGATGGAGATAGCTTTTCCAGCTCATCTCACTGCCTGTACCCTAAGAGCGGTCCTGTGAGAGATAAGGCTCTCTGATGCATTTTTCTCCTCATCATTTCCTGCTGGGCAACACAGGCATCTTGCCCCTGTCATGCCAGGCAGTATGAAATCCACCTCGAGATTCCCGCACTGCCCAGGAAACTTCAGTGCTTAATCTGGCATCACAAATTCCTTTCTGGGGCTAGGCACTGAATGCTTATGCTTGGCACTGCCGAGTAGCAAACCTTTATGAACAGAGTCCTACGGTCTTTTCAGCTGTGAGGAGCTCAGAAGATAGGGTCCCGTGTAAAAACACCTCTCTCAGTGTGTGAAAGATGCCAAAGAAAATTCAACTGCAGCACCTGCTTATGAATATTTTAACAAATATATTTTCATAGAAGTGAAGTTTCACCAGAGCTGAAATGCTCCAGCAATTGCTAATTTTTATAGGGGATTTACCTGAAAGGTTTCTCTGCTCCTGCCTGTGATCATGTCATTGTAGGCTTGGTTTAGAGGGAGCAAGAAAGACAGCATTAGAAAGAAAAGTCTGAAATTGTCAAGCAGAACTTGATCATTTTGAAAAGGTACATTTTCACAAAGATATTAGAAATATGGTGCTTTTTATTCCAGTATAGGACAAGGGCGCATTTTGAAATCTAATAAATTGCCTTGAATGGAATTATTTTACAACTACCTCAATTAATTTCTTATTTTATGTGTTGATACACACATGCTGATTTACGCCATGAGTAAATTAGATGTGACCCATTGTACCTGGAGTATGGTGGAGTGTCTAAGCAGTGACACCAGTCTACTTAACCCCCAGTTTTGCTTAATTTTTATGCTACTAAACCTACGAAATGTTGTGTAACTGGTCCAGATTCCCATTACATCTATGTCTAATCACAAATACACAATGAGAATTGTTTCGTTTGGGAATTAAGCTGATACCCTTCCAACTCTGCTCTCCTGAAAAGAGGTTTAAGCTGTTCAGAGGTACTCATCTCGGTGGCGTTTCCAACGTCAGAAAGCACTGGAATTCACTCAAAAAAAGAAGGAAACCAGGACTCTAAAGATTATTAGCTTGAAACATACTGAATTTGTACTTTAGGCAAGTGTCCTACTGCCATTTTTGCCATGATATGTGGAAGATGTTTACTTGGCAAACAGCTTCCATGCTATCGAAGCTGAGTCACTGCATAGTCTGGACCCAAGAAGAGGGTAAAATGAGAAGACAGTAGCTGTAATTCTGCATTCAGCATGAAAGCCCGAGTATTCCTGTACTGCAGGGGATCTGCTCCTGGGGTGCTCCTGACCCTGTGGCTGGGGATCCATCAGAGCAGGGAAAATGTCCCTCATCCTGCAGGCCACCTGCACCTGACTTGATGTGCACTGGATTCTAAATCCTAGCTCTCTGCCCTCAAATAAGGAACCACAGCCTGTCCCTGATCACCCTTGAATGCTTTTCATGTAGGCAGGAAGTCTTTCAGGAGTTTTGATGCTGTTTACATGAATGAACCCCATGTTTAACTTAGTGGGAGCCTTTCCATTACCTTTAAGGATGAGGTGTAGTCCCAAATTTCTGAGAGGGTATAAACTATTCAGAGTGACTTGTAAAGAAGAAAAGAAAATATTTTTATTTTTGTATTCGCAGTAGATATTTAATTGCCATTGCATTACAACTAGTTGGAATTTTTCTTTTTTGCTTTCATGAAAAGCTGCATTTACAAAATTACCATTCTCTTGAATTTTTATGGAGAAAATTGTTTAAAATTTACTTTTGAATAATTAAAAAAAAAACTTTTAGCAAAACCTACTTACTCGGGGGAAATTTCTTGGCCATTGTATTGGAAATATTGGTGTTCTGCCACTGCAGAAACTAAGATAAATCATAAAATGTTTATGTGAAAGGTGAAGAGTCAAGTGTCAAACTGCAAGTTCTTGGTTTT
This sequence comes from Atrichornis clamosus, assembly GCA_013400975.1. Classification (NCBI taxonomy): domain Eukaryota; kingdom Metazoa; phylum Chordata; class Aves; order Passeriformes; family Menuridae; genus Atrichornis; species Atrichornis clamosus. Next base: position 224,697 of record WBMZ01003642.1, on the reverse strand, counting down.
TTCCAGGATCATTACCTGTACTGCCAATGTAGAACCTTGGTGATTCTGGTTTCGAGGAATGGCATTGAATTTGGCAGTCCTTCTAATGAGTCACATAGGCTGTGTTTCTAATTATTTAAAGAAGTTTGTGTTCATTTAGAAAGCAAAAAGTAAAATCAACTTGAGCTGCTTACTTTTAAAAACATCTTTAATAGCTATAGAATATATAAGTAAAAAGTCAGTAGATTATAACAGTTTTGCTGTTGGTCCTTCTTAACGATTTGTTTTTCCTAATTATAAGTTCAGGCTTTCTTTTACTTGGAAAAAAAATCCATGGTGAAAGGAGAACTAACAAAATAGGTGTTACAAAGGACATAAGCCTGAAATTGTGAAACTGGATGTAAATTATACCAAGATTGCACTAGTTTAACTGTTTCGACTACAGGTGTGATTTTTACTGAAATAGTTTTACTGAAATAGACGCCCGTTATTACCACACCCAGTGTTTCCATGCAGCTCTCATTTAAAATAATTTAAATGCTTTTTAGTTAGGCAGGGATTGTGGGATCTTGTGGGTGTGGATCGATTTCTGTATAATTATGTGGGCCAAATATAGATAAGGAGGAGTCTGGAAAAGATTGGCATTACTGGGCCCTGGAATGTGACCTTGGTGCATAAGGTTGATCATTCCATTAGATTGGCCAGAGTAAGTTCCTTCAAAACTTTTCCCATTCATTACCAAAATTATCCTTACAACAGCCAACTTCTGTGAGTAATTGTGATCTTTAAAACAAAACTGCATGGCTTTGAGAATTTTAGTAGGCTGAGGAACGTTCAACCACTAAGTCCTCATTCAGAACTTTTAAAATTCATTTCTTCAGTACTTTGCACAGATTTTTATGAGAGGATTCTGACTCTATCAAAATTCATTTAATATAGAAGAATAATACTATAGGCTACAACTTACTGTCACTTTATGGAAAACATGTTTCTTTTTGTGAAATTAATTTGGAGGTTCCACTAAAAATAATAATTGTATTTGTAAATGTTTCCTCATGGTGGCAGGGGAAGTGGGTGACTGAGTGCAGCTCACATGTGCTAGTTCCCCTCACTAGCTTTGAAATTCTGAAAGAAAAAATGAAATTATTGTACTCCTTAAACTCCTTTGTGAAACTTTCCAGAGAGGAAGCAGTGGTTAGTATGATGTTTTTTTCTCTATCTAGATGTAATTTGCCCTAGAGAAATGTTTGGATCATGTTTCTGGAGGATTCCACATTTTAAAAATCCCCACAGTTTCACAGAGAGAACCCTTGCACACAGTTGCTCCATCCAGCCTAGCTGTTAAGTGGAATGTCAGGGTATTAATTTGTCTCTCCACCAAATTAACTGAATTAACTATGCTAGCCAATGTATTTGCCTTGACCCAATATGGATGTCCGGTCCAGTCTGTGCAATGAAAACGAAATTGCCCTGCAATTGCTGTCTCTTTAGTATAGAAACGAAGATAACAGAATCCCGAATAGTCTTATGGATTTTCTACAAGTAACCATTTCCCTTTCTTGTGTTTGAATTTCCTTTGAAGGCTTTCATCTCTATCACAAGTTGCCCTCAATAGTACCTGAAAGCTGTCTCCTTATTCTGGTTGGATTGCTTCTTGGTGGGATTATTTTTGGAGCAGAGGAGAAGTCCCCACCTGTAATGAACAGTGATGTGTTTTTCTTGTATCTTTTACCACCCATTGTACTCGACGCTGGATATTTTATGCCAACTCGTCTTTTCTTTGAGAACTTTGGTACCATATTCTGGTATGCTGTGGTGGGCACACTCTGGAATGCCATCGGCATTGGAATTTCCCTTTATGGAATTTGCCAGATCAGTGCATTTGGTTTGACTGATATCACATTGCTGCAGAATTTGCTCTTTGGCAGCCTCATTTCAGCTGTGGATCCTGTGGCAGTGTTAGCTGTCTTTGAAAATATCCACGTCAATGAGCAGCTTTACATCCTGGTGTTTGGAGAGTCTTTGCTGAATGATGCTATAACTGTGGTAAGTTAGTTGATTAATTGATAAAAATGATAAATGATTGTTTACATGCCACTCCATTGTATCTCTTTGTGTCTCGTTATTACAGGTTGCTAATAGATGCAAGTCAAGGAGTGCGAATGTGATTATCTAATTGTTTAAACTTTAGAGTTAGAAATCATGTCGTCTTAGCGTGTGAGAGTAGAGCATATTTACTGTAGGGATTTTACTACCTGATCACTCTAGTTTCTGTATCTTTGTAATTCTGTTACTTCTGTAATCTGAAACTGGAGGTTTTCCTCACCTGCAGAAATGTTGTTGGCCAGGAAAGAGAAAGGGCCATTGTGGGGTGTCACAGTGTGTTGGGGAAGGATGGGCAAATCACTGAGATGGCACAGGACCTGGCTGAGGTTAACTTTTTGCATATGCCCATCCAGTTGGAACTGCCCTGAAACCACCAATACGTGTATCCCAGGCTACAGATGAGATAAGACAGCCACCTGGAGGCAGTAATTTCTAATCATTAACTAGCTGAACTGGGTTTGTGGTGGTGACCTGAGGATAGCAATCTGCAAATTCCATTAACCCCCCCAATATCCCTCATTTGTACCTGATGACACTACATCTGGGACATTACTCCCATTTATCCATGACTTACTTGAAATCCTGCCCATGCCAACCATGTCCTGGCAAGCTTTCTGTTTTGTGAGACATAGAGGTCTGGTTTTCAACATGCTAGAAGGATCAGAAAGATTCACGAATTGGGTCTGCGCTTTCATGTCTCTGTCCCTGGCTTCTTCCTCTCCCATTCTAAGCACAATTGTCCTTCTATTTTCCCCTTTTCTCGGACTTTGCCTCATGTGCTTAACACACATATATCTCATGATTTAATCTGAGCCTCGGTATTGATAAATTCTTGTGTGTCCGTGGGAATACTGTATTATTTTTTCACTTACACTGCATGCTTTACCTGATTCTGTTGTGATCCAGCCAGCTGAATCGCATCCCCTCTCATGAGTTTGCCTTAAAGCCTAGATTTTCTCATTAGCTTACAGCTGGAACGGCCTGCCAATGCTAAACTGGTACTCAAACCAGTCCTGTAAATAAACAGGTGTACATAGTGAGTTTCAAAAGGCTTAGCAGTTCAGCCATGTCTGGGTCTGTCTCTAGTCACTCTTAATGGCCACTTACGTGATTGAAGCCTTTTCATACAAATTTTTCTGTGGGAAAAGAATCTGGCTACTTAAACCTTGATTTTTGGTGGGTTTTTCCAACCAAAATCACTTTTTTCAATCACAAAGTCAACCATCTTTCCACTGGAGCAGCAGTAAATACAGCAAGATTTGCTAAGAAAATTCTGCATCCTGATCACTGACATATTCATAAGTGCTAATGCCCAAAAGCAAATTGCTCTAAACCACCAGTTTTATAGGGGCTGGCATGGCAATTTAATGTGTGTCTTTCTTGTAGGCGTCATTATTGCCTTCTCTGGAGGTTTCCTTTTGGCATGCCTGCCCAAATACCCTAACAGAGGGAAGATAATCCGAAGAGTCTTTAGGGCCAGCCCAGTAATGCACTGGTCTTCCACATATTTATGAAGGAGTGAAAGGAATTTAGAGTACCTTTGGTCTTACTTCCTATCACTTAAAGGTAGCACTTGGACAGAGATCAAGTTGTTTCCACATGCACAGCATTGGCCTGCTAATGTTCCTTGTTATGTTGTTGCACACCTGCAATCATGTGATTATACCTAAAATGTGACCCCGGCCATCACACAGATTCCTGGGAGTGCCCTTAGGGGACCTTGCCTTCCCTGCCCGTAGCAGTGCTGCTGGGGTTACTCAGCCATGCGCTCTAAGGAAGTGATGTTTTGTACTCTCCCTTCCTCTCCCCCTCTTTTGTGGGGGAGCTGATAAGACCAGCTAACAGATAGAGCTCAGAACCTTTCAGCTTTCATCTGCTGGAGCCCTTGAGTCCCATCTGCCCCGGCAGGTGCCAACAGTGGGATGTGGGGATGAAGTAGGAGGGGAGCTGACTGCAGGTTGGTCATTCATGGAAGCAGCCTAATTCCTATGGTCACTGCAGTATAAAAAACCCAGGGCTACAGAGATGGGCAGTGCAGAACAGAGTGGCTTTATGAAACGTGCTTTTATTAGAACAGCAGTGTCATCTGTGCTTTCCCTTTTCAGAGACAGTGCTACCACAACTTCATTTTGTATACAAAGCAAGGTGTGTTTTCTCAGGAATATCGGGTCTGCTGCATTTCTTGGATGGTCTTTCATGCCTAATAGTTTTTGCAATATGTCTGTGCATTTGAATGATTCTTTTTGGCCACTGGTGGAATTTTGGAGCTTGAATTTGGCTGAGGACTATGTTTGCCAATTGGATTCTTGATCAGAGTTTGTGCGTTACCAAAAAACTGAGTCAGGCATAACTAGCATGGTGATATTAAATGGTAAGATCAAAGCTGAGGGCCAGTGCCATTACAATAATATTATTCCCATGTTAGAAAACATTACAGCAGTACTCTGTATTCTGCCTCTGCTGAAAACATTATTTTAGAGTGCTTTAAAGTAATTTTAGAATTAAAAACTAATAGCTGAGAACTGATGAAAATAAGCAATTAGTGTTTCAGAGATACTCTGAGACAAGATTAAGAAGTGATCAGTGACTAATATAATTTGGTGTAAACTTCAGTGAGTTCAGCTGAAGGCTATTGAGTAAATACAAATCTTGAACTTCAAAAAAATCTCTGTTTTCATACCAAATACATTAAAAATGTGACCAGAGTTGGTGTTTAATACACCTGGAAGTCTAGAGAGAGCTGTAAAACTGAACTGCTGTACAGTAAAAGGGAAGCAAATCTGATTTTGATCTCATTTGAAACAGTGTAAATAAAGAACAATAGGAATGAGCTTAAAATCATGTCCATGACATTCCAAAGTAATAGCTGCTGCTTCTGCCATGACTGAGGTACAAAGGAGAACATTGCTTTTCTTTCTTTCAAATGACTTACAGCAACTGACTTGAGATTTATGGGGATGTCTCTATATGGAACAGCAGGCTCCATTCTGTTTGCAGGGTGAATACTTTGCTGTGAGGATGAGGAGGCATTATGAGAAGGCTCGGATAGAACCAAATTCTCTCTTCTTTACAAGCACCTTGCAATGCCTTTATTTTAGAGATTTACCTTGTGTATATTTATACAGTTACTTTTTCAAATATAAAAAATACTATTTAAAACTCGAATTAAAGAAAATAATTAACTTTCCTAATAGATACCAAGAGAGTATTCTGCCAGGTCAAATTCTGTAGGTGTCTTAGAGAAAAACACAACTCTGGTATGGTCCCAAGTTTCAACAAGTGACTCAGGGAAACTTCTTGCTCACAACACAACTCAACAGTATTTTATCTTCAGTCTGTGATTCATGGAATCCTGGGAGTCTGTGGACAGACAGCCTTTGTAAAGTGACCAGCAAAGGCACTCCTACTGTCAGTAGATCTAATTCTGGTATACTTCTCTCCATGCAAATCTGTAAGGTCCATAAATCAAAACAGGCAGAAAACCAATGGAATTTATGACATTGCTTTCCTGCCCCACACAGTACATAGTAACAAGAAATGGGGCAAACAGACTGGGAGTCTGCCTCAGAGCAGCAATGGATGGAATAGAATATCCAGATGGAAAAGGACACTTCTACCAAGTGGACTCATCCTGAGAGCATCATTACTATCAAATAATAGTTCATGATCCTGCTCTTGCTGTATTTTTTGCTTTGTAATGAAAATTATTGGTGACAATTCTAGGTTTGATTTAACCTTCTATTTTCATGCTTGCTCTGGAACATATTTTTTCTTTTCTTTTTCAGTTCTTTCCTTTCACTTAGCACAAAAGACCCATAATAAGACAGGTCTTTGCATTAAACTTTTAGCTCCGTAAGACCTCTCCAGTTTTGACTAAGAAGTGCTTATGTTCTGTCATGTGAGAGAGAACAAGATTGCAAACATGAGAAATCCTTCCACAGCCACTACTCAAACACCTACATTGTTGGCACAATGCAAGTACTGATAAAACACTGTTCTCTCAAATAGCATTCCTGATAGAGAAACCTGTTTGGTTTACTGAGAAGTCCAGAAAGAAACCAGAGGTTTAACTCCTGCAAGCTGTCTAAGATGACTGGTCTTCACCGGCTTAGCCTGTGAACCCACTGTGATAAGAACGGTTGCCTGTGACCAGGGTTAGCTCTGTCCAAGGGGACAGAGCAGCTGTCATGGTACTGCAGGACTCGGAGCATACTTGCAGCACCAGGGAATGCTTAAATCTCCCAAGTAAGTCTGCAGATGGGGCAACCCTTTAAGGTTTCTTGAAGAGTAACTGATTCCATTATTGTCTGTTTTGGAGTAACTAAAATATTGGATATTAGAGAAATGTGGACTTTAGATTGTGCTGTTTCCCGTATAATACAGAAAGACTCTCTGGCTAAGAAAATGTGATAATCCCGTTGACCTAGTTTGTTTTGGAGGATGGTTATAAACACTTTGAAAATTAAACTGGGCAAACACATGGCAACAGGGTTTTTTTTGGCAATGAAATCTGAATCTCTGGAAACACTTGATATTTTGAACAGTCTTTAAACCATTGGGTTCCTAACAGTCAATAATTTAGAGAAAGAGCACTGTTTTCATGGGTACCATATTTCTTTTATTCCTTGAGGTGGTCACTGTCCATCCCCAGCCCCCTCTACCCCCTCCTACCCCTCCATGCTAGATGAATCTGTGGCATAATTCAGTGCTCTATCTCTCAGTGTCATGTAGATCAAACACATATGAAAATAACCTGATTTTTCACTGATTATGACACTGTATTTTTCCTCCTTCTGTTTTATTTCTTTTTTCTGGGGAAAATCTGAAATGGACATTTATGGAGAAATTAGAAGCTTTGTAAATATAAGAATTTAAAGAAGAATAAGATAGTTGTATGCCCCTGGCCCCCAGAATGGCATGGGTTAAGAAACCTGTATCATTTGCAAAAATGTGAGTCATGAAATTTATCTGCCTTTGTGTATCTCCCTGATATATAAGGATGACAAATAATATGCCAGAGATAAACGACAGCATATCTAAAAAGTGAATTCAAGGTAGATAGAGAAATTCAAAGTTCAACATTTAAGCAGAGCAACATAATGACATGAAGGGAAATTAAGATTAGTTCAAAAACATAATGTGCTTTCTTTTTCCTCATAGGTCCTGTACAATTTGTTCAAGTCTTTCTGCCAGATGCGCACAATTAAGGTTATTGACATATTCGCTGGGATTGCTAACTTCTTTATAGTGGGGATCGGTGGAGTATTGATTGGAATCCTTTTGGGATTTGTAGCAGCCTTTACCACTCGTTTCACCCACAAAATCCGAGTGATTGAGCCACTCTTTGTCTTCCTGTACAGTTACTTGTCATACATAACAGCTGAAATGTTTCATCTCTCGGGCATCATGGCGTAAGTACCCCAAACTTCAGTAATCATAGCATCCAAGTAAGAATGCCAAAGGAAATTGGAGAGAGCATCAGGTTTTGCAAACCTTGCCATATGGCATTGTTCCACAGTGCATGGCAGAGATGCTGGCTTGAGGATTTCCGGCTCTTCCCTCCCGCTTCCACCCCATTCTCTCATCTTGCCACCACACCAGCTGTGTCACTAAAACTGCTCATGGAATCACATCATAAGCTGTATCTTTGAAATGTTCCAAGTTAAAAATATTCACTTGTATTTTCAGTGGGCTTATTTTTAACCCAGATCACTTTGGTGACCTGTGTCCTCATGTGACCCTTCAACTAGTCATGAGGGCATGGATGAGGAGTGGCCCACAGTGATACAGGGGCAGTGGTGGCAGGGAGGGAATGGGAGTGGTAGCAGGTAACTTCATGAGCCGGCTTCACTTTCAATGCCAATATATTGTGAAACTTTGTTTAACAGTCATGTGGGCAGCCAGTAAGTACCATTCAATGAAGACAATGTATATACTGTTAAGGCAATCTCCTGCTGGATTACAAGCAAAATAAGGATTGAGTGAATGTAAAATTTGCAGTCCTATGGTGATATAATCCTTTAGTTTAGTATCTTGATACATGTGCCTATGTGTTACAATGTTCTCTGTGTAGATCATTACGTATAAAATAATATTATTCTTCCCACTTCCAACAGATAAAAATATTTTCACTTCTGGTTTCTCACTCCTGGTCTTCAGTAAAAGGAGAGCACAGCCTTTCTCTTCATTCTGTTTATACTGTAACAACTTCAACTTTAGAAAGACCCTTTATGACATTTGATATACTTGAATGTTTTGGTCTTGTTCCAAGTAATACTTTTAAAGGCCAACTTTCTTTAATGACTTTGTATTGTTCTAGTGGCGAATATGAGTCATTCGGGCATTAGGAGCAGAGCTTTTTGTGTAAGCTCAGATTTTACTTCTGAGTATCACTAATACTCGGTAATGCCTCACCTGATTGTTATCTTTTAGGCAAGTGAAGATAGGTTTAATAGCATAGTCATGCCAGTATAAGGTTTTCTGAAGCTGGGAAGTGATTTACAAGGAAACTTACAGCTGATGATTTCAGTATATAAAGACAGAAATATGCTGTGAAACCAGAGGGTTTGGTACTTTAATGTAAGTAAAGAGCTAAAGATTGCATGGGTTTCTTTCTCTGATATGAACCTAAATAAAGCAACATATGCATCCACTTTGACCGAGTTCATAAATGTGCCATCTCTTTCCATAGCTTCTATTCATAGCATTTGTGTGGTTTCTAGTTTCCTCCACCTCTTAAGCCAAATGTCCTTGACATCCTATGATCAAATACTTAAAGGGTTTCTAAACCAAAAACGTGTGGCTAAACTGTACATGGAAAAAAATGTGGCAGTGTTCATGAAAATACTGATTTGGACCTGCTGCACCCAGGACACAACAGAAAGGGCATGGTGGGTGTGCTGGTGGGTCAGTGCGCCCACCGCATGCCACTGTCTGCCACCAGCACACCCGTGCTTCCCACAGCACTAACAACCTCTTCATTTTCCTTTGTACGGTGGCCCCTGAATGGGTGCAAAACAGAAGAGGAAACACGAAGTATTTTCTCTTTCAAACAGCACAATAGAAAATGAGTTAGCTTTAAAATGCTCTGTCTGTTTTTGACTCTAAGCATGCTTTGTAACAGCTGACAGATCTGGGTACATCAGTAACACCCTGAGTGAGGAGGAAGGGCTCTCTTCTGCCATGTAGGGTCTCAGCTGCCATAGGCCAAGTAGCCTGTGCCCTCCCAGCAGTGCTGCTGAAAGCCTTGGAGATCCTGCAATCTCTGCATCCCCTTGGAATAAATCTACCGTGTACTTTTCACATTTCATTGGCCTTTGAACTACAGAGAGTAATTTGCTCTGTGTCACAGTGCAAAAACACACACCAGTGTTGAGTTCCCTTTCGTTTTCTGCAGAGACTGACTCATGTAAGGATTGCTTAGGTCTGACTTAAAAGCCAGCCCTCCTTAAAGCATGTATTTGGACAAAACGACCTTGGAATATCCCTTACAACCCAGATTGTTTATTCATTATTTGCTTCTGTGGCCATTTACAGTTCAGCCTATGGGGAATAATTGCCTGATATCCCCTTTTTCACCCATATCCACACATGAGTCTGTAAAGCTACTGAGTCCTGCTTCCTTCATAACCAGGTTTGTAAAGATATTCAGCGAGACCCTGTGGTTACATGTTGTACCATACTTTAGGGGAAGGACATGAGCTGGAACGTACAGTGTTATCAAATAAATGAGATACTTACACAGATTGCCTCATTCCTGGTCAAGTAGGAATTCACTGGCAGAGGAATAGAAGGGAATGAAAGGCACTTGTCCCTCTTCTGATAAGTCTGTGTACTTGTTCTAAGGACAAACGATTCTTGAAATGTCCGTGTATAACCCCTGCACCAGGTTACTTGGCTGAAATAGTGAAGGGATTGAACCATGTCCCTGTGAGCTGTAGTGAGAAAATCCTCTTCAGAAGGAGAGGAAAGAGCTTCTACTGTAATTAGAGCTGGGCATGAATGAGGATCACAGGTGTAAAACATACAGAGGTGAATCTGAACTTTATTCGCTTGGTTCCACTTCTAATTATAATGCTGTATTTTCTGCTTACTAATTTCTCATAAAAGCTGTGAAGCAGAACTATTAATATAGATTTCTCTCTTTTTTTTTTTTTTTTTCAACAATGAATTAGCAGGCTGAAAGGAACAAACATTGAAACTACTGTAAATTTAGTAGGTCAAGGAAACTTGAGGATTGAACCCAGTGGCCTAGTTTATTGCAGTCCTGACAGAAACTGTACTGTTTCTACAGGGAGACTTTTATTCTTCAGAAGTACAGAATGTTGCAGGTTGATTGCAATTAGTGCTTTTCCCTTCCCTTTCTTTACCAAGGCAGCTATACATGTCACAGCACTGGAAGCCAGAATTAACATATATGGATGAGAAATGTTAAATAAAACACATCTAAGCTTTGGCTTTGATTGTTGTGTGTGATAGTAAAAATTTAGTTTGTGAAAAACTTATTATAATAATGTACATAGAATCTTGCATAAAACCACTGATTTTATATTACATTCTAACAATATATCCCCACATAACTTTAAAAGGAAAGATACTTCAACAGTCTTTCTAATGTAAATATGTACTCTAAAGAGATACCTGATTCAAGGTGAGCAGTGATTAGCTGTGGATTATTACTTACCTGAAGAGTAACAAATCACGTACATCACTATTTGTTATAGTGTTAAACCAGCTCCTCAATTATTTGACACTAAGTGAACGGATGCAAAACGTGACTGAAAAAAAGAGTGTTGTCCCTTTAAATTCTAGTTGTTAAGCATGGTAGGTGTTTTAAGTTACAGCTTGCAAAGATCCTGATTAATCTGGTGACAGATTCTTATCAGACATCTATTTACAGTGTCTCCATTACCTCAGGTTCCAAAAACAAACCATGTCCAGAGCATGCTTCCCTGCTCCCCATGCTGCAGGGCTTTCCTAAATTACTATAATCATGAAAACGATTTATTTTAAGAAGGTAATAAATAGCATTGAGTGTTTTGTTTTGCCTTTGATGCAGACCTGACAGTCCTAATGCTTCGGGGCACTAAGCTGCTGCTTTGAGGCTCTGAAATGACCGTGGGCCTGGACATGGCTGTTTTGCAGCCCACCCACTGCCTTCTTGCTATCTTGCATTTGCTGCCCCTGCACTTGCCAGCTCCACTGTGTGTTTCATTGACTGGAGGTAGCTGGGATGCATCAGGCTTGTTACACTTGTGCAGATAAGCAGTGTACACACAGGAGAGCTGTCACAACGCATGGCACAGCCTGAGATGTTTGTAGGTGTGTCAGTGCAGCCTGTGGCTTCTGAAGAGCTGGTTTGCTACTGAGTATGAGACTTCTGGAGGGTCAAAGTGTTAAGATTTGAGAAGATTTGCACATGTACTTTTGTGGTTGATCACCAGAACTATGTGCAAACTGAGCAACCTGGGAGTGTTTGACAGCTTCTGGGCTTGAGTATAGGTCCTGACCATGTCACTGCTTCTTGTCAGGACAAAATCCATGCATAGCCCAGGTCCTCTTCCCACTTTCTTCCTAAGATATTTAGGCACACATATTTGTGGGATCTAAGTCCCCAGTCTGGGCAACTGTAAGATCACAACAAGAAGGACAGCTGTGAAAAGCATCATCAGCTTTTCAGTATTGGCAAAAATGCAAGGACCTCTGTTGTCCCAGCCACATGTTCAGACTAGAAATGTTGCCTAAACCACTGAGTGTTTCGGAGAAAGCTTGCATGCTTATGAAATCTACATTATGTGTTCCACATTGGAGCCTGTGTAACCAGGATAAGCTCTGATTCCCAGGTAGCATGCTACTTGTGCACCACAGAGCATCTTTCTGTTCAAGGCCGTGGTGAAATCAGCTGACTATTACACCAGTACTAAATACAGATGGGGATCTGGGATAGTCTTAGTGAGGCCTGCTTTCTTCTTAGACCTGGAGTTTGGTTAGGGTTGGAGCTCATTTTTGCATGGCAATTGACATTTTATTTTGTGCTGACTAGGTCTGCATCTCTATCATCAAGTATAGGTGGACAAAAATGAAGGATGAAGGCCAGGTTAGGTGCACTGTTCTGCCTGTATTTGTAAGCCACTCCCTGCCCCATCAGAGTGCATCTGTCCCCACACATCAAATTCTTCTCCTTGGATTTTATTCACTCTGATGTACCTTCAGGGCCTCTGCTGCTTGAGACAGGTCAGCAAAGTACACTGTGTCCTCTCCCAGCATCCATGTGTCCTCCCAGACTTGTCCTTCAGAAGTATTGTTGCCTAGCCACTTTGGGGACGTGGACGTGGCTCCATGTAAGAGAAGGAAACTTCTAGAGAAAACTAACTTTGATTAATCAGGAGAGATGTGTTTCAGAGTTTGCCAGTGACTACAGCCTCAGAAGCTGCTACAGACACCGTCTTGCAAAACACTAAGAAAGTTCACTTTATGAAGGTTCCTTTAAGTTACTGCTGCTTCAGGGATTCCTCCTTATGCATTGTGAAACTTTTTTAATACCTTATTTAGAAGAAAGAACTCAGGTATATATGTTCGTAATGTTAGTGAGTTTTTTCTCAGCTCTCCCCTAGTCTGCCTTTCCATTTGCATTCACATTCAGGGATACTTAGTTCAGAGTGGTTCAGAGATGGGGCATGCTCAGCAGAAGAATTTCTGCAGTGGGATTTCCACAAAACTTGGGAGACTTCAAGTTTTTCCAGAGATGCTAGCAAGCCTGCCCTTCTCCTCCATGAGAGAGAGAAATGTAGAGATTACAGTGGGAAGAAATACTCCTATATTGGCAAATAATTATAAACTGAAAACCTGGTGTAACTCGGATAAATAATCATAGGCAAGCTGGGTGTATTCAAAAAGACAATGTAAATACATATCTTACTCTCTGTTTAGATTTAGTGTACATGGTTTGACTGAGAACCCATCCATGGATATGTACAATGTTTTTAACAGGGAAATCAGAGCAGACGCTGTTGCCCTAGGCAGTGGAGCCAGGAGCGACAGCTGTTTCGCAATGTATCTTGACTTAGTTGCCCACCCTGCTAATTACTGGGCAATTCAGACTGTGCCTGGCTACACTGAGACACCACTTTGAGGTTATCCTCCAGCCAGCTCTGCTAACTAGCTTAAGCTTGTGACTTTGTAGCTGAGTGGTCCCCAGCCATCCCTGTACCATGGACAGCCATACAGAGCAAGCGATGTGCAGCCAGTAATGTCATTCTTTGCTTTTCCTGCTGATTTACAAGCTCTGTTTACTAACACAGAAAATGGAGTTGTAGATGTATGTACAGTATGCTTTCTTTTTTATCATGTATCAGCTGAGATTTCATTCATTTGTAGGTGCTTTAAATGTGCAACAGCACCAGTGTGATTTCTGGTGGTGCTCTTCTCTCGTTCAGCCCTCTGTGCAGGCAAAGCAAGCAGTGGCCTAAAATGGTGCAGGATGACAAATTGTCTGTAGCCTTGCTGCTTATTTTGCCTGGAAAGAGGAGCTGGCTACTCTCACTGTAATTGAGGTGGGACAACTGCTGGTAGGCTAGGAGGGAAGTCCTGTCCTGCCCCAGGATATGCAGTTTTCACTCTGGTATCCCTCAGCAGCAATAGATGCAGCAATTCCTGTTTTCCAGGGCTGGCCCTGTCCCTCCTCATCTCTGCCTCTATCAAAACGCAGAGTTTGAGTGACACCTGCACAGATCAAGTACATTTAGTACGTGACAAAACTCTCCGTATAATGATATCTTCTCAGAAAACTTCCCATTGCAGAAAAAAAAAATCTTGTGCCCAAAATTGTAGGTCCACCAAGCCTATAAATTTGAGATTGGTTATGGAATAAATTATGCTTTGCATTTTAAAGTGAACTATGGAAAAGTGAATGATATTATGTACATATGAGAGAGGCTAAAAAAGAAAATAAAGCCAGTGAAATGTGGGATAATGTTTGCCTTTCAGGATTACAGCTTGTGCCATGACCATGAATAAATATGTGGAGGAAAATGTTTCTCAAAAATCCTACACAACAATAAAATATTTCATGAAGATGCTGAGCAGTGTCAGTGAGACCTTAATCTTCATCTTCATGGGAGTGTCTACAGTTGGGAAGAATCATGAGTGGAACTGGGCCTTTGTTAGCTTCACGCTCCTCTTCTGTTTAATCTGGAGGGCACTAGGTAAGCAAGTCTCAGATTATGGGCCAGTATTTACAAGTGGAATCTTTTACCTCTTGTCAAGTAGAAAATGCCAAAACTTAGACAGAGTCACATCAGTTTGTAGAATGGTTTTCTTATTAGTAATATGTCCTGTATTGCAGGGTCAGCTTCCACCTTCCCCCAAAATGGAACTTAAAAAGCAGTTTTGCCCTGATCCTGCCGATCTAAAGTGAGAGGCAGTCTGCTTGTTAATCAGAGTATGTGTATTTAAGTAAACATTTATTTACAAATAAGCAAATTTTGCTAAAAAGAATTAGCAGTCATACAGCAATGAAAAAGTTTGCGTGTCTTTTTTGTGATTTAAAAAAATTTTTTTCTTCTATTTCGTGTGGGTTTTGTGTGTGTGTTTTTTTGGTTTTTTTTAAATTTATATTTACTAGCTTTGGGATTTTCCAAGTCATTGGCATAAATAGTACCAAACCAGAAAATGCTGTAGTTGAAATGTTCAAGTATGTCTTATAAAGAAAAAAACTCTTGTTACAAACAGCTTGATCCCTCCTGAGTTTACAGTACTAGCTCTTTTTCTTTAACCTGAAGAGCTAAGTGCAGGGCAGGCTTGCAGGTCTTAAACCTGCTCATCTCCCCAGCTTCATCTTTGATGATTCAGTTCCTCCATGGGTAAAAGTGGGTCATGCTCTGATGGGCCTCTACAACCCTACGTTCAGCTCCCAAGTCTCCTTCTAGAGTAGAAATATGGACTATTTCCCTACTGCTCCTGCAACCTCACAATTAATACTTTATGCTGAAAAGCAGCCAAGCAGCCTGACTACCACCCAGCCCTTGCTGCCCGTGCTTGCTCCCTTCACCTTCCTTTATACCTTTAGTCCAGCCCGGCGCAGCCCTGGAGCCTTTTTCCATGGTACACCAGCATGCACTGGCATCTTCTCCCCCCATCCCCAGTCCTGCATCCTTCCCATCTGTGTGAGTAAAGCTGAGTGAATAGAAGTCTGCAGGGTTCAAAGTACAGACTGATGGAGGTGACAAGCCAAAGTGCTCAAAATCACCTCAAATCCTATTAAAAAGCAATTAGGAGTCTTGGTGTATACTGACACAGAGAATTATTGCTATTCTAGAGGTTCAGAGTGTAGCAGATAGCTGTCTTGTGGAGATCAATCAATTGCTTCCAATCCTAGATCCAGCTGACCTGAGGTGTTTAGCTAACTAAATATGTTTCAGATGATGTTCCTTAGGCTTTTTAAGTTATTATTCTGGTATTTTCAAGCTGTTAAGTAATATTTCATTTCTTCATATATATTGAAGAAGCAAATAAAAGGTAAGAAGGAAGTAACAGTGTTTTTAAACAGATATTAGCATCATGGGCTAGTTCTTTGTAATGTAAAGTTCTTTGTCATTTGTTTCTGTTCTTTTCCCTCAGGTGTTTTTGTTCTGACTCAGATCATTAATGTATTCCGGACGATACCTCTCACTTTTAAGGACCAATTTATTATTGCCTATGGAGGTCTTCGAGGAGCTATTTGTTTTTCACTTGTATTTCTGCTTCCTCCTGCTGTGTTTCCCAGGAAGAAATTGTTCATCACTGCTGTTATCGTGGTGATATTCTTTACCGTTTTCATACAGGTAGTACCTTTCCTCTTCTGGAATTCTTCTTTCTCAGACAGATTGTAAATAAGCAATGGGTGAAAAACCAAATGTTGTAACTTACTGGAAGGAACATACTTGAAGTTACTCTCCATAGTCATAGTTTGAAAAAAATGCTATGCCTACCACAGGCAGGTAGCTAAAGTATGCCAGATAATAAGTACTTATACTATAATATAAGTAGTATTAAGTATTTAAGACCAAATGAGACTGGAGTAGAGATAAAAGATAATCTAGGTACAGCACCAATTCCTTTTTTAGGATGTTTAAATCTGTGTATTTACTCAGGAGTTCAGTGTTGGTACAGTGCACGGTGAGCAGGGAAAGACACTGAGGGCCCGGACAGGCGAACTGGAGTCTGTGTGTTAGGAAGTGATGCTGCAAACCAGCTGGACATCCCTTGAGAAGCACCAGATGTGCAGAAGAATGTGAAGAACTTGTCTCTGGTGACCACCTGGCCATGGAGGCCTGGTCAAGAATGTCCAAGAGACTGAAATGCAAAATGTAGAGGAGGCCAAGCCCGTCAAATAATCATGCCAGACTAGTCATTATCCAGAGCGGTGAGAGAGAGATGTGAGTGGCTATTGATGAAATTTCAGATTGGTGGGGAAAAAAAATATAATTTTTAATATATTTACGCTGCTTTTTATGTGGGTAAAAGTGCTGTGGGAAGTAGCAGGTATCTGTACTCATGCTTGGGAAAGGGGAAAAGGTCAGTTAGTTGACTTCAGCTGTGGAAACTCTTTTTGAAGGACAGAATCATATAAAATATTAAGGTAAATGGAAGGTACTATGAAATACAACAGGGTTTATCAAAGGAAAACCTCCTTGATAAGGTAATTTATTTTCTAGAGTAATCTCATTTAACTGTAGTACTGTAATTTCTTTGGGGAGGGGGCTAGGTAGAATATTGTTAGTGTAACTACTCATTAAACTGAGGTGTAGATTGACATTAGGATGATGTTAAGGGAATAAGGAAGGAGCTGACAGTTTCTCCTTTAAATGGAAATAGAAGCAAATGCTCCTTTGGGTCAGAGAGGATCTCTCTGGGTCTCTGCTCCAACCCTGTGCTCTAAGCAATGCCACCTTCAAAGCTACATCAAGTTACTCGGGGCCATGTCAAGATGAGTTCTGAATATCTCTACGGAGGGAGACACCCCAGCTTCTCTGGGAACCTGCTCAAGTGTTCAACCACCCTGGCCAGATAATAGGCTGATGAGATGTTAAAGGAATTCCGCAAGAACAAGTCAATACTCTTGCTAATTGATCATGGCACATAAATGTAGGAGTTGTAGTTGCTGATGTTTCTTGATGGCAGACTTTGAAAAGTGTTCTCAGGGTGACAGTGAGATAGAGTATCCTGTAGAAAGAACTGAGGGCCAATATGAAAGGAACAGAATGAAACTGAACAGTAACATGTGCAATCATGTTCTTGCTAGGTCTTTCTTACTAGGAATTTCTCCTATGAAATGGGAACCTTTCATTTGGAAAAAAAGAGAAGGGGAAAAAGACACAGGTGTACTGTTTGGTAATGGGGTAGATTTTAAGTCAACAATGCAGTGGGGACAGAAGAAAGGCAAATCTGATCTTAGGACTCAGTGAGACACCTATTTCCATTAAAGCATAGTGGCACATTCTGGAGTGATCACGGGACTGGTAAGCCTGCCATGTGAAAGGAGACCAGGATGCCTTGGCCTTAGCAAGATGAAGGAGAAGAGGGACTGTAATTTCTGTTTATATGAGGGAGTGAACACTGTTTAAACTAAAAAGACAAATGTTGGCACAAGAACAAAGTGGTACACAGTGACCGTGATGCAATTAAGAAGCAGCTTTCTAATTATCAGAACAATAAGGTTCAGGATGAGTGTTCCATTATGAGCAATGGGGCAAAGAAACCTAACTACTTTTAAGATAAAGCTTGATTTATTTACAAAAAGAAATGTGACCTGATTGTCTGGGATAGTAGGAACTGATCTCAACACCACAGGAGATTCTTTCCTCTTCCCTGTGCCAGTGTGTCTGTACAAGTAAACAAATTATCTCAATTCTTCCACAAATAATTGTTCAAAACCATTATTTCATTCTGGAATAGCCAAAACTTTTTATTCTTTCTCTGAGAATAGTCAGGCAAGGACACATATTTACAAAAAAACCTTAATATCATGATCTTAAATAGCAAATTTAGTACTATTTACATTTCTTTGATTACCTATTTTGGAAGTAATCACTTAAAAAGAGGACTTTACATGTTCATCTTGAAATTATAGACAATCAGTTTATTAATTCAGGTCTTTCTAATGCATAACAAAACTGAAAAAAAAAGTTTAAAAATACTATGGACAGGAAAAGTGATGTATTCCTGATAGGATTTGTTATGTAGACCCTCTTGGACCTCTCAGCTATAGAGTGCCCCTTTCTCCCTTCTGTTGCATTAGTGGACTCTGAGCTGACAAGGGCTTCATAGCTAAGTGCAACACCTGCTAATCAAAAGCGTGAATTCACTTTTATAATTATTCTTATTTTCTTCACAGGGAATAACCATTCGCCCACTAGTGGAATTTCTTGATGTCAAAAGGTCAAATAAAAAGCAGCCTGCTGTCAGTGAAGAAATTTATAACAGGGTATGTTGTACCTTCAGTATTACAGATGAAACCCTTGTAGAGATGAAATTCTCAGTCACCTTCAGAAAGACAAGCATTCAGCATACAGTGTTGTGGAGAGGTTGCATTAGATTTCTCTTTGATAGCTGTTATAAGCACAATAATTGTAAAGTTTATATTTAACATTTGGCAATTACCAAAATTATTGTTACGCATCATTATTTTGGAATCTTCACTTTCTTAATTGTTCAGATCTTAAAGTAAATTAAATTTCTATAGTTTATTTCACACATGAGATACATGTTATTTTATAACTTGGCTAAATCAGGAAACATTTGGCAATTTAATTACATTATACTGAATTTGAGTTGATCTAATTAAACAAATGCAAACTTCTCTTAAACACACTCTTAAACATAACACTTGCATCACTGGACTTTTTATGGATTTGTGATTGGTACATGTGTGTCACTGATTGCTGCAGATCATTAGCCAGGCACCTTCTTGAACTTATTCCTTCTTGCAGCATACCCGAGGCAAGTGGCTTGAAATTTCAAAAATTCAGGAAAGAAGTCAATCTAGGCATCTAAGAGTCTGTCCTTTTAGAGCTTGTCCCTTGGACATATCTGCCAGGGTTTGTCTCTGAGATTGAGAGAATTCAAGACGGTTCTTGAATTAAGAGCAAACACACTGACTCTGGGATCAAGTGAGATCTTAGTTGAACTGATTCAGTTTTTCATAATTCATAATAGACTGAGGAAGGGTGTGTTTCTAATATTAGGTGAAGAGGATGCCTTGAGATGAGGCTAGACCACAGATTCCTAAAATAGGAGATCAGGATCTAATGCTGGCTCTCTCAGTTCTCTCTGTGTATCCTGAGGGGCTGGTGCTGATGTGGGGAGCTTCTGTCCACTCAGATTCTCTTCTCTACAAAGTCATACTTGCTTCATTGTCAGGCCTGGGGAAGTCCCAGGCATAGCATTGAGTGGTTAGGGAATTTCAAATAAGTGAAAATATGGGAAAAAGCTTTAGTTTCAGGCAGGAGCTGAGCAAGACTGACATTGAGGAAATTAGCGCCTAACTACTGTCCTTTTGGGGCTGTGAGATGAGGAAGATCCAGAGGCAAAAAAGAGGTTCTGTCTCTGAGCTTGGTTGGACAGTATTTGTCAAAACTGAAGCATTGTCCTAAATTATGACTTGATGTTTCTGTTTCAAAGTAAGTTGGAAACTAATAAGGTCTAAGGGCAAGCCAAATGATGTCTATAACTTTATGTAATGAACCAATGTTTTCCTTTAGTTCTTTGACCACGTCAAGACTGGAATTGAAGATGTGTGTGGACACTGGGGTCACAACTTTTGGAGAGATAAGTAAGAGTGGCATTTAAAACTCTTTGTTATACAAGAGAGGCTGGAATGGCTGAGCAGCAACAAACAAAGGCTGTTTGGCATCATATTTCATTTTCAGCATTTATTCTTGAAAG
Organism: Atrichornis clamosus; assembly: GCA_013400975.1. NCBI lineage: Eukaryota > Metazoa > Chordata > Aves > Passeriformes > Menuridae > Atrichornis > Atrichornis clamosus. The sequence continues at coordinate 204,690 of WBMZ01003642.1, read as the reverse complement.
TGGGTGGTTGTTTTTAGAACATGTGGGTTTCAAAGGGAAAGCAGCAAAACAACATCTTTTACTAGACCACAAGCAAGTAGAACACAATCTCCAGCTGGGAAGAAAGGCAGCCTTCTGATCCCAGGGTGAAGTATGGTACCTTCTGAGTGCGCATATTTCTGACTATTCCAGAGCATTTCCTGTGTGCCTGCTGACCCTTTCATCCCATCCAGCTCTCCTCCTGCAAATTGTATTTATTAGCAGTGTTAGGTGATAGGTTAGTTCCCTATCTGATGGTTAATATACAAAAACTATCGGATTTCCTCTTGAAAGATCAAGGTAGTAGCTGGCATGAGATACATTAGAGATCCTAATGGCAGGCAGCTCTACAGTTCTTGATGGTATATTTAAGACTTAGTGTCAGTTTAGAAGATTAGCCTTGGCAATACCTGAATAATTAATATTTTCACTTTATCTGCTGAATCATCATCATCATTAGTTTGGATCAAATTCCCTTTTACACCCAAATTATTTAGACCCAAGCATGGACATCACTCAACTACTCTCTAGTCACTGCTCCAACAAGAATTTAAGTGTTTTATATAAAGAGAGAATAGCACCAGCAGGAGGGGCTGAGGAGAGCCCTCTCCAAATGACTTGGGGGCAACACAGTGAGGATGCTTTCCTGACAGATGTGTGATATGGGTACAACTTTTCTTTACTCAGCCTTGTTCCCCTCCATTCTGTGTGAGATCTTTAATTAAAAGATTACAGGGCGAAAAAGAGTCCCACCTCTTCATGACCTTCAAACCCAACTTCGAGAATAATTCAGAATGTCTGGAGGGCAAAATATTTTCTGACAAACAAAAGCAACACCAGCTGTAATCAATATTTTTTCACTAAGCATCCAAGAGGGTTGCAGTTACTTTAGAGGAAGGAAGAACTTCTAAAGTTTTATAAGAGCAGGCTAAAATTTCAAAGAAAAAGCGGTCAATGCAAATTTAGACCTTTTATTTGTTATTACAGTAAATATTTAATGTTCTCTTTGTCTTGATGAAAATGGAGAATTAAAAATAATATTTTCTAATAACACAGAGTACCTAAAAGTTAAAAGTTGCTTCTAGGGAGGCTGTCCATTAACATTGTAACCAAAACACAGGTTTAGACTCTCTATCTGAAGTAAAGATGAAATTGACCCTTTCTTAGGTTACTCAGCATTAGGTTGTTAATATGAACAGACACATTCTCAGAGAATAAACACCTTTAAAATGGCATTTACTACAGTATATTGGCTTTCCTTAATTAAGAACAGTAAAAATTAACTGGTTGGGCTGGTTTGTCTCATGTACAGGTTTAAAAAGTTTGACAATAAATACTTGCGAAGACTTCTAATCCGTGAGAACCAGCCCAAATCCAGCATTGTTTCTTTATACAAGAAGCTAGAAATCAAGCATGCCATTGAGATGGCAGAGAGTGGAATGATAAGCAAGGTGCCGTCATCGGTGTCTCTCAGGTAAGCAAGCGATGCCAGCGTGGCCAAGCCTTTCAGCTGGGTCCTGTAATTTATTTCTTGGATAATAACTTCGACGTAGGATACTTTGTGTCCTAATGTCACCAGAACAGTAAGAGAATGTGAAACAAGAGCCTTTTGCCTGTAGCTCACACAGGAGGTGCTCGGTGAGCTGTGCTCTTCCGGACTGTGTAGATTTACTGGGACAGCTGCTCCCTGGAACATTGATCTGCCGTGTAGAGCAGAGGTGGCCTTGAACATGTGCCTGCCCATCTGCTGAGAATAGCTACAGGGGAAGCCTGAGGGTCATTTTGAAAAGTACCTAAATCAAATTTACAATTTATTGTAATTTGTATCACATTTTGGAGATTGAGTTTTGCATCTTACCACTGACTCAAATGAAATCAAGAGTAATTTCTATGTGTTACATTTTCACCTGTTCCTTGGTTGTTTTGAAATGTTATTTCCAGCTCTAACAAAGGAAATAGTTCAAATGTAATTCCCTACAACAAAAATAAAAACATTCTTCTTTCTCTCCCTCCCTCCCTCCCATTCTCTCTCTCTCTCTCTCTGCCCCCCATTTTTGTTTTTTTTTCATTCTGCCCCAGTGAATATCATGAAGGAAAGATAAAGCCACTTTCTCCCACTGAAATGGAAAACATGCGGGAAATACTAACAAAGAATCTCTACCAAATACGACATCGAGTAAGGATGAAGTCTTGCCTACTTAAATATCCCACTGCTCTTTGAAAATACTGATTAGCTTCCTAACATGTCTTTGAGCTAGTACATCTGCTCTACCATATAATAACAAATAATTTACTTCTGTTGACTTGAATCCATGTCCTATGTACAGTAACATATTCATACTCCTTTGTGTAAATACTTCCTTGATCTTATACTATTGATAAGGCTTAATGTTTGCCTTATTACCTCCAATATACTTACAGTATTAAATAGGATCATAGGTGCCAATTCAGCCCAATATTGTCTACTTGTATCAGTATATTGGTTACTTCATGATATGGGATTAGATTTTCTATTTGCCTCCAGTTGTGAAGTTGTTTGTATCAAGAGCAGAGATGATGAGCTGGAAAAATAGTGAAATAAAAGCAAAAGGACATTTCACATTTATACTCCTGTGGCTAAGTAGTTTGAATGCCTGAGCCCTTGGAAAACATTCAAAAATCGAGCAAGCTTCAGCTTGCTGGCAGTAAAAATGACTTCCCTCTAGGGGACTCATCACTTTCAAATATGTGTCCTCTATTGACATACTGACCGAGCTACTACAGTGTGGGGGTAAACACTGTTTTAAACCAGCTTCTTCCATTTTCTCTTTCATTATAAATATCAGCAGGTTAAAAAAAATCAACCAAAACCAACAAAAGAAATAGGTGATTGTGAAGCAGATGAATGAAAACATTCTTGGTGTAATTCTTCTTCTTGTTCTTAATCATCTACAATATGATCTTGTTCACAAGGATTTATGATGCTTATTAAAACATTAAAGCAAAGAGCCTGTTTTGCCCTGTTCATATAGTCCAACACGTTTGACATCATCCTTTCCAGGCTGTGATCACTGCTTTTATATTTCAGACAATGTCCTACAACCGACATAGCCTGGCTGCAGATGCAAACGAAAAGCAGGCCAAAGAAATTCTGATCCGTCGCTGGCACAGCCTTAGGGAGAGCCTGAGGAAAACAAACAGCCTCTCGAGGGAAAGACCGGTACTAGCATTTTGTGGTTTTTAACATTTTTTTAAAAATTATTATTTTATTTTAATATTTATTGAAAGCAGCTCTTTGCAGATAATTGTCATGCAGAAAAGAAATCTTCTGACATGTAGAAAAAAAATTTCCTGAATTTGGAAGACAACTGCACACATAATATCACCGTTACACCTTGAGTTGCGCACATGAGCCCCTTAATTTGTGTTGACACCTTCAGCAAAGGTTCAGTCTTGTAGAATGTGAGACAGGAGTGGGATCTGCTGCCATAACTTTACCTCAGAGAAGCTGAACAGGCTCTGTACACAATGTAGGGATGATCCGTATTCTCTATCAATATTTTGATGAATTGTAGATGATAAAGGTAAAAAACGACTTTGAGATAAAGAAACTACAATATGCTCCAAAATATGAGAAAGAGAACTCTTGATCAAGACAATTGGATTGAGTTCTTCACTTGGAAAATGTTGTGTGCTCTTTAGTATTCATAAAATATAGTCAAGACTTCAGATTTTCACACAGTTTAGGAAAACTTCCACTTACAAGGATTGCTGTGGTGTGATAATATTTGGCTCTCTGAGATAATCCTGCAATTGTAAACTTCCACCCATATTGGAATGGAGCACACTGATTCAGCAGGCAAACTGATCCTCCAAATCATGCCCGGTATCAAGGGAATTAACCATCCTATAAATATGTATTTTCATGTTACATGAATACTTAGTGACTATTGTCTTCACTGATACAGTTGTCCTTCAGCAGCTGAGGCTGGAATAATGTCTCCAGAAGTGCTGTATTTCATAGGTGTGATCATTACCAGAACTACTGTGCTGTTAATTGTGACAATAAGACTGTTCCTGAATGATTTTTTCCCTCTCAATCACAGTTACACAAGTAGTCTTTGACATACAATTAAATAATTTACTGTGTGGAATATTGAGGAGACTGAGCAGGGCTTTTGGGGCAGGGAAAGAAAGAGGGTGTCAGATAACTTTTTAAAACACACAGGCTATAATTTTAAGAATAATTATCCTTGGATAAATCCAGCCTAGAGGGAAGAGGAGAAAGAGGAAAAGAATAAAAATCCAAAGAGGAAATATCTCTCGTGGAAAAGAAATTTCCTTTGAGTGTACCACAAGGAATGGTATGAGCAGAAGAGAGCTGGTAGGCTGTAAAAGTTTTAAAAAATCTTTGTAGCAAATGCTAGAAAGGATGTCCTTGAGAAACTTTTGAATTTAAAAAAACCCAATTTGTCCTGGAAAGTACCGCTCATGTTCCAGGAAGTATGAAGTATGGTCTGCTCCCAGGGCCTTTAAAGCTCAGTCTGGGGAAAACTAGGATTTTATGCCCTGAACTGGTAAATGATCATGCTAGTGCCTAACTTCCTCATCAACTTCAGTGTGACTAGTCAACTGTACAAAGCCATTTATATGTATAAAGCACTTCCAGGATCAGAATACAGATTAGTTCTTGAGCCCAAGCTTCAGTCTCAACCAAATTTTTGCAGCTGACTAATAAAAATTTTTAAACAAGTTTTAAACATGGATCTGCATGAAGTACCATGCTTGCAGCATTTGCGTTTCTTAGGAAAACCTGTATGGGCAAGGTTGAGGTTAGAGACCATACATTTATTAACTCTGATCTCAGAGGGCATATCACTGGCTTTCATTCGATTAAGCTGCTTGAGATTTCTCAGTCTTTACCTTAGTTAGCACAGACTTCAACCAGCAATCAGCACTGAGTGTGTAGTAAAAGATCACATATTAGCTAATCCCAAACTACTCTCCAGCCCTTTAGCTACATAAACCTGTTCAAGCCTCAGTTGTGTATATTAATGGACATTACGCAGGTACACTAGTCTGCAGTGACTTAAAATTTTTTGTATTTCTTTGCACATAGGCTGCTGCAAACACAAAAAGATTTCTTTCACTTCCTAAGAACACTAAACTCCCAGAGAAACTACGAGTGAGAAATAAAACATCTTCCAGAGGTAATGAAAATTATTCTGCTTTTCTCTTACTGTGCTGCAGTCATTTTCCTTACATAGAAGGAAAACTTTTCCAGGGATGATGCAGAAAAATCAGCATATTAAAGTGTCTAAAGCGGGTTCTAAAGCAGAAGTTTGAGTGTACAGAAATGCCCTGGACAACAGGGTTTTGTGGGGCTTTCTCACTTCTATTCCATAGTGGCATAGTCCTCCCAGCACTTCTCCTCATGTGAGTAAGCAGCAGCCTGAAACACTTCCACACCAGGAACACTGCCATAGCTCATTCTCCTTGTCTTTATTCCATAATGCCCACATATGCCTCTTGGATTATGAGCCTATTTGGTTTCTTTTCTCACTGGGATCAGAGTAGAAGACACTGCTCCGAGAACCAAACCAGACAGGACAATGAGGACATAAGATCTGGTTTATTGTTCTCATGAAAAACTTTTCAAAATGCTGTGGTTTACAACCAAACCTTTATTTTTCCCCCCTGCCTAAACTCACAAATGTTTTATATTGGAGTTTTTGAATATTAACAAATAAAAAAAGAAAAAGAAAAGTCTCGAGTGGCACATCTATTTGATGTGAAAACTCTGCCCAATTCTCTAAATTACTTTTAACTTTTACTGGTTTAATTACCATGCTTATATCATGCTCAGGAGCATCTCCTTTCATGACAAGCTGCCATCAAGATCTCTTGCTGGGAAGAATAAACCTCTGCAAAGTTGCTAAAATTTCCTGATCTCCACCCTAATAATTTTTCCACTATTCCCAATTAATTTAACAATAGACCATGTTTTTGTCTGTTAATAATTACATCTTTGCTCTTTGTGTGTAGGATGCCTTTTATTCTGTAGTTAGTCTGCAGAGGTCACCTACTGTCACCTAGAATTAAAGAGGAAATGTGCCTCCAGATTATTCAATTGTCAAAAAATATATTATTTGACATATTTAAAAGGGAAAAAGCCTGAAAACACAGTCTGATGAAGACCTTCTTTGATATATAATTATCTGGGTGAATGGACAATTACATGGTGATATATTTTGTTGACCCCTTCCTCACCTTTTTAAAAGAAATAACATGCAGGCTACTAATCTAAGTTGCTCTTATGACAGTTGCACAATACACAGTTGTTTACTTTGCTATATATAAAACATCATAACTGATTTAAGTCTAAGAACAAATCTGAGGCATTCATAAACTATTGTTAAAATGATTATCAATGACTCAAGTGTGCAAGTTTTGATGAAGATGTTAATTCATTTTAAAGAAGGCTGCTGGGGAAAAATATATGCACATGTACACATCCAGACAATCTCCATCATGGTTTACCTGGCAGTGATCATTTAACAGCATTCCCTGAACAACTATGTCAGCTTTCCCTGGAGCATATTCTACCCTGCTGTGAGCTGGAGGAAAAGTCTGCAACACTTGCAATCTATAAGATTTGCCCTGTTGATTTTCTTTCATATCTTCCATTCAGGTATATTAAGGATGGGATGTTTCCTCCCATCTGCACATTGACCTTGAGAGATCCTTTGCTTGGTAGAGTATTGATGCTCCTTTCCTGAAGTCAAGTTTCTAGAGCCCATGTACATGTTGTACTCTGGAAATGCCTCTCAGTTTAAATTTCATGGGATGTGAGGGTGAGAAATCTAATTTTTGTATCCTGCTTGTATGTAAGCAGGGACTAGACCACAAGCTCAGAGATAGACAGTTTTTTCTAAGTCCAGAAAACTGGACATTTCCCAGAACTGGGGAAATGTCAACTCAGTCAAGGGAGCACTTGGTGATCAAGAAGCAGCTGAATGAGGCCTTTCTAAAAATCACTGTTTTGAGGGGAGGGATGTTTGTAAGTCAAATCTGTCCTCTACCTTGGCAGAGTTAAGAAGCTGTTGCTGGGTCTAATCAGAAAGCACTGAGTATAGGAAACATGGGGAAACTTTATTCTATGGCTGCTAGTGCTCAGTGTGCCGTTACCCAAATATTCCTGAAACAGTTATATTCTGCATCTAAAATGTTCCTTTTGCTTTCAATTAACAGTGGGTGACAGCAGTGACTCTGAGTTGGATGCTGCTACCACAGTGCTCAATCTAAGACCCAGAGCAGGGAAAATCTTGAGAGACCAGAGACTGAGACAACAGAGGCCACTGCCTGAGTTTAGGGTGGAGTGGAAGAACGAAGCTGACGGGAGCCAGGACGGACGAGGGGAGCAGCAGGAGCCAAGCACCTTGCCTCAGCCGTCCATTGGGTTCAGACAGCCACTGCTGACAAGACCAAGATTTGGCACTTTGAGCAGGGAAGATCTGACTGCAGACCAGGGGTCAGCAAGACCTATGCCACCACCACGGTTAGTTAGGCAGGCATCGCAAGGGGAAAGGCAGAGAAATAAGCCTGAGAACCAGCCGTACTGAACACAGCCAAAAGAGAACTATTGATCATAAACCATGGACATATTGCATTAGGATTCTAAACTATCTGATCAGACTATGGGATCCATTAAAATAACAAAACAAGACTCAGTGTGGGTCTAACCACTTCCATTTGAGTAAAGTCAACTCCATTAACTAAGTGAAAGGAATACTGGAGCAATTGCAAAGTTAAAGACATTAAAAAAGAAATCTCTTTTATAAATAAGTTATGACAATGCTTTAATTTAATTACATTATTTCCACTGTTAAGATAGTATGGAAATGTGCCTTATCACATCATCTCTTGTGGAACCAAGTAATGAAGGTTCAATATCCAGTTATCTTTAAAAAATCATTGTTGAAAGTCCAGTGATGAATGGATTCTTAAAAAAACCCCCAAACTTGTGTATCATTTCAGATTTTATTTATAATCAATACTACTTGTTTTAACCAGAGCTTTACTATGAGTAACACTGAAAATTGCACAATGCACCTATCATATAGACTTCTAAAGAAGAATAAATATATTCCTGAAGCCTAGTTCGAAGACCTGTGATACAGGAAAAGAGGAAGAAGAGAAGAAACAAGTTGTAGGGGCAGAATTGCAAATACAGCTTATAAAAAGGACTTGCAAAAGAGACAAGACCTGAGTAGCTTGAATTTTTACTTTCTGGATTTTTGGCAATATGTTACCTTTGAAAGGTACTAAGGATCACCAAAGAAAAACTGAATTACCTTGGCTTTCAGCAGCGTCAGCAAGAACTGAGAGCACTTAGCAGGACACCAGAAGGCCTAAAAAGAGAAAACTTCCAAGTGGATAAATAATGTTCTGAATCAATATTGCTTTTTTGCACTTTAGTTACTTGGTTGCAATGTAGTGCAAACACAGCAGTAGAATAGTTGCAGAGCACTGCAGGTAGACAAAGAGAGCAGTCTCCTGCTTGAGTCAGGGACCACTGAGACTCTGGAAAGTTCATTCACTAATGCTTGTGATCCTGGTCAATTTGTTTTACTTTTTCTTTCCTCATGTGTAAAAGGGGAAAGATAATATTTTCTTTGTCTGAGCTATGCACTCTAAGGAACAAAAATGTTCCATCTAATTTGTTTTTACAGAAAAGTAGCACAGTGGGGCCCTGGAATCAGTTGAAGTCACTGTGCACCTTAACAACACGGACTTTTTAATCCTAGCGTCAATGGCTGCCATTTGAGGGCATATGGGAAGGGAGGGTGCAACAAAATAAATGATACTTAACTGTAGCTCTCAGGAATTTGCACTTTCTGTCCCATTTAATCTGTTTTAAGTACTGAGCTTGCTTTAGCACAGATACACATTTCAGCACAATGCAGAAATCATTTTCATTCTACTTGTTACAAGATTGATAACTTTCATTGAAGAATGTACACTGTGAAATCATAATTTTTCTCTTTCATTAGCACATTTCTGAATCTGTGGGCAATAAGATTAATTTTTTTTTAATTTAAGCTTGTTTTGAAAGAAATATTAAAAATCAGAATTTCCTGTTAAAATCACAAGGTAGATTTCTTTCAAATGTTTGTGGGTGGGGTTGATAAATGGGGGTGTAGTACTTCCCTTCTTCTAATAGCACTTCCAAAATATTTATTTCATGTATGTATTTGAAATACCAAACCTTCCCAAACTCTTTCATTGGCACAGGTCTTTTAGTCGTTTTTCCTCTGTTCCAGCTATGGAAGTTTCTGCTGTGTAGGAAATGCAAAGTCTAAGCTGCAGAGGAATGGCTGTGTGAACACTGTAAACCTCAGTCAAATGTTCATGGCAATTCTCAACAAATTATTTTTGTGGAAATCAATACTTAGCTGTCCCTTAATAATCATTTCCTGTTTGAAAATAAAATTGGGTTCAAACAAAGCCAGCAAGTTTCAAAAACAAATTTAAATTTGTCTTTCAATGGGAAAGTATGTTTCGTCTTTCTTTGTCAGTGAATGCTTTGTCACTGCATTATTTGGATCAACTTTGAATAAGAAAAAAGCCTTGAGTTTGGATTTCAGTTTTGAAACAACGTCCTGCTTACAGATCGGACTGTTTAGATTAGGTGTTTTGTATCAGGCCCATCTGAAATCTGACCAAATAAATAAATGTGAAATATTGCACATCAACATTTAGTTTTACTCTCTGTGGAGTTTTCTCATTCATGTGCTGCTAATGACAAAGCACTTGGCTTCTATCTGGGGAAAGCTGCCTTTTATTTTTTCTCAAACAGTTGTTATTTTTTATGGCACAATTTTAAATAATGAATGTAGGTTTCAGGAACCTTACTGCTATGCTGGATGCCCATTAGAGCAGGGCATGCTCAGATCATTGGTACTTAAAGTGGTGCCTCATAGTACAAACACATCAAATTGAAGGTCGTTTTTATGAAATATGGTCTTAAGTTCTTGGTGCTTCAAAACATGGTAGCATGTTGTTACCTTTCCAAAACACTTTGAAACCCACAGAATACAAGCATCAAGGCACATCTCCAGCATGGTCACACTGAAGCAGAATTGCAAATCTCCTGGGACTCTGTGTCCTTGTGAGTACTCTCTGCTTTCCTCACTCCTGCTCTTCCTCCCCTTCTCAGGCTGTTCCCCACTGCTGCTGAATCAGGCCCTCATCGTGTCTGGGAACTGATTTCCTGGGTACTCTTCAGGAGCAGTGACAGCAGCAGGTGACACAGGCATTGTTCCAGGTAGCCCTTCTCATTCAGCTCTTAACTCTGATTTGGGTCAGAGGCGATTTGGGTCAGAGGTTTGTCTTTTTGTTTCTTTTTTTTTTTTTTCTTTTTTCCCCTGCAAAGGAAAAACAAGTTAGATAGCACTGTTTTTGACCCTGCAGAGGAGACGCTTCCTTCATGTTGTATCAAAGACACTTTGTCTGGAGAATGAAAAGCCCGATAAATCTGTCCTCGAGCACCATCTGATGGGGAAAGTCATGTATTGACTGGGGATGTGTTTCTCACTTTTTCAAGGAAACCACATCTTCAGCAGCCACTGGGAAACTTGCCAAAGCCACATACAAATATTTTGTTTCCAGATGAACTCCCCAGTACACTCTGTAGTATAGATATTTGAATGCATTGTTGTTGAACAAAGTCCAGGTGTCCAGTTTTAGGAATAGTAGAAAAATATATAGGTGTTCCACTCTGAATTAGGGTTTTCTGATAATTTCTTTTCCCTTCAGCTGCTGAGAGGCCTATAAAGTGAAAGTAAACAGGACAAGAAAGTAGGTACAGCAAGGGCTAGAGGAGGTAGACACCCAGCTATCTGTTTTGGGCAGATACTTGAGAAAACACCCAAGAATAATTTGCCAAAAGAGGCAAAATTTTAAGGGCTGTCCTACTTGGTACTAAAGTATATTGCAAATTCCACTGAAACCATTTCAACAAGAGAAAACCATGCTGCATAACAATTTAGAAACTTGAGAATATCCTTCTGCACTAAAGTCACATAGAAATCACATGGAAAAACAAAGTTAAAAATGTTGCCAAAATAACATGCCTTACTGTTACGAAGAGCATCTTGGGCTCTCTGGGAGCAAACACACTGTACCCTGCACCAACTTTTTCAAGAGCTGCCAAGTCCACCAATTCCAGACACCATCTGACACGATAAGAAATGCTTCAGCTGGTTACAATTTCCAAAATTGTCCAAGTTCTGTCAATATCCCCCAGCCCCTAAAGAAAAGATGAAAGATTTTGAATTGGATGGAGGAATGCTTTTTGTACTACTGGAGTTCTGATCCTATAAAAATATCTTTGTAAATATGCATAAATATGGCATCTGCAATACACAGTCCCAGCCAGGCCAACCATCAGGCCACAAAACATGGAGGTGGGAGTACCAAGTCCAAGCATGAGGAGAAACCACTTTAGGACACAGTGTAGAAATCATGGACTACCTGATTCAGATGCTATTTAAACCCAGGAGAGATAGGAGGACTAACAGTCCTGTTTTTTAGCCCTCATTTCAGCAGATTGTGGTATAACTTACACTTTCAAGATAAACTTGCAGCTGTGCTTGACACTGTTTTATGAATGGCCAGTTCCACTGTTTTCAATCTTCAAGTCAAAGAGTTCGATCTCCTTCCTGACCCATTTATTAGATGACCAGACCATCTAATAGGACAAGACGAGGGGAAATCAGTTTAGCATTATTCCTCTCCCAAGATGGAAAACCCTGATATGGTTCCCATACAGCACTGACATGTTTTGGAAACCTTTTTATTGTGTGAGACTTTGCAGAATATGAGGGACTAACATTGCAGAAGGAAAAACAGTAGTTACACTGGCTGCTCTAGTGACCCTCAGCAGTTCATGATCTGAAATATGCTTGGGTTTAAATTTGTGGTTTGTCACAACAGCACCCTAATTGCCACTGGTTTTGTTTCAAAAAGAATTTTTTTTTTTGTCACAAAAAGGAAAAGGCATTTTAAATACTTCCGTTTACTTCACTTATTTTTCACCTCTGAGACCTCCTATTTATTTACATTTGACAGAATGGAAGACTGGTTCCTATTGTGTAGCGTCCTATTCTTTGGTGCTGAGATTGAAAATAATTAGACGTTTTGATTAATTTCTCTTCATAAGTTAACACGAAAGTTTTTCAAGACTTCCCTTTAAAATAAGCTCTGCACTATTTAATTTCTAAAAGTATTCTGACATCCATTCACAATCATTTGATGTGTGATTTTGATTTTCAAATTTCAGGCTCCAATGCACTCCCTTACAAGATTCATCATCAGCTCTTTGTGAATGTGTTCAATACTACAGTAGTAACAGCAGATGCAAACCTTGGTTTTTCAAATGCCAAAGTATCAAGCTATAAAGGATCATTTACCCAAGGGCATCCTGCAACACCCATAATCAAATGGGGACTGGCAGCACTGAACATAACCACAGAGGTTCCCATCAGCAGGAATCCAATGGCTCTACAGAGTGGTTGAAGTAATGAAGAGTTCAGAAACAATGCTTGTTGCTGCATTATGTGCTCGATAATCAACCTGTTCTCAGAAAACGACAATGGTACTGACCTCTGTGATGGTGGTGCGGTGAGTAAATTCAGAAGAAAGAAAACTGGACTAGAAATGGAAGTCTGCAGAACTGGTGTATTGGGTTTGCATGGCCAGGTTTTGGTAGAAGCTGGGCTATAGGAGTAGCTCCTCTGAGAAGCTGCCAGAAGCTTCCCCTATGTCTGACAGAGCCAGTGCCAGGTGGCTCCAAGATGGACACACAGCTGGCCAAGGCCGAGCCAAATCAGTGACGGTGGTAGTAACTCCAGGATAATATATTAAAGAAGGAAAAAAGTAATTGCATAGAAGCAATTGTGGCCAGAAAAGAGAGGAGTGAGAACATGAGAGAAACAACTCTGCAGACACCAAGGGCAGTGTAGAAGGAGAGGAAGGAGCTGCTCCAGGCTCCGGGGTAAAGATTCCCCTGCAGCCTGTGGTGAAGACCATGGTGAAGCAGCTGTGCTGCTGCAGCCCATGGAGGTCCACGGGGGTGTAGAGATCCACCTGCAGCCTGTAAAGGAGCCCCACGACAGAGCAGGTGGATGCCCAAAATGCTGTGACCCTGTGGGAAGCCCACATGGAAGCAGGCTCCTGGCAGTGACCCGTGGAGCAAGGGTGCCATGCTGGAGCAGGTTTGCTGGCAGGACTTGTGACCCTGTGTGGGACCTACACTGAAGCAGCCTGTTCCTGAAGGACTGCACCCTGTGGAAAAGGGACACATGCTGGAGTGGTTAGTGAAGAACTAGCCTGTGGGAACGACTCGCATTGTAGAAATCCATGGAGGACTGTCTCCTGCAGGAGGGACTCTATGCTGGAGCAGGGGAAGGGCTCTTCTGAGCAGCAGCAGAAACAACGCGTGATGAACAGACCATAACCCCTGCTCCCCAACACCCTGCGCTGCAGCAGGGGAGGAGGGAGAGCCTGGAAAGGAGGGAGAGATTGGGGGAAGATGTTTTTAAGATTTATTTTACTTCTCATTATCCTGATCTGATTTTGGTTAGTAATAAATTCTATTAATAACCCCAAGCTCAGTGTGTTTTGCTCATGACAGTAATCAGGAAGTTGTATTTTTGCTCCCCTGTCCAGTTGCAGAGTGGAATGATAGTAATTTTGGTGGGTACCTGGTGTCCAGCCAGGGTCAACCTACCACAACTGATATGTTTATAAAGGATTTCTTCAAATGTACACAGCCCACATCAAAAGGAAAAAAAAAAAAAATCTAAATTTGCTTCATCATTTAAAGCAACAAAAGTATGCATCATATGCTCCCAGCTGTTTTACAGAAATAAATTACCCTATTGTATACACAGCCTCTGCAACATGAGCTGATCAAAATGGTCAGAAAAGTCACTTCTACCAAAGTGAAAATTTGAAAGGCAAAAAGCAAAACTTCAGCAAACCAAACTAAAACCCAGCCCTTCCTACACTCCCAAGAAAAACAACCCAAAATAACGTAACAGCAAGCAAGAGAAAAATCTTAATTTGAAGTGATTTGCTGACAAACTGTTTTCCTCTCCATTTTCAGATGTTTTGTTACAGTCTTCTACAGATACTACAACTGGATTCAAGAAACGCTGAGTAATTCAGTAGTTTGCCCACTAGACTGTAGCCAAAATTAGCTGCAACTGCTCCTCCCTCAACTTAAAAGGGAGAGTCACATTTCTGCATCCCCAAGAACATCACTGAATCATCACTCTGAACTTGCATGGTTATGGCAACTGAGAGGCAACACAAGGGGCACAAATGTGGTGGTTTCAGGTGCTAGGAACAGCAGCTTTAAGGACTTCATCTCAAAATTGCTAACTTCTCTATTTTCTTTTATTTCTTCTTTTTCATTCACTGCCAAGCCACTCCTTCGTTGAATCCTTGGTTCCTGTGCCCTTTATGAGAATATGTAGACAGATTCAGATGATTTTAACCACAGCTTGAGAAAAAAAATAAAGTACCTGTACTTCATATTGACTTGAACATTTCTATTTTGTGCTGTAGTTTCAGCAGAGGAAGATGGGGAAAAAACCACAGTGACAAAATGATACATGTGGAATGTCACTTCTTGTATTTCTAATCCTTAAAAAAAAAGAAAAAAAGTGTGTAACTTTTCTGTACCTATGGCTGTATAAAGCAGAAATGTCTCTGTTGCACTTCAGAAATAATTCTGTGCTACAAGTAAAAATCTTATCTTCTGTAATATGTGTTGCAACATGTCCCCAGGACCACATGCTTCCACAGATTTCTCAATTGTGAGGTTTCTAGAACCAATATTCAGACAGCTGCATATATATCATGATAAGTATTTACAGAAGTCAGATTAAATCAGTGCAGCAACTTAGAAGAGTAAATGTTATCTTACTTCATATAACCAACAAGTATTAGAAAAACCACAAAATCATTCCTATATATTAATTTTTGAAGCTTTTTTCAATCCTTTTCCTTCACCCCTTGCTAGAGGTGCAAAATGGAAGTCCATTACAGAAGGATGGTTTTAGGTAAAGAAAAAAACAATTTAAAAGATGGAAAGAAAGAAAATAGGAAATTTAGAGCAATAATGTTTTGGGCATCTACCAAGCAAAGCAAGAGAAGACACTAGAAAATGCCTCAAGTTCCTAGGGAGAAATGAAACACATATTATTGTAATAAAGAACTCTGAGGATATGTACTGAAATCATAGCAGTAATAAGACATTGATTATATCAATATATAAAATTAAAACAATTCAGAATTATCTCTATATATTCCTATAGTGCTGCCACTGGAATCACTGAAGTTTCAACAAATATTTGAATGCTAGCAGCAGTGGAAAAAAAGAAAAAGAAAATGAAAATAAAAAATGCAAAACACAATCTATGACTCACCTGAAGCAGGAGCAGTGTTTGCACGGCTGTGTTCAAGGAGATAACTAAATTGTTTTGCATTGAAAAAAACCCTAACCCAACAATTATACACAGTTGACTTTGTACTTTTATCATGTAATATAAGGAAGATCACATGGAACCTTATTAATGCAAAATACATTTTTCCTCTGTTTCACATGAAATACAAACAATGGTGACTGGCAAGTAATGAGCTTGAGCAGTAAATAACACAAGAGTGTTACAACTCTCAGTGTAGCTCTAAGAGTAATCTCTCATTAGTTAAGCCATGCACACAAGTGAAGACTAAAATACCAAGAAAATGGTTTTATCTTGTCACTGAAATGTCACTTATGCCTGAAATGAGAGAGGATTAATTAATCCAGATCCATGAACTACTGCTAGTTGCCCCAACACATCTTTACAGTCATTTGAGAGAATTAAGAAGGAAATTTATTCTTGAAATGAAGGTAGAAAAATTGCACAGGAAATATTAACAAATAATTTATGACAAAGTTGCTCAGTAGAAGTTATTACTAAACAGAAGCTACCAGTTCAAATTTCAATAAAACTTACACTCAGCCTCAGTTTCAGTCTGAATGTCTGTATTGTTCTAAAATGGTCCACTTTAGATCTTCTAGTACATGAAGTTAGCATATACCCAATTCTGTTACCTTGGAAAGACCAGGAATCAGCAAGGGTTGGATGATTACCCCAAAGTGCCTAAACATGGTCTGCAGCAAGTTTTGTAGACAAAATATGCTACATAAAAATCACATAAGCAAACATCCTGCTAATTGAGCTACTGACACAGCAGACAAAAGGCAATAGACCACAGCATAAGAAATTAAGGCCAAACATATTGCAAATTCTCCTTCTGATTAAATAACAAAAATTCACCTTTGATTAAATAATAAGAATCAATTTCTGTCTATTAACAATCTCTCAATCTAAACACTGTTTCAAATACGAGTTACAAGCTGGATTTGTGCATTTCATGACATTCTTTTTTTCCCCTCCAGCAAGGTTAAAAATCCATTTAAAAAACACAGACAGTACAATATAGTAATATCTGCCCCTTTTAGAAATGTCCTAGTGGTATCAGTCAGAAGAATTTTTGTCTAGAGTTGACATCCCTGCAGCAGAAATATTTATATGTACTTGCTTCCACGTGAACATGACGTACCCTCTTAAAAGATCATGTAACTACTGTACTAGCCTGTGAGGTGAAGATCTATACAATCCAAAACTGTGACTACTGATTTTTTAACTTCACATTTCCGTGACTACAGTACTTTTGCTTGTTTGCATTCATTATCAGAATAGCGACTAAAGCCAGTCCCACAGCTAGACTTGGAGGGCCACAAGGACTGAACTCCTGAGCAATTCCAGAAAGGAGTGGGGCGATTATACGTCCCACTGATGTCACGGACTGTCCAACACCTAGGAGTGTACCGCTGGCCTCGTTCCCACCAACAGTCAATTCCAGATCAATGATACAAGTACGACCTATAGTAGTTGAGAAGGCCAAGAACGTGGAGGACAAAATGACCACCCATATGCTCGGTGCTGATGCATACAGGAGAATCAGCACGCAGGTAAAAGTGCTGGAATGCAACAAAATTCTGTAAGTGTTGTGCCGGTAGAGTCTTGTTATTGGTCCGAGCAGACAGCCAGCCAGGACTCCGAGTGCACTGCTATAGCTCATTAGGTATCCAGCAAACAAGGGTTTCACCCCAAATCTCTCCTCCAAGGCCATAGTAAAGTTACTGTAGTACAGCAGTATAGCAACAGACATCAGCAACCGCACTAAAAATATATCCCACAAATTAGAGCATGCAATTGCCTTAATCTTCTTCAGCACTGTTGCAATTTGGATCCATGGAGACTGGAAAAAACTATTGTTTGTCACAGCTCTATTAGTTGCTGATTTCAAGTGTGGGTCATGATTTGATTTTGCTGAGAAACTGTTTGTTCCTTTGTCTTGGTGATGTTCCCTATTGCCTGTGTTTTCTTCACTCCAGGGTAACATCCAGACAAGACCTATATAGATGAAGAAATTAGTTGATTTTATTTGGTTGCATTAACTTTACATGAAAGACATTAGTTTGACTGTAACAATTTTAAACAGAACTTCAACAATAATTTCACTTAAAATTTTGCAAATATTAAGTTTAATGTTATTCACAGTATCAGTTCCATTTTAAAAGCAGTGAAAGCAAGAAAGGAAAATGATGAGATGCCACACTCACACCATATAAACAAATCTAAAGGCTAAAGCCAAAATTCTGAATTGTAGTCATCTTTGGGCACATTAAAAATTCCCATTTGTGCCTGAGTATAAAAGGGACATATTCAAAACAAAGGAGAAGCACCTGGAGGATAACTGTTTCAAAATTCCCACCCTTCCACACCGCTTCAAATACAAAGAGGAGTATTGATATACTATCAATACTATCTATACATAATCTATTTATGCCATAGATTATAAACACACTATGACTTCAAGGTCAGATGGTATAAAAACACAAAAGTAAGGAATTAAGGGATACAAGATGCAAAATGTGACATACAACTTACCACCATTCAGAAGGAAGATAGAGGCACAGAGGAAGGACGTTTGATAAAAGCCACCTTCCAACTCTGCAAGGTATCCACCAACAACAGGTCCCAGAATGAAGCCCACACTGGAGGCTGCATTGAAGCGTCCCATTACTAAAGGGCGATCTCTCGCCAAAACCAAGTCAGACAGCAGCGCTTTAGAGATGGAGAGTGTGTGTTTGAAAATACCTGCAGCAAAATATAAACAAATTAACAGAAGTGTATTGCTCACTCCAAATAAGGTGACAGACGGTATCTCAAATAACAATGGTCCAAATCTGCATGATTTCTGTTTTTTTCAGTGCTAGAGTCATGAAGCACGTTGGGCCATGACCATTATCCTGTCTGTTTAAAGATTTGGATTTAGGAATCAAAATTATTCAGGCATCTCTGTCAAAGAAGTGCTTCTGCAGCCCTGATGAAGGAAGTAACTAAACCAGGGCTGAAGCACTCTAGGAATAAAATAGCTGCTACAACGGGAACTTGTGGTGGAGTAGAAAAGGCCTGTTTGTTGACAAACGTAGCTCTGTACCGCTTTTGTTGAATATAAAGAGTTTCAGGATTTTAACACACAAAATTCATATGGGAAATTGGTGGGTGGCAAAAGAAGAGCACAGAAGGCTAAGCATACTGAATGAATATTAATAATCTTTTATGTGGCTTCCCTCTGACCAGTGCAAAGCTGTCACAGTCACTGTGTTGTCAGGATTAAAAAGTATTACATCTACTACTCATCGAATTAAATATCAACCAAGCAATTCGTTAGTAAATTGTCTTTAAATTAAGAAACAATATTAGCAGTTCTTAAATCAAAACTGTCGGCCATAAAAGTGCTTCTTAGTAATAGCAATGCTTAATTGTATCCAAATATATATAATAGGTGTTCACCTGTTTTAAGATCTCTGATACAGTGGCTGTCCAGCGACCACTGCTTGCAATCTGGCTGAGCATTGTTCACTGAGGGGTGAGCACCTGAATTGTTTATCTCTTGCTTTGAGTATTCCAGTTATTTTTTATTATTGCTATTTCTTCCCTTTTCTGATCTATTAAACTGTCTTTAACTCTACCCATGAATTTTACTTTTTAAAATTCCAATTGTCTCCTGCATCCTACTGTGGGAGGGGGTGTGAGTAAGTGGCTTTGCTGGGTTTAGCTGCCTGCTGGGTTAAGCTGCAACATGTCAAATTATTTTCAGGAAAAAATAATGAGAATTCTTGATTTGTAGTGATTTTTCCAATACTAAAAGCTTCAGCCGGTGCTGCTGGCTGATGATGCTATGATGCTATCATCTACACACCATGATTTCTCCAGTAGTAATCCTCAAGCTGACACAATGGGGAATTAAAACACCAAAGTGTTTACTCACCTACAGGAACTCTAGAAATGGCAAACAGGAACACTGTGGTGGATGTTCCAAGAAGGAAGTAACCCAGTGCACTGAGAAGAATACAAGCAAGCAGGGAATACCGTCTTCCTACTATATCACTCCAGCAGCCCTTTCACAAAGCAGGAAAGAAAGATTAGCTTTTCATAACACTAAGCTATGTACAGTGAACAATCAGTACTCCTAAATTAAACTGAGAAAGAAGATCAAAGGACTGTCAATGAAAGGTTAATAAGCTTATTACACAACATTCCTAAGTGCTCAAAATCTGGAAGTCACAAGCAGAATTCTTCATGCTGGCAGGGTATCTGCCAGAACTATGATTCCATTTAATGTATAAAGCTTTTTTAAAAAAAATTCTCCCTTTAAAAAACACAGTCCTGCAATAAAACCCACAAAATATTAGCAGTAGGAGCCTTCTGAAAATCTTGACCATAACCAACCACAAATTTCTTTGCATCACTGGTTGCTATGTATTAGACACCTGTTGAATATCCTAAAAGCAATGATCTTAGCTATGAGGAGTCTGTCATCTGAGTGCACACAGGTAAGAAGTAGTTATGCAAAGGGCAACTTGCGTTTAGCATGCTTATAAATAATCTTGATTCTGAAGAGGAAATAGTTTTTTAAGAAAGTAGACAACAGTCCTGCAATTCAAAGAAAATGCCTCAAAATTATAACAACAAATTATTCCAGGTGGCCTGCATAACAAATCCTGAAACAGTCTTTTTATGAGACATTCTCATAATCTGTTCTCCTCAAAGCCAGAAATCTAGTACCAGGATGTACTAGTTTTTATATTAGGATGTAAGAAATCAATAGCTAATAGAAAACAAAATCCAACAAACAGCAAAAATGCAATGCATTAATTTCGACCATATGGTGAATTACAAGGCACTGCTCATTAAGCAGGGAAAGTACACTAGGTAACAAGTTTATGAAGACTGCTTTCTGGACAGGCTACTACGTTGAAGGAAACTGCTTTGCTAGTGCCAACACTGGAAAAGAAAACCCTGTGTGACTGTGATGTGCTCAGTAATGTATCTGAGCCGAAATCTGTATTCTGGTTTTTGTCTCAAAACTGTCGGGGTCTGTTTGGGTTCTGTTTGGGTCTGAAAAACCTAGCAATTCCCTATAAACAAAACAAACATTTGTCATTCAAACAGAAAATGGATTTCTCCAACCAAAATTCTTATATGAGCACTTTATGCATTTTCAAAACGTCAAGAAATGCTACTGTTAACCTCATCCTTTTTCCCTCTACAATCCATAAAAATAACACGATTCTCTGGAATGCAGTGTTAGAACTCACCACAAACGTGCTGGAAAAGAGTTGCATTACACCATAGAGAGATCCTAAATCAAACAAAATAAAAGCGTTAAAAATTAAACTTTTTTTTTTAATGAAAGCTGCACAAAATTTTAAATTATGAAAAATGAGAGAAATTGTGGGAATAGTTTACTAGAAGAATGGGAAGAGGGAGCAGGAGAAACCAAGGGTGGAATTTAGCACTTAATCAAGGAAATAGTTTCAGGAATGACAAAAGAAAAAAGAAAAGAAGTGCTAAAAACTTGTAAAGCTATGTAAGGTAGAATGATGTTGCTTTGTGTGGTGTATTAAACAAAACAGATCTCAGCATTTATAATTACTTTCTCAGAATCAGGAGAGAATTTCTTTACCGGAAGGGTCTAATGACTTTCCACTTGGTGTTTCAACCTACAAGGCACCACAGAAGCCCTGAAGAAAACACAGAAACTACTTTTTCATTTTGGAGGCTAGGAGTTGAGCAGCACTTGGTGACAGAAGAGAAGGAGCAAAGAGAAGCAGAGAGGAACATCTGCCAGGCTCTTTCATTTATAAGAATACACCTCAAACCCCAGGTTTTTTTAAAGTTAAAAATAAAGCTGACTGTTGAAATGAAAATATATTTCTGATTCATTGCTGCTTAAAATAATACTCTCAACTCAGTGTAAAACCAGAATTACTTCATGCAAAAGTGTTAAATAAAAAAGCAAAATAGTAAAACTGAATAACAGAGCCCATGTCAACCACACATAGATACAAAGAATATATTGTATCACTCCAAACTGTAAACAGTACCATAATAGGTACTTTAAAGAACTTTAAAACCACAGAACTTAGCTTATCACTTAATACTTTAAAATAAAATTCCAAACCTTCAGAATTTTCTTGTAAACAGTCCTTAAAATGAATTAATATTTTGCCAAGACAGCTGTAAGGATTTTAATCAAACTGGGTGCAACCATGGGCATTGGAAAGCTTTGGAGAACCAGCTGCAAACGTACCATTTGCAAAGTCTGTAAATAACAATGAAACTACAAGCAACACCTCCGTCTCCCTAAATTGCTGAGCTGTGAATTCTTGGATGCTGGAAAAGCAGCTGTACAAATGTTACTGCAAAACTTTCCTGTTCTTTCTAACTGTGCTCCTTCCCATGCACGTGCTTTTGGCAATTGTCAATAAGCAAGTTTGGACAGGTCTCTGGGTATAACACAGTATGGCTGCCCTAACAGCTTTACTTGGAAATTGTCTTTACTTTTTACTATGCTTTTAACAAGGAAGAATTATGTTACAATATAAAATTTGCAGTAAGGCATAATCCAGGCCTTATCTCATTCTTTGGTAAATCAGTCAAGTACTGCAACTCACCTATGATTCCAGCAACTGTATGACTTGCACCTAGAGATTTGATATGAAGATTCATTAGAGGAACAACCATGCTCACCCCAAACAAGTCCTGAAAAGAAGGTGGGAAAAGTTTTAGAAACTTCCTCAAAGACAATGGCAACCTGGCTTAATAGCAGTCAACGTTAACAAAAGGAAAAGGAAATTATTTCCATATCAACACAAGGTTAAAAGAAAATTTTTCCATGGCCATTGTGGTATGTTGTAATCTCTACAGTGCATCCAGTATGTACAAAATTATAAAACACTGAAAGAGAAAGGATTGTCTCACAGATGAGTCAAACCTATGAAAACATCAATCCTCGTCCCCTCCTCCAGATACAATCCTTCTGAAGATATATATTTAAATATTAACTGTTCCTTTAATATATATCTTAAACCTTACCTGTTTAACAAGAAAAGTACTTTGTTTAAAATTTTAAAATTTGTTAAATATTTAAAATTCAAAGCGGTCTAATTTGAATCACCTAAAAATACTTTTTATTTGTGCAAAGAAAGCCTACGTTGAAAAACTACAGTATTTTAACCCAACCACTACGGGGAAGAAACTACAGTGGATCTAAGCCCACTTACAGACTGCATTTGTGCTTAAGAAATGTTATGAAAAGACAGAAACATGAAAATAAAAAAGAAAAAAGGCAAAGCACAACTGAAAAACATTTTGTAAGAGGAAGGTAAAGGACACTGTCCATCCTGAGTGGCACAAGGATCTCCTAATCATTCATTTTGCTTTATTGCCTTTTGTTAAATTCACCATATTGACTCAGTAGTTCTTCCACTCCTACTACTTCAACCTGACACAGCATCCAGTGTCCCTTGGAGAAGACCTATTGGAGCAAGCTCGCCTTCATTGCTGACTGCTTGAACTGAACTAGACTACCCCAAAGCCTGATTAACTGCAACAGTGTGCATCACTAAGTGAATTCTTACAGTCTGACCTTAGTTATCTCTTGATGGTTGAAACTGAGGCTTACAAGGTTAGAATCATTGAATACATTAGCAAGAATAAACAGAGCACTCCACTTACAAACACCTTCAGTAACACAATCTTAGGTGTCATCTGCAAACCTGAAGAGAGGTTCAGTGACCTCGTTCAGGTCATCAACAGAGACATTAAAAAGGACAAGTCTAAGAATATACCGTGGCAGTACTGGAGTTGTCATGGGCATGCAGGTAGAGCAAGACCCATTAACCACTATACTCGGACAGGTAGTTACTTCTCATTTTCAGTATAATTCCTTATGTGGAATGATACGCTGCATTTGCCTGGCTACAGGAAGTTTGCATCACTACACCTTCTAAAAGGACACTCACTTGGTGCTCCAGCTCCATGTCAGCAAGCTATTACAGGGCTGGAGAACCACAGCTTTTGAGAGCTGGCTAAGAAGCAAAGCTTCTTCCAGTGCACCTTCTCCTGGGATATTCCCTCCAGGACATAAACCAACTGGGTTGTTTCTATTGCCCAACCGAAAATACCTTGACATTTCACAGGGCAAAACTGTACTCATTTTGTATTCATGTTCCCAGCTTTTAAATTTCAAATTAATTAAATGGCACTTTCCTGAGGCTCAGGAATCGATATAGAATATGAGCCTTCTTTAAAGTATATACACTGTGGTCTTTCAATAAGGAACTTATTTTTTTCTAAAACAACCATGTTTTTAGTAGGCTTTTTGGTTAAGTTCACAGGAACCACGGGTATTTTAAGGAAGAGAGGAACAGCTCCCTTATAAGCACAAGGCAAGGCTCAGCTTTTAGGGTGCTGCGCTATTCCATGGCACTCACAGGATAAAAATCCGACCTGTGTATGAAACTGCACGGCTGTTTGCACGGATAAACCAGCACAGCCGCTACATGGCACCACGGCTACAAGCACGAGAATTCCTAGGGAGCAGCCGCAGTGATGCATCCCAGAGCCCAAAAGCTTTGGAATGGAGAGGATTCCCGTTCCGTCCAGGCGCGGCCGCCGGCCCCGGGCCGCGCGGGATGGGCCCCGTGGGCTCCCCGCTTACCAGGAATCCCACCGCGTAGAGGCACCGCACGAAGCTGGCGGACGCGGCCGGGCTCCCCGCGGCCCCTCGGCCTCCTCCATCCTCCTCCTCCTCCTCCTCCATGCGGGCGGCAGCGCGGGCCTGCGCACTGCCCGCGGCGCGGCGGAAACGGGGAGGCAGCGGGGCCGGGAGCGGGGCCGGGCCTGGGGTTTGTGCTCGCGTTAACCGCCGTGTTTCCTTCGTGTTTCCTTCGTGTTTCCTCTTTTTCGGGCGAAGAGGAGGAAGAGGAAGGGTCCCTGCAGGGTTCGGGAGCAGTCGAGATCCTTGCCTCCACCCCCCCCCACCTCTGTAGGACTTTGCCCTTCCTGCCTCCTGCGTGTTTGTACGGGGAGAGTGTGGCAACCCTTCCCGTCGGGGCCTGAGGCTCTCTGGAAGGCGGGAAGAGCTAGGTGGAGCCGAGGGGCTTTGTAAACAAATATGCCATGGGATCATGGTAATAGATCCCTGCACCATTCTGGTTGCTGTAGAAGGGTGGCTCTTGGACCCGTGCGTCTCCGATCCTGCCTCTTCCGTGGGGAAGGCGGCCGTGTCCCAGCGCTGCTGCTGCTGCTGCTGCTGCGTGGCCCTCTCGTGCTCAGCCCGGTGCCTGCATCGAGTGTTCCTGGCAGCGAAATGTTTTCCTGCCTTGTTACGGGGCTGGTGATTGATGGTGGTGCTGAGCCAGGGAAGAGGGGCATCCCTCCTTCTGCTTAGCTTGTCCGCCGCTGTGCTGTGTTTTCGTTAAAAGTCAGGGATAGCTGGAATTGTTGACGACTACTATGTTATAATTCCTTTGCTTCCAAAGAAGTAAAATATCATTCTTAAACCTCTCAGATGCACTGGTGAAAATGATTGTCACATGCAAAATACTTTTATGTTGGAGTCAGAGGTATTCTCTTACATAGATGCTAGGCCAGGGATCAGTGAAAGTGCTGTAGTTTGAAATACTTAAAAAATTACACAAGGCAACAGGAGTGCTTTAGCTTGTTTTTAATCATCAGTAAGAAGAAACTTTTGAAAAATGTTGATGACTCTTAAATTTTAAAAGTTAGCACCAGTTGATAAAGTTTGAGAATGGTCATTCAATAACTGACGATAGAATAACTCCAGTTCTATCTTAATGTTTTTAGAGGAAATAAATAAATACCACAGGGTTGAGGGTCTTTTATAGACTTAGGTCACAAAAAAAGGAGAGGGGAATGTGGTTTTCTCTATGGTGATGAAGAATTAAGCTAAACAAACCCCCAAAACATCAAAACTGTAGATCAAGACATATTTCTAGATATGCAGCTTATTAAGGAGATACCAAGGCAAAGCTTAGCCTAGCATATGCATACGTACAAAGATGTTATCAGAGTCCAGACAAGAATTACTCAGTTGTTTAATATCCCAGTGGCTGTGATGTTTTAGAGTTGGATTAACCAATATATCCTATTAATTTGTCTCTTTGAGGCCACTTTGAATAACAAATTCTCTCAGTGAGGCTTTTAAAATTCTGGATACAACACTAATGGAGATCACAGCTGCATACAATTCCTCTGAAATAGACAAAATGGTGACAAGATCCTGAAATATTAGAGCATCATGGGAATTGCTGCTACATTGTGTGCTCAATATTGCACTAATCTTATCCTTGGTCATTTTAACTCCTATAGAAGAAATGGAAAATGCCTGGCAATTTGTCAGAAGAAGCTATTAAAGATGTGGATGATTAAAAGGTGCTGAAAAGGTTTAGGTACTTTTCCCAGGGTCCAAAGCACATTGACTGTTGTGCAAACACTGAGCCCAAGTTAAGTTTTTGAGGTTTTATGTAAGTGTTAGTCTCTGCTGTAAGTCTCAGAAACCAGTTAGTTGTTCTGCATTCATCTCAGATTCTAAAGATCAGAATGATTGAATATAATGGGGACAAAATATTGTAGACAGGAATATTGAATTCCCTGACAATGAAACCCCTTAGTTTTGTATGCTATTTCAAGCTATCTCCATGCAGAATGACTCATAAAGCAGATAATAGCCAAACTTTATGATGTTCCAATAACAGTGTTAATGTAAACTGTTCATGGAAAGAAAAAAAACATTTAGAGAACATACAGGTGTCTCTTTATTTAACAGATCTCTTACTGCTTTTACCCTGGCAAAGTTGGTCATATTGTTAAAGAATTACTCACGTTACATGCTTACTTTTGCATGTTTAAGAAAAAGGCATCAATATATAGTAACGTGACAAATATCTCTGTTGCCTTTGAACTGAAGGCAGATGATTCCAGCTGCCTCAAGGTTCCCACTCATATTCTGTCATTGCAATTACAAAAATTAAGATAAAGGCTCCCAAACAAAGAAATCTTAAGATAAAAGTTCTCAAATAAAGTGATTTTGTGACTGATAAGGGAATTGACTAGCAATTAAAGGAATGAAATACAATGAAGACCATTTATCAGAGTCTTAAGGAAAATAGAACTAGTCTAATATCTTTGGGGGCAGAATTACTTAATTGGTTGATTAAAGTGATATTATACTTACATTGCCTTTAGGTGTTTGACTTGTTACTGGGTGATTCTTAAAGACAGGAGAGCAATAGGTACTCAGCAATGGCAAACAGCACGTATGTTCAGAACTGTCCAGTATGTGTCCAGACTCTATTTGTGAATGGATAATCTTTTCTGAAGGAGGATTATGTCTAGGTGATCTTCTTCTTTCTATCCCCTTTTCCATGCCCTGGTAGTAGCAATTGAATTAAAATTATTGATTTTATGGGTAGTGCTAGAACCAGGAAATGTATGCAGACTACTGTCACTACACAATCAGAGTACTCAGTTTTCACAGTATGTGAGTAATGTAGGTGTAGAGTGCATCACGCTAGAAACAAAGCATGAGGAGGTGCACCTCTCTGCTGCAGTGAGTCAGTGATTATGAGATGAACTTGGTCTTGTCTAGGTCTGCTGTCCTAATTGAAGATCAATTTTGAATAAATGGATAGGGTTTAAAAAGAGAGAGGGAGAAACTTTAATGGCAGAAGAAACATTTCTTACAGTGTTGGGCGGCTGGAGATCAGATTATCCTCAGCCTTAGTGGGCTGTTCTTGCCTCAAATTATGAACGGGAGGAGAACTCGTCTGGGGGGGAATGTCTGAGCTTCAGTTTGCTCCTGAGGGTAAGGGGTGAGTGATCTTCAGCCTTTTACTGAAGACATCTGCTGTAAATGTTTGGTGTCACCTGCCAAGCAAGGGGTTGAGGCAGTCTGCAGCTGTCCTTCCTCAGCCAGCTCTGTGGCTATGTGTGCTCCAAGCCCTGACAAAGCCAAAGCACTGATGGAAGTAATCTGAAATCTGACACAAATTTTTAGAAAAAGATCCTTACATTAATTCAGTAGAGGAGAAATTTTTAAACCTTATAAATTCTTAAATAAAGTTTGTAAATTACTTTTGAGATACAGATCTAAGACAGCTGCAGTGATTTATTCCAGTAAATGGAATATATTCTTGGATTCCTGAATTACAAATAGGTAAGGTCAAGACCCCCAAATGTGCAATTTGTCATCAAATTTAGTGAATCTAACAATGACTTATTTCATTCTGGTTTACTGCTTCAGATCTTTAGGGTAACATTCAACAGTCATTTCAACTTTTCATATACAAATTGAGCCAAGTAGAAAAAGTTACAATCCAGTGGTCCAGAACATTTTAAAAGGTACTTGTAAATGAACTCGAGTTTGGAATCTGCTGTTGATCTTAAAGACATTTATAGTGTAATCTGTCTGAAAAGATCTGCAAATTTAAGAAATGTGGAAAGAAACCTTTTAATTGATTCCACCCTCAAATCTATAAATGAATCAGGTGGGTATATCAGAGAGACTCAGAAAGCATTTATAAAACAACTTGTTAAAGGAAGGAATTGTTTCAGGCATTGGGCCTAGTTCTTCCCTGCTCGAGTTTTCCATGGCAGCATAACTAAGGCCATGTAGCTTCCTGTGTGTCTTTCAATTAATGTTTAACAGATAAAATAAATACATCATGAATGGTTTAGATACTATTGATCCTGCTCTGGAGTAGAAGATGGCCTGAATGACTCCTGTTGCCTCCAGTCTCTTTTCTGTCATATTAGAGTAAATGGAAGGTGTTACAGCCTCACAGTGAGACTCATAGTAGCTTCCTGCTGTGGAAGGACTCATGTAGGACAGCAACAAAAATGGTGTGAAGAAGGGTCCAGCTCTTAATTTCTGTCTGTTTCTGTGGGGCAGGTACATAACTGCTTCCATGGGAAACTGCCTGGAACACCTTCTAGAATTAGGCAACTCATTCATTTGAAAATTGCACATGGGATGTGTCATCACTTTAAAGCATTGCAAGAAACATGAATGGCATTGGCCTGGAATTCCTTTAATTGCATGAAAAATGTAGAGCACTCACCAAGGATGGTGATGTGATAAAAGAATTCAAACGCACCTTCTTGTACCTGTGATGATTCTACTCATCTTGCCCAACTTGCAGGGACATGGATTCATCACAGCTTGAATCGGTTTTGTGACATAATTAAAAAAAAAATTGTGCTTTCCTAAATTTTACCTATTTTACCCAAGATAGATTTAATGTAAGATATCATATAGAATGTGATATATTGAAAGAGTGATCCATTCACCATCATACTAAAGTTTTGTCTTCCCTTCTGTAGCTGAATAAATCTGTGATTCTTTGTAGACTGTCAAGGTCCTGAGCACAGGGAGGGTACAAGGCAGAGTCCAAATGGGATGTACACCCTGCAAATTTGTTCAGCAGGGTGGTTGCAAGTCTATCATGTGTTCCTGCAGATGTATAACAATGGATCCTGGATACATAGAAATATGTAGGTGTAATGCCTCATAAAGAAGGTTTTTCTTGTTGGTTTATTAGAATTCCTGTTGAAGGTTTTGCTGACATATGGACTACTTACTTATGTCCTTTACATTCTTACTATCATTATCTCTCCATGACCTTAGTATAGCTCATGCAGAATGAATGATCCAGTGATACTTGAGTTCAGAAGGGCTTGATTTCATCCATTTGTAGAGGACTTCAGCACATTTCTACAATCTCTACTCAGGTTTTACATGAGTCAGCCATGTACCCTTGCTGCAGAGAAGGTGCATGGTATCTTGGTCTGCATTAGGCAAAGCATTGCCAGAAAGGTGAGGAAAGTGATCTTTCCTCTCAGCACTGGTGAGGCCACACTTGGAGTGCTGGGTCTATTTCTGGGCTTCCTGGTGCAAGAGACACATGAACACACTGGAGAGAGTCAAATGAATGACAACTAAGGTGATGAACGGGCTGGAGCATCTCTGAGGGAAAGCTGAGAAAACCGGGACTGTTCTGCCTGGAGAAGACTAAGGGGGATTTGTATATAAATATCCAAAAGGAGAATATAAGGAGGATGGAGCAAGACTCTTTTCAGTGATGCCAAGTGACAGGACCAGAGACAGTGGGCACAAACTGAAACACAGGAAGGTCGCTTTGAACATCAGGAAACACTTTTTTACTGCAAAGGTGACCAAGAACTGGCTGGTGTTGCACAAGGACGTTCTGGAGTCATCAGCCTTGGAGGTAATTCACAAGCCTCCTGGACATGGTCCTGGCCAATCAGTTTCAGGTGGTCCAGCTTGAGCAGGGAGGTTAGACAAGATGACCTCCAGAGGTCCCTTCCAACCTCAATCATTCTGTGATTCTGTGACTTGTGGTCTGATCTACTGTAGTATTAAGATTAAAGTGGTCATTTCTCAAACTAGTTATTCCAGACCCTCTCTTAGTGAAGAAACCAAACCAAACCAACCAACCAACCAAAACAAACAAGCAAACAAATAAAGTAATTGTGCTTTTAGGGCATGGTTCCTTGCATATTGAGGTAGTCATCTAAAAATAGGTCAGATGGACTGTGGTGTAAAAGTGACGTATGGCTGTAGAGGAAACCCAAAGTGACCAGCTAGTTTGGAGACAGACACCTTGCAGCTGTCTCGTTTTAGGTCAGATGGACCCCAGGCAAAGATTTAATGAACAAGGTGAATGCAGGTATGCTGTGCAAGGTGTCTGGCTGTGTGTCTGCCCACAATTGATTGTGTAGGCGCAATAGGTAACATCCTGCTCAGCTGGAGAAGATGGACAGGACGAGGATCTGAATCACCGGGTGAGATACTCCCATCACTGTTAAGAGCAGTAAATGAGCATTGAGGTCTCAGAAGGACTCAGTTCTGAGGCAGTTGCTGAAATTGGTTCTTGGTATATAGTGAGACATGCAGCCAGTTCTAAAAGGCTGTTTTTAGATCATGGACATATCTGCCAGCATAGATAAGGAGCTGCCTGCCAATTCCAAACATACGCACCCGACACTTACTCAATCACACACAAACATAAACAAGCAAATAAACAACCTCCCTTTCCCATAAACTAATCTATTTTTTTTTCCCCTTCAGATGGAAAAGGAAAAAAGAAACAGCCTGCTATTGGGGTTTTTTTTCATTACTTTTTGTTCTTTTCTATTTTTAAATACAAGAAGGGGCTGAGATACTCTATTGAAGCTGGAGCTATTTAGATACATAAAATATGGAGATTCAGAAGCTAGTTTAGCCCTATCTATCTGGTGAATAAACAGAAATAAAATCACAAAACTTTTGCCATCTTTGTTAGATGAGATTGGAATCCATCCATTATGTGGGGCCTTCAATCACCACAATATGAATCAACAAAATCAGTGAATGTTGGGCTTAATTGGTCAAATTGATGGAATATTAAAACTGATTTAATTACTTCATTATTATAGCAGGGATAAATTTGACTAAGTCATTTTGGTTTAAAATGACAGCATTTCTGCAGAAATTTAGGAATTTTGAAAGGAATTGGGAAATGACTTTGTTTAAGATTCAGAATAATGATTGTTTTGGCTTGATAAGCCTGGCTGTGTTTTCTCTGCCTTGAAACTTTCTCTCTTCTATTGAGGGACCTTCAGAATTTAATTTAATTAAAGAAAAAATGCCCTGAGACTTTCTTTGAGTATTCAAGTAGTGGATAACATGAATTTTTAAGCTGACATAACAAGTCTTAACATGGCTTCTGATTCATTCCTGACATAGACGGGCATAATACTGGCAATGTTAGAGTATTTGGAAGATAACACTGCCAGAGAATGTGCCATAAATATAAAAGAGAATAATTAAATTAGATCCTCTCAGGATGAACATGCTAAACTGAGACCAGAGTGCATGTACAGTATATTAAAAATAAATACTTGCACTGCACAGGCAGTAATTCAGCTGTCATTTGAATTCAGTGAAACTTTTCATGCAAACTGATTTCAGTGAAGCTAATCACTACAGTAAGTTACTCTCATTCAGAAATGGGTTCACAGAGTCACTGACATATTTCTGACCTGAAGCCAGGTAGGTGCAACATGACTAGAACTAGCCATTTGATTTTTTTTTGGTGTTTGTTTGTTTTATTAATTGTGATTCAGTGGCTGAGACAGGTGGTTGGAGGTCTCTTTTTACATCTGATGTAATGTTGAAAAAGTCATTTCGCTGTTGTGAAGTTATAAAACCTCCCATTATTTAGGATGAGCTAAGTGGCATTATGTTAAACAGGGCATCAGAACTAATTTTTAAATGGATATAATGAAGAACTTCATATCACAGATTTTGTTTATGTTGTGACTAGCTATATCTTTGGACTTCATTGAATAAAATTCTTGAACTTTGGGGCAATGCTTTCTAAGGCCACCCATACAACAAAATGCTTGGGAACTCCAGTTCACTGAGTGGGATTCAGTTCCAGACAAAGACCTTTGCATTCAGACACCTCCATGTGAAATACAGATCATTAGAGTTGACCAGAGTCTGTCTAAAACACTCAGCAGTGCCTCCAGGATGGCCTGCCAAGCTGATGGAGACTGGCTTCAGCCATCTAAACAGAGATATCCTGGGTTGCTTTTAGGTGGTGTGAACACGGCCTGTGGCTGTTATTCAGGAAAGGTGTCCATCTCCTCTAAGTCCCTTGTCATACCTGCCTGCCAAGTGTAGATGCCTTAGACATCCTGGAGCATCCGAGTGTGGGAGATGACAGTAAGATGACACATAATAGTGTGTCTTTCCACACACTATTCAGTCACCATCATGTAGCGTCCCAGTGTCATTCAATGTGAGAGAGAATACACAAGACCCCTGTGTAGGGCTAGCATATATTTTAAACCAGGGAGAGAAATATGCCCTTCTGGAGTGGCAGCTGAGAGCCAGCAGGATACTCTGGAAGTGGCTGGAGTTAGGTACCTGCCCGAGTGACTGAGCTGAGCTCTATGAGTCTATTCTAGGTTGTGATGAACTGCTCTCTGGCTCCAGTGAGAGTGATCTCTATTGATTGTGATGGAAAGACATTTAGCTTATGTGAAATTGTCTAAATTTGGGTATGTTAGTGCTGAACGGAATCCTACTTTTTTTTTTTTTTTTTTTTTTTGTTACTTTAGACACATTAGAATAGAATCGAACAGAACAGAATATTTCAGTAGGAGGGGACCTACAACTGTCATCTAATCAACCTGCCTGTTCACTTCAGGAGTGACCAAAAGTTAAAATACTATTCCAAATTGCAAGTCATAATTTTTATTTTCTTTTATAGCACATTCTATGTGTTCTTTTTCCTGATTTTCTTTGTTTTCTTTAATAAAGAACAATAAAACATCACTTTTCAAAGTGATGTTTCCAAATGTCTTTTTCTGCTGTAGCAAAATGAACTGCATCAGTGGCTGTCAAGGAAAGCAAATTTGACAAAAAGGGTCTGTTTGAATATTCATTTGCTGCTCTGCATACACTGAAACTCTGAAGTGCAAAAGGGCCACAAAATATTAGATATGCTTGTGAATGAAATTAGTATAGTATCACATTTGAATAAAATATGACTTGTAACAAATGTGAGTATGGTGCTGGGCAGATAATGAAGTTTTATAAAAACACTGAGGACACAGCACTGGTTCATCTGTGTAAAAATGAAGGGAGGTGGTAGAAATAGTCTTTTCCTTGCTCTCTTTAAGCATCCTGATGCACTATCAAACAGATGCTGGGATACTGGAAGTAGGAGTCCCTCTGGAGTCCTAAGTCTGTTGCAAGAAAATGTTGTGACAAGTGTTTTCTGGAGTAAACTGGCTTCCTTTTTCTCTTGATCCCAGCACTTCCCGGCATGTGATATCAGTTGATGTTTTCGACTCTGGTAACATATAATGCCAGTGAAATTTTTTTGGGTAAGGACTGCAGGATCTGGTGCACAGTATAAACTCTATAAATCTCTATAGGGGCATGCCCTGTAAACCACAGACAATCATTGGAAAGGCCTGCTAGGCAGGAAATGAAGTTGTTGAAAAAGCCTTTTTCTTGTACAGTGAGTACTTGGAATTTAAATGTTTTGCCTCATCACTTTCCAAAATGGCCAGAGCTTGTGTATGGGAAAGTGTTTTATTGTTTTAAAAAGACTGAAGTTTTTTTATCAGGTGCTGGGAGGAATTTTTAACTGCATACATTTTTGATATATGCAAAAAAGATGCATCTGAATAAATAAAGCACTTAAATGTTTTTGTGTTTAGTGTTGCTAAAGCTATTACTTTAAAGGCAAGATGACTATTTTTAATAATAGTTGAGGATTTTTCAGAGGCATCTCTGAAGTTTGGCTACCATGTTTGAAAATTCTGTGAAAACCCCTCAGCCTTCCTTTTGTAATGTGACTTACAGTAGCTTCCAAAGTGTTCCTGCCAGCACCTAAGGAAACATTCACCTCCAGGCCTGAACTTTGGAAGTCCTTGTTACTACCATGTGCTTTGTAACACAGATCTCATAGATGCACAGAGCCTTTGCAACTCCATCTCCATCTCAATGATGTTGATGCACCAGCTGCAATAATATTTCAAGTCAATCCCTGCTTAGTTAGGGGAAGGTCAGCTATTTCTGACTGGCCTCACCCAGACAGCGAAACAGAGCAAAGCTCTGCCATCAGTGTCCTAAAATAGAAGGCCCTTTTCATCTGTCAGACTTGAATCAGCCACATGGAACACAAATTTGGAGACACAGATCGACTCACAGGGCATTGCGAAGAAGGGCACAGTCAGAAAGTCAAGTGAAGAGAAACTTCTTCAGATATGAGCTGTATTCTCCAAACAGTTTTTTAGTTATTTTCACAGTATTTTTTTTAATTTTACTGCTAACCTCTTAAATAATTAAGCTTTTTTTTCTTTTTAAATAACTTTGATAATGAAACTCAGTGTGGGGATATTTTTTGGAGGCTTCTTTGCAGCTCTAGGCGTTTTGCTTTTTTTGGTGGCATTTGGAACTGATTATTGGCTTCTTGCTACTGAAATAGGAACTTGTTCAGATGCATCTGAAGGTGCTGGGGTTAGTATGGGCTTTTTAACTTATATATATATAAGAATTACATATGTAGGATTCTTGGATGTGTTTATTTTCTAAGAATTTACTTCTGTATAAACTTTTGAACATACTCATTTTGACCTTCTGGAGGCTTACAAGCCTGCATCAAAACCTCTTATATCACTTACAATCAGCTCTAAAATGAATTTTTCTTTTGTGATACTACTTTTGCTATATGATATTCTTTCAAAAGAAGTATGACTGTTTATGTATCCTGTAGCTGACCTATATTCAGACAGGTTGTGTGTCATTATGATGGTGGTGTTTTTTACCTCAACATCTAATAGAACTTAATTCTTTCAGTCATTCAAAAATTGTATGATAATGGCTGTCTTTTATTTTCCTTCCTCTGTAGGGAGAAAAGGCCACTTTCCATCATGAAGGTTTCTTCTGGAGGTGCTGGTTTAGTGGAAATGTAGGAGATAATAATGCCAGCATGTGGAATTTTTGGTATAGTAAGTAAATTTTTCCTTTTACATTATTTACAGTAGTTTGTTCTCAAAATTTTTTGGGGTTTGGTGTGGGTTTTTTTTTCTATCTTACGAATAATTGGATTTCATATGACTTCTTTGGGTATCAGGTTCTTCAGCAAACCTAAAATAAATTCTTGACACACACTTTTGTAATCTGTACTAAAGGAAACCCAGGACAAAATGATACAAGTTTAGCTATCAAATTACACTGTGATTGTTAGAGCCGCCATGTTAACCTGAGTCCATTCATATCTAGACACTCTTTTGCCACTTACTGTTAAACAGATGGTTTATTTCTGTTATGTAGAGAAAAAACAGGTTAACAGTTAGCCTAGTCCATGAATTTTTGCTTGAAGAGTTTCTCCATCTAGTTCTTGACCCACCTGTAGTGGGTTGAGAAGGGAATGGGCAATTCTACAGTGAAAATGGTGCAGGACACACCATCTCCAGAAGAATTCTGCTATTAAATTCACAGATGGCCAGTTGTTTTCTTTCACTACATGCCAGGATTCTGGGAGATCAGATAGTGTTTTGCAACCAAAATCTCCCATTAAGAAGAAGTCAAGCAAAACTTCTTTTCCTGTCTTTGACACTCTCTCTGAGGTAGGGAGCTCTCTCACCTTATGGCAAGATTTCCATAATCCTTGTGAGAAGCAGGTGCCATCATACAAAGTTGACTTTAACAACCTATGTTTTACTAAATACACTGCTGAGTCTTAGGTGGAAGGTGTAATATTCTCTGTAGTTAATTTCCCCTTGTTATTTATCCAGAAAATTTTGTGGTCAGAAATCTGAAATTTAAATGGGGTTTAAGTTATAGTCAGTTTTTATCGTTCACCAGAAATAAGGTGATGTTTTTATATGTATTTAATATAAAGTGTGAAATGACCCTTTTCTGGGGGATATTCGTTCCATAGACTCAACTCATATTTGTGGACATTGTAAACTTTCTGAAGATACTTGATATTTTCGTTGTTCTTTCACAAAAGAAAAAGTAATTTCCTGGATTTTTTTTTTTGATTTGTTGGTTTTTTTGTTGGACACGCAATAATGAGATGAACATAATTAACCCTCAAATGAGAAAGGTACATATGCATACAAAAGCATCACATATAAATTGCAGTGTGCCTTCAGCATGGCTGGTTAACTGTTCCCAGAGTACAAATCTGTGTTGCTTTTTAAGGAATATCCTTGTTAGGATAACAAGGCTCGTATCTCTTACCAAACCAAATCCACTGTAAGCCATTGCCTAGGAAAGAACCTGAAATCTTGACCTGTGAAACTCAGTTTACACATTTGAAGAACAGACACACAATATTGTTACGGCAGTAAAATATTAATCTTTAGCTTTCTTTCATTTTTAGCTAACCAGTCACCTTCTAAGAATTGTACACATGCTTACCTGTCCCCATTTCCTCTTCTCCGAGATGAACACAACTCAACCTCCTATGACTCTGCAATCAGTAAGTATTGTTTAGTGCAAATGCATACAATGCCTGTAGTTTCAAGAAAACTATTTGAATGCCTCAGAATAAAACAGCCTTATCGCTCCACATAGTTTAACAGTGTTTTGGTGTTTCATACTTCTCATAATTTTACAACATGCATATTTAAGCCACTATTTAACAAAGCACTTAAATGAATGCTTAGCTTTCAGCATGATGGCAGAATGGAGGTAATTTGTTAAAAAAAAAAAAACCAAGACATTTCCTTTTTAGTGCTTTTTTCTCCAACACAGTATCTTCCTTGGGCTGAATGCATTTAACAAGTACTTCTTGTCATGTATTTCAATAAAACTGGTTTTTGGGGTTTTTTTAAATAAAATAAATAACCACATGTGGAAATGTATTGCATTTTTACTTTATGAGGAAGGAGGAGCAGAGCCTTGATGCTAAGTTTATTCAACTAACTCAGATATACTTCATTGAGAAACTCCTGTGCTGCAACAGAGATACGTATAAGAATATATATATATATATGTGAAAGACATACATTAATTGAAAGCCTTATGTTTGAATAATGCCTAGGAAGCTCTGTTTTTGCAACACTTAGAAACTACTTAACAATATCCGGCACATTTCATCAGATTAAGATCTTTATGCAAACACATTTGAAGTAAATCACTTCTGATGTCTATTTCATATGACTTTTTAAACAACTTGTGCTGTGTGGAGGCTACACATCTCTGAGCTTGCTGACTGAGGGACTTAAGTGATCCCTTCCTATTCTGAAGCTGTAATTATGTTTTTGCGAACCTTGAAATGTCTTTAGAATCCAATTTTTATGCTGCAGACAGCAAGAAGAAAATAAACTGGAATTATAATGGTTCTGTTAATCACTAGAAATTATGAACTGTTTGTCCAGAAAGAATTCAGACCTCACCATTCAGAAATCTAATCTGTAACTTCACAGCACACCTAGAACAGTTTATCTTTCCATTTGAAAGTGACAGAGTCATCAGCTCCTAATAGTCTAGACAGAGTTTGTATTCCACCGTTCACTCATACATTCACAAAGGTTCCTCAAATTATATTGCATGATTACACAGAAGTGGACAAACAAAGAAATAGGAAAGGAGAAGGAATATCATCAAAAGTTTAATTAATTTTAGGTAATGTTTGCCAAAAGAACCACTGCTCAAATATAATTTTCCTATCTATATTTCATATTAGGAGATTAGAAGTGGGCAGAACTGTACTATAGATGCTGGCCCAGGTAGAGTATATTCAGAGCCATTCCTGCTGTATAAATAGATACAGTTGGATTGCTTTCAAATTCATTAAAACTGCAGAGGGTTTGGGGTTTTTTTATGCCTACATTTCATTTTCAGCATCCAAGCTGAGTTATTTACTAGAGCAGGTATGCTTGCTCAAGAGTCTTTCACAACTTTTTATGAAGAAGATTATGTCATCATCTCTTCTGTTAGTTCAAAACTTGTTTCTCCTGTAGTCTAGTTTGACAGTCCTGCCCATGATCTTTGGCACACAAGTTTTTAAAACCTCGCTGCAACTGTGGTCGCTAAATTAAGAAATTCTAGAAGGGTATCCTCTTCTTCTTGACTCACAGTGGAGGAAATGCTTCTCTGTAAAGGCAGTGGCAAAAGGCCTTGGTTTGGTTTCATGAAGAACAAGATTTAATCAAAGATTTGTATATCCAGTTGTCTACATCTAATGCTTTGCATCAGCTAAACATAGAACGAAAGGGCACCACCAACAGATTGAGTTTATTGTCCCTTTCTTTTGTTCTGCTACTGTTTCTTGATAAAATATTACCATTTTCATGGCTTATAGCTTTCTCGACATATTCACTTTTGGGGGATAATAAAAAACCCCAAATGTCCCACACAGGTTTATCACTGCATTTTTAGTGAGTCAATCAAGTTCTATTTTAATTAGGGGTGGATAGCAAGACATGTTCTGTCATCTTCATTTGCTCTTTCATAGACAAACAGATGAATAAAAAGCTTCAAACTTCATGAGAAAAATCAAATATATGTGCAACACATTTTCTAAAAATCTCTAACTTTCTATTAACAGAATTGAGAGTTTCTGAGCAAGCAAAGGCATGCGACTTTTTTACAGACTATTTGGCTTAAGAGACTTTTGGACCTTATCAGAGGAATTTGTAGTTAACTGCAGTCACTAGTGGAGACACAAGTGTGGTTTGTTGTTAGACTGCCATGTCACCATCCAGTTAGAAGAGCTCAGGCAAAGATAAGTTGCCTGAGGAACATGAAACCTCAGATACTTTTGGAGTGTAGGGCCTGGACCAAGTCCGCTGTTAACATAACTCCTTTGGCTTTAGTATCAGTAGGAATTTAGCTCAGAGGTTTTTTTTGGGCCAGAATTCAAAACATGCTCATCTATCCTCTCTTAGTTTATTTACATCTTTTTGTATGTTGCTTTTGCAATGTTTTTGTGGTAGTTCCCAAAAGATTCAAAACGCTGAGGGCCTCGAAGTCTATAGTTACAGTATGCCTTGCAATGCATTAGACCAAAGGCTTGGTTCATTCTGATGTACAAACCTGGACTATGAGCTCTTGGTGTATAGCCTTAGGTGGAAATGTAAAGACAGAAAAGCCAAGAGGGATGCTTATAGTGGATATTTGAATGCATATTTTAATGTATCAGTTATCTTTTTATCATTACTGTTAGATGCATGGTGAGCTTCAACGGGCTAGATAGCACTGCTTTGAAATTGCTGTTTGCTAGATCTTTTAATCATGGTTATAATGTTTTTCTTCATTCATTGGTTTTGTTAAATATCTTGGCAGAGTGGGGAAGACGTCACCTAGCTGAAGTGTAAGGTGTGGTCAAAAGCTGTGTAAACAATCTTTTATGGTTAATGTGCTTAAAGAAATTCATAGGCCATCTTAACCTGAAACAGGCATGTAAATGAACTCAGGGGAAACGTGACTCTAGTGACTGTCTGTGATGGCACAGAGGTTTAGGGTGACAACTATTACAATGTGCAGCTCTTAAGCTGACTTAACACCTCATTGTGTTGCTAGCAGACTCATTTTTATGATGACTCACAAACATAAGAACAACAAATTACAATGTAGGAATAAAAAAAAAAAATTACACCATACAGTAAAAGTACCACAGCAGCAACCTCTACATTATAAAATAAACATTATTTGCATAATCATAACCAGATTAGTTACCCTGTCAGGCTATTTTGAAAATGTAATAGTATAATACTTAAATATGAATTCATTGCTAGCTAGATTCATGTATAGTATCATGTCATTAGATTACTTAACACTGATGTTAAAAGACTATCACATTTTTCTAAAGTTCTTTTACTACAGGAAAATACTAGGCCTGTTTTTGAAAAATGCTTGAAGTCTTTTACTTATGGAAATAGTTCTACTGACCATAGTGAGATTATTCATAAGAAAAAGAAGTAAAGAGTCTAACACTTAATCACTAAGTAATTTATTTTATTTTTGAGGTATTTTTTTCAACTTAATTTGGAAATAAACAATAGTTCCTTAACTGTTCTAAATCACCCCATCACCTTTTGAAGAGAAAGTTGAAGCATTTTAATGGGGCGGCACTGGCACATTAGTTTAATGCTCTGATTTGTAGCTGCTAATATTTTTTTTTCCTGACTATTAGTATCTTATTTTGTCCAGTACTGGGCACATTGCCAGGATTTGAAGTAGTGCCTAATGTATAATACACAATGTATATAGGACAAAAGTGAAATTCTGGTTCAGCTACTGTTAAATCTAAACCGGTGAGATCAAATTTATTGGCAGGTTTGTTAATGGGTTGACATTAACCTAAAGTTAATCTAGAAAACAACAACAATGAAATCTGAAAATAAAAGCTGTGCAAGTGAAATATTAGCATTAGTCTATTTCTTGGGGAAAAAAAACCTAATATGTCATACAGTCATATAATTGCACGTGAGAGATTGTAATATGGTACGTTTCTAAGGAAGAATTCTCCAG
Source organism: Atrichornis clamosus (assembly GCA_013400975.1). Classification (NCBI taxonomy): domain Eukaryota; kingdom Metazoa; phylum Chordata; class Aves; order Passeriformes; family Menuridae; genus Atrichornis; species Atrichornis clamosus. The sequence goes on along the minus strand of WBMZ01003642.1, from coordinate 164,121 downwards.
CCACCAAACAGCAATAAAGTAAGAAGTATTTAAGAAAGCAATGTATCCATACTGTGAATATTGTATTTGTTTTACTGTTAAAGTTATTAAAAATAATATATTACTAAGAGTTTGGAAAGAGTACTGAATGAAGCTGAGAAAAGTCTTGCAAGGTTTACTGTGTTGCCAGGTGTCTCCTGCACTGCTGCTGAAGTAGGTGATTTCATTTACAGTTGTTTATCTGCAGAGAAGATACTCTGCAGTTCAGGCACTTCACCTTTCACTGTATTGGCACTGTGTGTGGCAATATTCTTGTCAAAAGCGTTCTGATATCTCTTACATTAACTAGAGATGCAAAAAAAGGACATTCTAAAATACAATCCACAGTCAGATCACAGGAAATGTTCCCTTTAGGATCTGAGCTTTTCCGTGATAATTCAAGGCAACTTTTCTGAGTCACTTTGCCTATCCTTATTAATGTTTAGGAGGCATTGTACTCACATGTGCTTCAAAAGGTTTTTTTCATCTTTGTAGTGCTTAATAATTCATATTGATATTAAATTCAATATTAAGTGGCTGGGGCAGTTTTGGTAGACCACAGACCACTGATGGCTGACTTTTCAAAACTCTTGAAGTCAGCAAGGGCAATAAAATACCTGGTATGGTTTCATGATGCTGATGGTAATATCTCCAGTAGTAAAAGGGTGTTGCTTTGTGTCATTGGCTAGGCTGTTCCTGAATAACCATTATGGAGCTTCAGAGGTGTGCATGACTGCTACACAAGTGGGTGTTGTAGGTGATACAGCTCTGTAACTTTTCAAGTATATTATTGCTTCTCTTTCACATCATGCATCAGTAACATCCTAAAACATGAATCTGTGACTTCAGTTTGACAATGCTGGGATTTACTATACTAGAAAAGGATGCTTTTGATAATTTTCACCCATTTCTCCAAAATTTGATCCCTTGCACAAACCCAGATACTTATTCTAGTTTTCAAATAATGTAAATGTCTCTGGAGGGACCTACATTAGTATCTTCAGAAAAAAAAGCAAGTAGCAAGGGAAAGCTGCAGGTCATGCAATTTTGAAGGAATGCAATGTTCCCATACAGGCCAACAGTGCAGTTGTGTGTACTCCTGTTTTCCACTAAGTCTATTTTATTTTTAGGCCTGCCTGTCATTTCCAAGGCAAATGTTGTACTCAACACAGGCGCGGCTTACCAAGAGAAGTTACAAAACCTTCTGTTTAGCACTCTTGCAACACAGAGCAATGGTATCTAAGATTTTAAGATTTTAAAGGTATTTAAGATTTTAAACACTGCAGATAGTTTTACTTTGGACTCTGCAATAGTGTTTGTACGCTGTTTCTTCTGTTGTAGGAAGTACTTGGAATAATGCATGTCTTAGGGGGAGGTAAATCTAACATATCTATGAAATACCTGGAAGAGACAAGGGTACTCTTTTGTCATCTGGACCAGAACATGGGCTGTCCTATAAACTACCTCAGTGAGACCTGAAATTGTGCAAACTTCTGTTAACACTATGTATAGATACACTGAAACAGTATTTCTTGACACAAAATGTTTGGATCACAGTGCCAGCCCTTTTCTTGGAATATAAAGAAGCATAATTCAAAGCAGCATCTTCTGTTGCTTTTATCTATAACAGTTCATCTCAACCTCAGAGCAGCAAAGTCTTTGACTTGTAGAGTAATTTCATTCTTAGGAAGGTTTAATTTCAACCAGCTCTTTTGTGTTCATCTAGAAATGACAGCTAAGCTAAATGACAGCAGTAGGCCTGAGTTGTGGTTTTGAATGATTAGCCCTCTAGGAACTGATCTTGCCCATCTAGGTAGAGAAGATGGGAAATGTGATCTAAGCAAAAATGATCAGAGTATAAAAAAAGTGAAGCCGTCTTTGCAGAAAAATGATTGCTTTTTAACTCCCTTACAAAAGTAAAAGTCTAAGTGCTCAGAGGATGTTTCCTCAGACCTGTGCCACAAATGATTCAAATGACTTACTGCCTTGCAAACTAGAGGGGGTAGTCTTTTGCTTGAAAAGTCACATATTTGTGAGCAGACTTTGTGTCTGTCAATTACATGCTATTTTTAAATTGATGTTTAATGACAGAATTAGCTTCATAAACAAGTATTAGGATAATCAGGATTTATCCATGGTTCTCTAGAGTAAATAATTATTTCTAGAGAAATGGAAGCTTCTCTCAGGTGATAGCTAGGTATCAATATTTCACATATAATGCATAAAATAGTTACACTGTTGGAGCAGAGAAACAACTTTTCTCTTGTATAGTTGCACATAGGTTTAAACAAACTTTCATCAGTTACATTTGTACTCCTTTTGTACTCTGTTTCTGAGGATATTTGAGCATCAAATCGAGCTTTTCTCATGAAATTTCACTAAAAACAGACTTCAAAGCTTCCTGTATGAAGGGCAGATAATGAAAACAGATGCTGGTTTTGTAATGCTGGAGACTCTTAGTCCTCATCCATTCAGAAAATAGAAACACTGCTGCATGACTTAGGTGACTGACTATAATAATATCAAGGAAAGCTTTTTCAAGGTCCATTTTGGCCAATGTGTCCTATTATGTAGTATGACTTTGAAGTACCTTGGGCCACCCATGTAAAAGAGTTGGGTGGTTATAGATTGATTTAGTGGTATTAGGCTTTAAATGAGGAAGTAATGTCCCATGGACTTGGAGGCTGCAGTGAAGCTTATCAAAGTAGCCCCATGAGTAAAATAATATGAAATTGCTTCAGAAACCCAAGACTGAAGGACTTTAGAGATTTACCTTTCTAGGTCTCCATTCACTGTCCATTTGCATTAAGTGAATCATTTAACTATGTGTTTAACTTTGAACAGGGGCCTAAATCCCACAAGAGGTAGAGTACTTAAAGCAAAACACACATTTAACTGCTTTGCTGAGCCATAGCCTTATTTCTTACCTACTATTCCCATAATTTTTTGTTTATGTGGAGTGGAGACTTGGATATAAACCAAACCACAATTTTAACCCTTCTGCCAAGTACTTTCAGACACATCCATCCTTTTTATGCCCAAATCTGCTGATCAGTGTGGCAGAAAATTATGTCTCTGAATGTTTGCCTGGATTAAGAAGGATGTTATTTAAAAAGTGTGGCTAATATAATGTGGCGAACGTGATCTAGCTAATATATTTACAAGGCTGATGGTGTATACTTTAACATGAATTAAACTGGTAAAGTTAAAACCTGTAGACTTTTAGAACACATTTGTGGGAAACATGAGCTGCTAATGCCTAGTGCACCTTCAGATTTCAGATGAGAGCAAACCTGAATTATTACAGAATAGCTGTCTCTAACAAGATGTATGAATTTGAATCTTTCAGGGTATGAACCAGTATAATAGTTGCTTGGTTGTGTTTTTCCATAACAGTAAGTAGGTGCTGTCAGATGATAAGTGGCAGTTTCTTTTGTGATACACTTTTCCTGACTTGCCAGCTGGCTTATGTGCTTTCCCTCAGTTGGGTGGAGATGTTTTTCACTGACTGAATTGTCAGTGCTTCAAGATTTTCAGTTCTGACGATGGAGATCTTTACAACTCATAATTTTACTAATGGGTTGTGTTAATGTACCAATTTTTAAATTCATGGGAGAAATTTATGTCACTCTTGTAGCATTTGTAAAATGATGACTTTGTTAAATGGATGTGCAATTAACCAGCTAAAAACTAATTGTTAGAAAGACTCTTTTGGCCAGAGTATGTCACAAAACTCTCAGCTCATTTATCACCAGCTGCATCCATTAATTCAGCTCTGCCTGGCACTGTCTAACAGGGACTTCTGAAACACCACATTTTAAATTTAATAAAACACAGAAAGCTTTAGAGCAGAAATAGGCTGGTTTAAAACACTTAACTGTTTTTCAGAAACACAGTTTACATTTTTTCAGTTTCTCCCTGCTCCTACTTTTGGTTTCTGTCTGCTATAAGGAGTATTATCCAGCTGTAAATTGCAGAGAATGTACAGACTGTTATTGGTGATATAGTCTGGGCACTAAGAATATCAAGATGTTGCAGCTCTCTGCTTCTCCCACACAATTTTGGTAAAATAATTGTATCCTGTCACTCCAACCATTTATTCCAAAGAATCACTGCTACAGCCTTGGTGTACCATTTTCCAAAGAGTGTCAATTTGGTCAAGTTGCTATCTTACAAGTTACTGCTAAATATTCAGCAGATGGATTTCATTCATGGTAACTTGAAACTTGTTTTCCGTGATCATCAGATAAGGACTGGCATTCAAACATAATTCGATCCACGTGATATGTAATGTATATGCAAATTAGAATTAATGTTTCATTTGTTAATAAGGCAAGTGATAAGAGGAGAGGAAAGGAAAAATCTTTGTTAGCCAACTTGGATAAGTTCTAAAAACCATTGTATTCTTTTTCTTCCTTCTCCCTTCTCTCCAGTTTATCGAGGTTTCTGGACGGTTCTTATGCTCCTGGGAGTGGTCACTGTCGTGATGGCTAGTTTCCTCATCATCTGTGCAGCTCCTTTTACCAGTCACATTCTGTACAAAGCAGGAGGAGGCTTTTTTGTCATTGCTGGTGGGTATACTGCTTGCTCAGTCAATTAAAGAATAGAAAAGATGAGTTATTTCTTCCATTTTCCTTAACCCAAAAATTGATAAATAATGGTTAAAAGAAAGAAAAAGCACATGCTTCTGTCCTTTGGCTTGTGGAGTGCCCACCTTGGAGACAATTCTTTCCACATTCATGAAGCTATTATAAAAGTTATTTTTGGGTTAAGATTAAAAAAAAAAAATCCAGGGCAAATCATGGAATTATACTGCAATTTCAATCTACTTTTTTTACCAGGAAAAAGAATACATATTTAAGCATGGTGCCTTATAGAATTTTCAAGAGCTTTAGTTAAGGAGAGGGTTTTGTCTTTTATCAGTGATGCAAATGATAATTACAGTGGACTCTGAGGAAGTTGGGAGACAGAGCACATTTACATGACCAATACAGGAAAACACTTTGGATGTGATAGGACTAAAGAAAACAGTTGTCACATATGAGTAAGTAGGAGCTCTAAACCTCTGTAAATGAAAGATAACAAATAACTGAATTCCCTCCTTCCTCATAACCCACACATGCTGTGGAGGATGCACCCTCCCAGGATTCAGCTGATATGGGCAGCTCTCTGGCATGCTGTTTGCTTAACCTTGAGAAGTCTGTGAAGATGTCACCCTGGTGTGTAAGATACAGTTATACAGGATGTAAATGATAGTATGTGCTCCATCACTGTTCTGCTTTGTTTAAAGCCTGGTGAAAGGCAGCCCTGGGGGAGCATATTGTGTTACAGGGTAGAGCCACCCGTGTCAGGACCAAAAGGCCTGGGCTCTCTCTGTGCTTCTCTCGCCGACCTGCTGACCTTGCTTACCCGCTGCACCTTGCAGCTCTTCACACGCAGCTAGTGATCATTATTCCCTTCCAAAGAACTCTCAGGGAAGTGTGGGAAGTGTTTTATAATATTTTAGCTGAAGAAAATCCTGCATACTTACATTTGATCCCTTGAGAATTACTCCTCCACACTTTTAAAAGACATACAAAAAATATTCATAGTCAGATGGAAATTCTAAGATATTTCAATGCTTTTTGTCACTAATTTGCAGGGCAAGAGCCTGTGTGAGTCCTGCTCTTTTTCTGCATCTGTAATGCATGAAAAACCTTAGCTTTCACTAGAAAGTAGTAGAAGCTGTTTGAGAGGGAAAGGGCACTTGAAAGATGCCAGGAACTGACGGGCAGAGGTGCAAAGCGATGCTTGTGTTCTCCACTCTGGGTCAGTTCATCTGCCCTCATTTAGGTAGGGGAAAGTTAGATCCCCAAGTCTGTGCTAGCCTCCCTTGACTTCTCTGGGAGGCCTGCAAGAGGCAATAACATTCATTGGCAGTAAAAACAGTAGGTATGTAAGAAGCTCCCCCAGCTGGGGATTCACTTCACACTGAAAGAGGGACCTAATTGGATCAGATGAATGTGCTATGGAGGAACCCTACACCTCTCTTTCCTTTACAGAGGGAATCTAGAGAGACTATTTCTTCAGGTATGTGAAGTTAAGTGAGCTTTATTATCCCAGTGTGTGACCCTGGGTCTGTGTCTTTGCCCTTTTCACCCCTTGTCCCTATAGACCAAACGTTCTTCAAGGGAAATCCTGATTTTTCACTCTCTCCATATGTAGTATCTTTCAACTTCAGGACTGTTCTCAACTGGGGCTTCAGAGAAGAGTGATGTTATTTTTACTATTACCATTACTGTGGTTGAAAAGCAAAGGACTGTAGCAAAATCCTGCTGTAATTTGGCAAAAAGTAGTGTTAGCAGCAGAATAGAGGACCCATTCAGCTTGCTCAAGGCATTATGGCTTGGGTAGGGGGACATGGTTCCTGACCGAGGTCTTCTGCACCTACTCCCAGTCCCACCAGTAGGACATGGCTGCTTGGGGAAGGTACTTGCTATAAATATCATTATCCTAGCCAACACTTCAGATCACCCACAACAACAGTAAAAAGCTTGTTGCTTTCAGCTCTTCTCACCAGTACTCCCCATAGCCAAAGAGAGAGAGTTTAATTATACCATGAATTAAAGTCATTATGGTGGGTGTGCCAATACTGACATAAGAAGACCTTATAAATAGTTTGCATTGTCAGTAGTTAAAGCTATGTCCTGTGGGATGCCTTGGGCAACAACTCCGTTTTCTGGGGTGTTACTGACCAATGGCCCATCACATGAAATGGAGAGTAAGAGGGATTCTCAGACCCGGAGGTAGGACGGCATGCAGTCGCTCTCTCTCTTGCTCTCCCAACAAGAATTGCTCGCAATAGGTAATAAATCTGGGGTAACATGGGAACAGAGCAAGATTAGGTAGAATCTGATGCAGAAGAGGGTGGTATGCTCTACTGTGTCCCTGCTGCCCTGACCCCTTCCTCCACCCATCTCCTTCTGGACTAGAGAACCTGTTCATTTACTGCCTGCCAAAGTAAAACAGGGCATGGAAAGGGAGAGTGATGAGAAGTGGTGCATATTTACCACTCATAAAAATGTGATTAGGATGCAGCCAGTGTGTGCATCTACTTAAACACAGACCTAATGGGAAAATGAAAAGATGTAATATGACTTAGATTATAGGTGAAGTTAGAAATCTTCTAAGACAGAAACTGGCAGGTTGATTTGAAGAAAAAAAGGAATTATAGAGATTGTTTTGAAAGAGCCTGGTTGCTGTCTTACCACAAAGTTCAAGTAGAGAATAGTCTTTTGAGAAGGAAGTTAGACAAGATAGTTATTCTGTGGAAGTTAGGAAGCTGATAGGGAGATCAGTCATTTTCCTATTTACATAGCTGAAGAAAAAAGGTTAGATGAATACCTGTTGTTGAACAGAAGTATCTTTGTCCTTCTGCAACCTTAACTGACAAATTAGGCAGCAGATAAAAGCTCTGCCTCAACTGAAGGGTACAGCTTGTAGCATGGTCTGCTGTGATGTCTTAGGGTTCAGGAAGCAGCTGAAGTTATTATTGGGAATGAAATTCATGCCAACTGTTCAGCTATCTTAAAGCTGTTTTGTATGAACCAAGTGCTTAAATTTCTATTGCCAATTGTAAGAAACACTCAGAGGGACACCTCACCTTCTCCATGATAAGGAAGATAGACTTGCCTTTTAGAGGGACCTATGAAAGAAGCCTAAACAGAGATCCCAAGTGACACAAATAAATTTAGGTTGAAAAGGACCTAATGTGGCAGTCAAGTCTGATCTCCCATTTAGAGTAGGGCTGTCTTCAAAGTTAGATCAGGCAGCTCAGAGCCTTATCCAATCAAGTTTTTAAAATCTCAAAGAGTTGACACTTCACAGCATCTTTGGGCCCTTGTCCCAGTTTGACTAACTGTGGAAAATGTTTACTTTTTTTCCTTGTTTTCACCTGAAATTGCCCTGGATGCAGTCGTGACCATTGCATCTTATCCTTTCAAGTCTGTAGGTCTCTGAAAAGTCTATCCTCATCTTCTCCATAACTCCATTTAGAAAAATGGATGCTTCTCTAGACTAAAATTCCCCAGCTCACTCAGCCTCTACCTGCTCTCCATTCCCCTAACCATTTTGGTGGTCAACACCTCAGTTTGTCAGTATCTCTGTTTCACCAGGGGACTTCAAACTGGACATAGCCTTCTGTATATGATATCACAGGTGATGAATAAAGGGCAATAATAGTATTTTCAAACCTGATGCTGGTGTTCTTGCTAATGTAGCTCTGTATGAGGTTAATTTTCATTTCTGCCAGACCTGCTCGAATTCTTGTACACTTAAAGGGACCATTCTTGTCCTTTAAGGAACCTGCCTATGAGGAACAAGTTCTTCTGGGCCCCTTTGCCCTTTAAGGCAGCCTTTGCCCTTTGAGTCCAACTCTCTTGGGATCCTCCCTACCAATTTTCTGCACAGATTGAAGTGTGTTCTCCTAAATTCTGGGTCTTTAATCTCTTATTCACATTCCACGTTCCTCCTAGGATACTAACCTTTGCCATTCCATGGCCATTATAACCACAATTGACACCATCTAACATATTCCTAACCTGTTTTTCGTTATTTGTGAGTAACAAAACTTTGTAACCTCATTAACCAGCTGAGGCTGCAGGTGAAACTACAGCTGCAATACCTGTGGGGAAAAAGTGAGTATCAGTTCAATGATACCACAGTCAATGACTCGAGTGCTGCCTTTGCAGCCTCACGTCCCTGGCTGCAACATCAGAGGATGGTCCAAGAGCGGCTGGAGTAGTGCAGACTGTAAGAAGCCTTATAGTTACTTCAAAGGCCATAGGAAAAGACAGGAAAGGTGGCATAAAATGATCACTTAGAGCAGTCTGAAGTCCGTAATTACCTTGTGCATCTTTCTGCCTGGTGGTGGTGGTGAAAACTGTCCTCTTGTACTGATGTCAACAAGCAGTATTCCAGGATGAGCACAGAGCATTACAGAATCACACCCTGGAGACGAGGCAAGATAAGAAGTATGACCACTGCTTCCTGCCAAAAAAGTTAAAAAAGATGATACTTTAATTCTAGATCCCAGATGAGGACAAAAATCTGTTTTCAGAGACGTGTGCCAACTCCCATAACTCTTACATGGGATCCTCTGAATGTACTTCAGCAGAGAATGTCAACCATTCTTTTAAAATAAAGGTCACAAGAGGGCAAGGTAGGTAGTAGAATCTGAAATAAGGACAAGAACAGAAAAATACAATTAATAAAAAAATATATACACACTCGTACAAGTTTTCCCCAAGTGAGATTAAGAGTTCTAAACTACTAGGCACAAGTAAAAAGCTCACATAATTCTTTCCAGCACCTGTTGTCTTCGTGTCTGCATAGTAAAAGATTCATGCCATAAACAGCCATTCACCATTGACAAGTGAAAGGCATTTCTACGTGGGAAGAATCAGTACTAAAGGCCAGCAAACTGCTTCTTGAATTCACAGACATTTCTAAAGGTTCTGTATTCTTTCTCCTCTACAATATGCACAAGTATTTGTTTGAAAGAAATTCAAAAGAATGAATGAGAAAGACAGAAAAGAGTGACCTCAGAGAAGTCCACGTCTTATCACACTGCACAGAGCTGAGTATCAAACATGTGTGTATATAAGAAAAAAGCAAAATGGAAAAAAAGAAAGAAAAAGGAGTAGGAGGGAAGTATTTATTTGTCTTAATCTCTCTCAGACATATTTCATGTTCTAGGAATAATTTTCCCCATCACTCCTGATTCATGCAACTGCTGTTCTACTTTTTATTCACTAAAAGGCAAAGGCAAAAGGACGCCCGCACTCTATGTAAAAGGTCTAAATGCCAAAAATGTAGAAATACATCATAGAACACACTGTTCCTAAAACTATTTGCTTCAAGAAGTTGTGGAGTTTTTTTTCAATATCAGTAATTTTGTCTTGGAGCTTGGCTTTGAGAGTTCATGACATTCACAGTAGATAGTGCAAGACTGCAGGAACAGATTTGTCAGAATAAATATCTTTTCAGTAAACTCCTGTCTAAGTGCTTAACTTCTGTGAAATCATAGCTCTGTGAAAATTAGACAAAAGGAGCACTAATGAATGAAATACTGTTGGAGGTAACAGGACATGGTCTGTTTTTACTTAGCCTGATTCTATTGTTCAAGATATTTATTGAACACACTAAGTAACACACTTATTAATTAGTCTCCATTAGCAGGTGATGAGAACCCTTAAATACTCCTTTAGTGCCTTAATTAACTAAAAGGGCTTACATATCTTTCCTTTCTTTTTCTTCCCTTTTAAAGAAGGACATTTATCTCTGCTTGACATACATTTCTTCTGCAAATTTCCATACCCAACAATTTGCCACTCACAAGGTGTAACAGCTTGCTGTGAAATCACACCGGACGACATTAGTTTCCCTGAAGCTGTTTTACCACTGGCAGCACTGGATTGCTATTTTGCACGTACATGGTGTTGATTCTAGTTTAAACCACCTAAGTGTTGCTTCAGACGAAGAGCAAGGGCTGCCCATTTCAAGATTAAAGCAGTTTTTTTTTTTTAATGACAGATGTTTCTGAGTAACTGCCCTATGTAACTTTGTTTCTACCCAGGGTGCCAGAGGGCATTCCAGATGTGCAAGGCCTGGTTACACTTACATACTGCTATAATAAGGGAATATGCATCTCTACTTTTCGTAATTATTATTGTTTTGGATCTAGTTTTCCCCAGTGTAGAGAATAAATAGAGGACTAGTTTGAAAATACACAGACACAGCCAGTTGAAGAGGTAAATTCCCTGTCCTTATGGATTTTGCTAGAATTAATATATCTTTCCAAATCTTTGGGCTATAACTCAGGGTTTTTTTCAAGTTTTGAAACCTTGAACAAAATCCATATATCAAATAACTCCATTTATGAATTTGGCCCTGAATCTTTTTAATTTTTAAATCAAAAGTTGCTAGCTATGTTTGGTTCTAATTTTCCTGTGTTGCCTACATTATCTGTTATCATTAGATGTTCTGTTCTAGGAATCTTTTGCTCAATTTGAATTATATTTGAAAAGTCTGCAATTTAATTTTTCGTTCTTCATGTCTGGCCCTAAGGCGATCCTTCTTTCTGATTGTTTCAGTGGTTTTATGTTTAATACAAGCACTGCACTAAATTCCATCAAAATTGAGTTTTACTTAGGTAAAATACTTTCAAAATTGAATTTATGCCTTTTAGAGTTGAGTGTTGGTTTTTTTCAAACTTTGTTAGGAATTTGAACCCTAGCAAAATGTAATCCTCAAAGCGTATTTCATAGACATGAAATGTGTCTGCCTCCTTCTTTATTTAGTTTTTCTGATTTTCTTTCAGCCTCCTAGAAATTGCAGATCCTTTGGGAATTTCTGTTATGTTTTCATTATGCCTCAGGTTAACTACTTCATCTCTTCTTTGTTAGTCTTCAAAAGATGGTGTTTACAAGGATTGAGTCATGAGCTGCCACCTGTGAGGTGTTTGGGATGTATGTAAAGATATTACATTTTGTCCACAAAACACTAACAGGAGGATCACCAGATCACCAAGTTAAACTGCTGCATCTGACCTGCCTGGTTTTGTCTGAATCGAGTGAGGGAGCGAGGACAAGAGCTGTTCCCTGGTAAATGGGCAGAAAGTGCAGGGAAAGGAGGTTGTGAGGCAGCGTCTCAGGGTAGGGATGGGGAAAGGTAACCATCAAAGGTTACCAGGACATGTGGATCTGGAAGCAAATGCCCAGACACGGGTGCTTACAAAGTGCATTTGTGTGTTTTGTCACAAATGCCACATTTGTTCAAGGTTGCATTGCAAATATTTAGGAGGATGGAGAAGAGACCACAAATACCTTTGACTTACACTCTGCAGCTCTGCAGCCTGTAACTTAAGTTTGGCAGTGAAGTGTTCCCAGGACTATGCACTGACTCGCAGTTTTAGCGAGGCACCTAAATATCCTGGGATAGAAACATGGTGGGGTGGTGTCCCTCAAATATTTTATTGTTGGAATAGATGGGCCTGCTGCTATAACTAGGCTGTGACAGCTGGAGCTCGGGGAGCAAATGGGTACAGACTGGAGCATGCAAAAAATTTAGATTCGTGCCCTCAGTTTTCCAGCAAATCTTCTGGAGCATCTGTGCTGCAGGTTTGCATTTCTAAAGTGCCCACATTCCTCTAAAGTGAAATGAAATATTAGGAATGCAACTGATGCTTTGGAAAGCACTTTCTTGTTATATCTCCTTTTGGTGTATAGTAACAAGGAGATTAACAAAGTTTGTAAGGACATATGCTCCTATTACTGTCATGTATAAACAATTCAAAGGCCTTCCAGAGGAGTGGTTCGGAAAAGTCTGTGAATTATGTGGTGGATTAATTCCAGGAAACTGTTGTATCCAATTTGAGGTTAGTGCTAATAGCCTGCTACATTGTTATTATTTAATTATTGGGTTTTGTTCCTATACCAAGAGTTTATTTTCTAAATGTAGATGATTTTGAATTAAATATATTTGAATTTTTCTGCAAAATATTTGAGTAGAATACTCTGAAGGTTGTATGTTCCAAACAAAACCCTTTTCCTAAGAATAAAGAAGAAATTGCAGAGAGGTGAAGATGATAGAAGGATTTCCCACTCCTTTCCAGATCTCATCCAAAAGAGTGATAAAAACAATGTCAGAGTTTGGGAAGGAAAAGTAGATTTTTTTTCCAGATTGTCCCATTCCATCCTCTCTCCTTCCCCCACCTTGACCCCTAAATTCAAAACAGTAAATACATGCCTGAATTTTGTCCCTTAAAGTCTGCCTACCAAAACCAGATATCTCCTTTGTCATGGGAGTGTTCCTTTCAGTGCAAATCCAGAGCAAGATGAAGGTAGTACTAGTTAGAGGAAGCCAAAAGCAAACGTTATCCAGTGGTGGCTGACTGTGCCATGCAGACAGGGCCTCAAGCATTGATGGATTTTTAGGTATTACTGTAAATGCACCCAGTATCTGTCTCACACTCTGTTGTTAAAACCTGCTGTTTCTTTTCCAGGTGTCTTGTTTTCGCTGGTAGTCGTGATGTATGTCATCTGGGTCCAGGCCATGGCTGATCTGGAAAACTACACAAATATGAAAAAAATGGATTGTCCAGACTTTGCTGTTTATGTACGTTATGGTTGGTCTTTTATGTTGGCTCCTGTAGGAGTATTTTTTGCTTTATTAGCTGGAATGCTGTTCTTGTTGGTAGGGCGTGCCATTTATTTACACTCAGACTAGTCAGACACTGCTGAAGGGAATACAGGAATACTTGTGAAACTTCATGACAAGTGCAAACTGGAACACAATTTTGTACATTATTACCATTAGGGCAATCCTAAGTGTGCAGGCAGACTTCTGGAAGTTCTATTACTTGTTTAAGGGTAAAGGACACAAAACTCCATACAGGAAGAAACCATCTTTAGTCCCAATTAGTTGCTTTTAGAAGGTACACGTGGTTCTTCACATTGTACTATTAGCTGCATTTTTGTTGGTTTGCAAACAGAAGAAGGCAAAAATTTTCTGCAGGTAAAAGTCCAACATGAAGTGGCCCAAATCAACATTTTATACTTTTATCTTTTAGCATTTACGCTGCACTTCTGTTTGTAGAGAATGGCACAAGATAGAGGAGAAGACAAACATTCAAACACAGTAATTCAATCTACCTCCTCTCCTGTTTTCCACTACTTGCCTTAGCTTTAATGGAAGCAAACATGTCCACACTTTATAAAAATAGAGTGCAGTTGTTTGTGCAGCATCCATGGGAAGAGGACGAGAGAGAAGACAATTGCTGTGAATGTGTAAAAGCTTAACTGCTTCCAGTACCCATTTCTCTTTTCTGTAGGTATTTGAAAGCTGTATACTTCTGTATTCTGAAATCCATGTGCGTTGCATGATTCTGTAAGCCAAAATGCCATAGTACAATCGCTAGCTGAAGTTATGCCAAAATTGTATTTTGAATTATAGCATTAATATTTTAATTAAGTTTTAACCATTTTATTTTTCAATTGAACAATTGGCTCCTCCAACAAATATTTTCATGGTTGTGTAAAATTACTTTTTTATTAAAAAGGTTTATTATCAAGACAATATCTAGGACATGAAAATGTGTGTCTTATGCAGCCTTCATTTTCCCAAATATTACAAATTTGCATTATAGACCGAATTCAACTTGCCTGTTAGGCTTCCTAGGGAAAACAATGAGCCTAGCTAAATCAGCAGGGAAGATGGATTTGTGTTTGTGTTGTAGGAGTGGCTGGTTCTCTCTCTGTGTGTGTGTGTGAGTGCACATTTGTTTGGAAGATGGGGTAAGGATGAGACTGTGTGCATGGTATGGAAAAGATAGGGTTGAGTTTTAACAATGGGGAAACTTTGTCTGGCATTGGGCCCAAATTGAAATTAAATCCATCTGAGAGTGTGCTGGTTTTCACTTTGTAACTCAATGCAGAATAGTTTGGGACTGATAGGGAAAAGTAAAGGCTGCATGTCAGTTTGTTCTTGTTCATAATGCTTAATTCCACAGCTGTTATGAATCCTGAAAGCATTGCTAAAAGGCAGGAAAGGAATGCCCACATAGAATATGTGGTGGGCCAGATTGAATATTACTTCCATTTTGGGGAGCTTTTGTGATTGGAAGCTTTCCAGATTTTCCTGCTACTTATTTATTTTTCCCTCATCCAGATTAGTGTTATACATTATAGAACAGGAAGACAACAAGAGTGGGAGGTAGGGAAGCTGGGACTGCGAGGTTTAGAATAATTACCAAATCACAAAAATATTTTTATTGGCAAATAACACAATGTTTTTAATTACTTTGTCAGAGAGTATGCTAGGTGAACTTTAACCAAATATTCATAAGCATATGTATGTGAACTCCACATAAATGATAGCCATCCGGAGAACATTAGGGTTACACCATAATGCCATTGGTTAGTCAGGAAATGTTGAAATTAACCCTGCTCCTTGTGCATATGGTATTATATTCCTGCCCTTAATTACACAATAACATACTGTTTCTCAAATAGTACAGTCTGTTGGTATTTGCCCTCTTTGCAGTCTAGGATGCTCGCTGGTAATTGTGAAGGTAAATTCAATAATCAAGAATTATTGACTATGTACACTGTCCAAACCCTGTCTGCTCCTCTGCGGGGGAGTCCTTCTCCACAAGAGCTTAGAGGGGGCAATATGCTTGAGCCACTTTCTTGCAGCTTTTAGAAGCTGGAGGAATTGAGAGGTGCCTCAGAGCTGGACCTCTTCCAGAAAGCCTAACCATGTGTGCAGCAGCAACGAATAAACTCTGCAAGGAATAAGCCAAAGGCTCCCGTGGCGCCCTTAATTCAGCCCATGTGCATCTTCAGAACTCCCTTCAGTATGCAGCTAAATTAGTTACACCTTTGTGTGCAAGACGTCTTCTCTTGGAGGCAGCCATTTGGGTCAGACCGTGGATGGACTGGCCATTGAAGATCCAAGGTGTTTCTGAGGATTCCCTTAGAAGCATCTGGGAGCCTTTCCAGCACCAGCAGAAATTGCTTGAGTCCTCATTAATTCTTCACTCAAACTCATACTTTGGCAGCAGTCTGTAGCTCTATCAATTTGATTTAATTGGATTCCATCTTCTCTTAGTGGCAGAACTGAAAGTCAGGTTCCTTCTGAAATGGTGGGGACAGGTTGTTTGCAGATATATGTGGATAAGCATGTGATATGTAAAAAGTAGTTGCTGCAGACCAAGGAATGGTGTTGAGGGTGGTGGGGAGACATTTCTGGATGGATATTGCATAAAAGCAGAGTTTAACTCTTGTTCTCATGATTTCATTAAACTATGTGCAGGGGAATGGGTTTGTAAGAAGCTGGGGAAGACAGGCCAGCTAAGGAGACTTGCTCTGGGGCATTCTTCCAGATATGCTTTTGTCTAGAAAATCCTTTGCAAGGATGCAGGGATTTCCATGAGAGTTGAGTAAAATATTGTAAAGGAGATTAAATACTCTAATCAAAATATTCTGTGAAATTGGTCAAAGAACTGTGTTCCTCACAAATCCCTAGGAGTTTGGCACTTTAGTTGTTTTTTGTGTTTTTTTTTTTTTTCTTAATAATTTCCTTGCTGGCTTAATAGCCTGTGATCATATTGGAAGAAACGAGATTTATTTTTTTCAGAAATGTGTTTGGAAAAGTGATGGCAAAAGGAACAAGAGTGAGTAAGATGCATTTTCTGATTACTTTCAATTTGATTGTCATCCATTTGTCCAGTGCAAACATGGCACACACATGTTGTGCCTGCCCACAAAGGAGGCAGTGTGGAAACGGGGAAAGGGAGGTGAGAAAGGAGGGAGAAAAAGATAGGTGAGTGTTCCTCTGTCATGCCGACTGCCAGCCCACTGTGCAGCTGTTTTTGATCCCTGGGGGATGTGCTGACGCAAAGTGGCAAAGGCAGCTGCGGGCACGACCAGTCAGAAGAGGATTTGCCCCAGTTTATCCTTTTTACTCATTGGGATGGCTGCTGTAGGTTTCACTGGAGCTGACTTTTGTGAAATATGTGGCTGTTTATTGGCATTTATATTAGTGAGGTAAAGCAATGTTTTCCTTTGAGGAAATGCAAAAAAAAAAAAAAAGAAGCCTGCTTTATTTCTCCACAGGGTGCCTAGCTGCTGCAACTGAGACTGTATAATGTGCTAGTAAACTGCTAGTAGGCCAGTCATAAGTAGTGTCGTTGTCTCCATTCTTGCCAAATCCTGGCTGCAAAGTATGTTGCCCTTATCTTTTAAGAAGTCACACTGAACATCTTAAATGAGTTATTTACTTTCTGATGCAGCAGCTGGCTCTCCTCTGGCTCTCCTGTTCGTCTTTGTCCTTTTGGCAGTGTGATTCCCAGGCAGTGAAGACTAGACAAAGTATGTTCACATGAAATTCTGCTGTGTTAACTTACAGTGAGTCTGGACTGATGCAGCTGAAGTTGGTGGCAGCACTGAAATTGAAAACAGAAGTCAGTCATCTATAATCAAAGGTGACAGAAGGGATGAAGAATCACAAGTATTTACAGCACCACTTTTCCCTGTGTGTCTTACTCACATTACCAGTTTAAGACCAATACTGGTCTATCTTTCCAGTCCTTATGTGCCTTACCTACCCAGGAGACATTTACAATAGTGATCAGGAGAGCCGTTTGACTTGAAGGTAAGAAGGAAAAGAGGGCTGGCAGCATCTACCTCAAACTGCACTTGATTTTTCCCAATGTCCCAGAGTCTGGAGGGATCTCACGGAGTGCTGCAAGGCTCCACATTTTGCTGTGAGGATAAGGAGAGGGCTTGCAGTATGCATCACCCTGCATTGCTGTGGATCTGTTCCTTATCTGTTCCTAAAATCTGGCAACAATTCATTTGGTACGAACGACAGAGGTGGGGGAGTGTTAGGGGGCTGGGGGGTGGGAGGTGGAGAGGGGCTCTGCACAGTGAAGGTGCCTTTCACACTGAGGGGCAGCCACTCTCTACTAGCTTAAATCAAGGGAATGGTCTCACTGATCGTACTTCACATTTGTCTCACTGTTACCTCCACCTTATACCCAGGTACCTAAGGAGATGCTATCTGAAATGACCTGAACATGGTTCAGCTTTTTAAATCAGTTAAGAAAAAGAGCTTAAATTAGTGAATCTTTGAGTTGGAAACACATTTAAACCAGAAAGAAACCCAGAAGGATAATGAAAAATGTTCCCCCCTCCTTTCCTATACCACATCAGATTGACTAATCCTCTGTTATGTGGCTTTACTTTGAAACAGATCATTCTCGTTGCAACACGTTTAATGCTGCCAGCCACCACATGGTTATTTGGCAGCTATTTAAAGCTCAGATCATATTACTCTGTCGCAGTGCTAGGCACCCATGTTCCAACTGGTATACAACTGATCTAAAGAGAAATCAGCTTCAGGTTTTGTTCTCTGAAATTAAATGTGACGGCATGATCTCTATGATCCTTTTTCCCCCCTTTTCTCTCTCTCTCTTTTTTTTTTTTTTTTTTTGTATGCATTATTACTTTTTGGAACAGCATTTTGCTAGCACCACAGGGGAAATTCAGTTAGGTTGTCAGCCTGATATAGTGTATTATCAGACACGTTAGCTTTTCCTCCCTCTTACATTTGGTTAAGAGCTTATAAACCACAGAGAATAAAAAGTGCTAAATAGAATGAAATGACCTGTCAAGGGTAGATATTGTATTTGTGAATGACTTAAAAAAATTCCAGCAGCTTCAGGCACTCCAGTCTCACTGACTGTCTATGCTATCTTGAAATTTGACCTTTTTCTTTTTTCCAAGTAAAGCTCTTTGATGGTCATTGATCTTTAATGATTCTGTCTTGAAAAGGACTAATTTTGTCTTTACATATTCAGTCCAGGTTGAGATTTTGTAGCAGGAGAGGATACCATTATGAGATTTGAAATAGATTTGAAACCTGCTCTTAATATCATAAGCCTAATCTTGAACTTTACAAAACATTGAACAAAGTCAAGACAAGCTACTCACAAGAAAAATTAACCAATAAATACACTGTAGGGAATGTAGTTATTTTATTAATGGAGAATAGGAGAATTTTCCACAGAAAATAAAGTGACTGATTCCATACCCAGGTCATTGTTAACTCTGATAGATGTATTAAATTCAGGAACTGGAGTGATCAGCTTCCATTTAACCTCTCTCAAGAAGTATGGAATAGTGCTTTCAAAGAAGCTCCAGTTAGGCTTGATTAGGAAACTGAAGTTCTGTATGTAATCCTTCTTTTACTCCTATTTTCTTAAGTCCTGCCCATTTGTTCGTCATCATCCTCGCCCCCAGCAATTATGAGAAAATCTTTTGAGGGTTTAAATCTTTGTCCTGATCTTTAAATATCAAGTAGCTAGTCAAAGCAATATGTACAGCATATTCCTGTATGTTCTGGGACTGGTGCTAAGTAGCTTCTTTCTTTGGCACGTACATCACATAATCCGATACAAGAGCACCCTTTCAGCCTTCCCTGAGGAGCAGGCTTTTGGGAGGAAAGTGCGTAAGCTTCCCTTGAAGCACCACATGCTTCGAGGCACTGGTGTGCTGCGCCATGCACAAACAGGGCTGCATGTGCCTGGTGCTGAGACAAGCCTACAGAGCTTTGTGAGCTGCTCCAGGACCCGCACCGGGGTCTGGACTGGGAGGATGCAGCTTAAAATGCAGTCTCCAAGAGATGTCTGTGTAGCGATGCAGTGTGGACAACTAGCTCAAAAAGTTAGCTTAAGTTCTGCACTCTGCCAGCTGATGGTGACCATGCCTGTGGTGTGCAGGACAAAGAGAGGGTCGAAGAGAGAGAAGGAACAATAACCTGGATTCTGCTCTCTGCTTTCCCCACAGAAACAAGGCCCAGTGTACCAGTACTGTGGTCCCATCCTGTAGCTCCAAATGCCTGTTTTGTTTTTGAAGTTGCACAATACACCATTAATTTGTGGGTTTTCCAGTTGTGCCTGAGGAAAGGAGCCTGGTGGGATTCAGAACAGAACATGGTATTTGTAGGTTGTAGCTCTTCAGCTGGATTGATTCAGTACTATATAAAAGCTGTGCAGAACTTCACATTTGGAAGGTTTTTCTGGCTACTCCCTGTATCTGCAGAGAATGCAATCCACAGAAGATGCTTGCTTCTAGTATTTATCAGAAAAGAAAAGTTCCAGCCTGATAAAAAAAAAAAAAAGCTAACTCCTATCAGCTTTGTTTTTCCATCTCTAATGAAAACCTGCTAGTACTTTATTGTACAAACAGTCCTATAGAAATCTGTCACAAGGCAGTGACACACACTCAAAGACAGGATGGTGACAGCTGGTTCTAGTACGTAAGACCATCTTTTAAGTCTAACCCGTGATTCACCCAGTGAATATTTGGATAACCTTTCTGCAGTAAGAAGCATTACTTGTAATTCAGATGTATGGGAATATTAAGTAATTATATTCCAATTATGAATTGCTATAAAAAAGCACGTCTGACATTTTTTCTCTGCAGAAAAGAACCCAAACAAATTCAATGTATATTTCAATGGCGGTGAAATACTCTTCAGATTGCCCTTGATAATCTGTGTCCATATCTCTGCTTCTCCAGTGAAATGAACACATCCTTTGAAGACTCTGCATGAATCAGCTATGGGCTCTTTAATTTAATAAAGAGCTTCTGCACCCAGAGTGGGAGGAAATTCATGAACTAGAGAGACCAAAGTAGAAGCCCCAGTTAGAAGCTAATGCCCTACATCTTGGTATCTGAAACTCCTTGATCAGCCATATGCTTGAGTTATTTGGTCAGATCTTTATTCCAGCACAAACAAACTGCCTGTTCAGTTATTGCCTGTATGCCTAGATGCAGGAATACCAGTGGATGCAAGAATGTCAAAAAACTGCTCAATAACAGAAAAACATAAGGCCTAGAGAGAGTGATTTAACAAAAAGTTTTTGGCCACACCAGCTTTTCAGGGCACCTGAATTCTCCCAGTGAAGAATGGCAAAGTTGTGGCTTTAAGTTTTGAAAGAATGGTTGTACTACATGAGCTTCTGAACTACTCCAGCATTATGACGAACGGTTGGCAAAACCAAACTCTCCCCTCATGAGATGGGGATAGATGCCCGCCAGTTTCTTCCTTTGTGAAAAAGAGAAAAAGCATTGTGTTCGTTGAGGTTTGTGTTTGTTGTTTATCTAAGAGGGAACATGGGTGACACTCGCATCACCCCTGCGCAATCTGCTGCAGACAGGACAGAAATTCCCTCGGCTGAGGAGCTACTTGCTTTCACTTGGCCACTCATAACGGCGGGCTGGAGAAAGACAGCGGCAAAATTTTTTGGCGAGGGGATGTGTGGGTCAGGGTTGTGTTGCTGTGTGCGCGCCAGGGGGCCGGCCGGGCTGCGGCATTAACCCTCGGGGCTCCTAGAGGAGCCGCGGGACAGCGGAGTCGAGGCGCAGGGAGAGGCGCGGGTCCGGGAGCGGTGCGGCAGCCGTCCGGAGTGCGGGGTGCGGCGTGCGGGAGCGCTGCGGAGCGCGGAGCTGCAAGGCGTCCGGCGGCCACCGGGGGGCTTCATTTCCCCTCGAAAGGCGCTCTGCTGGGAGCCGCTTCCCGGGAAAGCGGCTTGTTAGAGCTAATGAGAGCCCGGCTGTTCTGCTCCCGCGGCTCAGCACTTACTGTTAGCTCAGGTTTTAGCCAGTTAAAGGTACCTCGGCCTCCCTGTTTATTTTGAGGGTCTCACGTCTGTCAGCCTTCACCGAGTAGAGGCTAATACGCTTAAGCACGTTTTACCCTTCGTGGGAGTCTTGCATTACCTTAATAATAACCAAGGCCATTTGTGGGGCAGGAGAGCTCCAAATGCTGGGCTAAATGCTCTTTCCAGTCTACCAGGCTCCCGTGTCTGCTTTTTGCAGTAAACGGGTGCTTCAATAATGTCTTGCTTAAATAATTAGCCATGAGAGTAATACATATTAACAACTATAATACATTGGGCTTTTAAAAACACTTACATTCATTCATAATATCTCAAAGTGCTTTATAAATGAGGTCAGTGCAATTAACCCTATTGAACCACTGCTGCGAAGAAATTCCAGATGCGCCCATAACTGATGCTGTCACTGTGCATCAGCCAGACAAATGGTCCCGTTTCTAGCACCTTTAATCCAATCTAGAACCAAAACCAAAACAGCGGAAACCCTCCATATTAGGTAAGGGGTTTGCTCACAGAAGCTGCCACTGCCTTGAAGGGAGGAAGAAAACAGCCTGGAAGAATTTGGACTGCCCTGCTGTCCTTAAAGTGGTTGGGGATCACTGAAGAGCTGAAATGAGGAGAAGCAGCAGTTGGCAAAAACTGGAAGAGGTAGCAGTGAGGAGAGAGAAGTTTCTTAAGTAACATGTAGCTTAGAGAGCTGTCACAGTTTTTGAGATAGTCTCCTGCCCTTCCTCAGAAAAAAATGTTCCCAGTGATCTGAAAGAGTGAGGGGGCTAAAGCCCTAAAAGGAGGCCTCCAATTTTAGAAATGTCTCTCCTCACCATAATCCCTCCACTTTTATAACATTTTCTACGTATGACATTATACGAACTGCGTAACTGACAAATCCTTCATTTGCATTAGATTTAAGTGGCTTCCCTCCCATCACTCCTCATGGTTAAAAATACATTACAGAAATTACTATCCTGCCTAGGAAAATGTGTAATGACTCTGGTGTCTGTCGTTTATTTCTAAAACATTTTGGCACTTTTCCTCATGAGTTGTCTTTTCCCTTCACCGTTGAGGGGGGAAAAAGAAAGTGCAGGGTTAGGGCAAGATTTTTCCATTTCCCTGGTTATTGAATGCATGCATTGCAGCCCACATGCCAGGCATGATGGAATCTAAATGCTGAGCAGGAGCAGTGAAATCCTCAGGAGGAAAGGAGAATAGAAAGCACAGAGAAGCCTCAGTTTGGGCTGCCATCAGAGTGACTGTATCATATCAAAGGTACTGGCCCAGGATCTTTTCCTCCTAGAGTGGCCAATATTTACAGAGAGACTGTCAGCAAACAGCAAGTGGAGCGTGACCTTTCCTTTCATATGACCTTTCAGCTTCTGCAAAGTGGACAAATTCAACCCTGCTTTCACCTTCTGGTTACATGGTCTAAATTTGGCCCTCTGCAGGCAAACAGCCCTCTGATCTTCACTCCTTTCTCCTGCAGGTCTACAGCTGATGCTCCAGTGTTTCATCTCAGGGGCTGCTCATGTGGGGTGTTTCTGAGCATTAATCATGCCACAGACATCCGTTTTCCCTCTGATAAGAGCCTGGCTCAATCTGCAAGGAAAGGAGGGGAATCAATCTGCCTGATTGCCATAGACCCTTCAATTTTGCACTGCTCAGCCCCTTGCCAAGCAGAGCAGCAGGGGAGTCTCCGCTCAGTTGCTCCCAGCAGGTGTCACTATGGAATGGGAAAATGCAATTCCAGTGCTGGGAAAGAAGTCTGGCTGCAGGCAGAGCATCCTCTGACACTGCCGCCGAGGTAGCATGCCACTGTGTCCCGGAAACTGTCATAATTAGATCTGAAACAGATGCGCTGCCACCCTCTGCTTTCCCTCCTTTTTCCCCCTTCATCGCAGCATCCATAATAGTGGGTCAGAAGAGTTTTTTGATTTTTTTAAAGCATTGCTTAGTAATGAATGAAGAGACACCCATCTTCGTGGATCACTACCCTGTGTAGCAACACAGCACAATAACGTGTAAAGTTTCCAGAACTGTTGGTAATTACTGATAAGCCCAGTTCAGCTCTCAGTTACATACAAAGCTGGGTAAACAATGGGAGGAAAAAATTAATTAGAGCCCATGTTTGCTAAAGCAAACTAGCGATTCCATCTGATCACGTTCCTGCTCCTTTTATTCCCTTTGCACAAATATTTGGGTGGTCAGGTTTTTCTGAAACCTAGGTGTGCAGGGGGAGCTTTTGTCTGTGCAAGTAAAATGTCTCTCCTAGGACATGGGACCTTCTGGCAAGTATGTGCCCATGGTCTTCCCTTGTGTTTGCAGCTGGGAAGGTGTTTGGAGGCCTGGGAAGGTAGAAGTTAAATGGTCACCTCTCCCAAGCAATACTGGGAGTGTATACATCAGCAAGAGCAATGGGGGAAGAGAGAAGAAAGGAAGAGAATGAAGGGGAAACAGTGGGAAGGACACTCATCTGGAGAAATTTCACACATTTTGACCCCGAGTGCCCTTGTACGGTATGTCTTTGGTGACAGCAAACACAGCCTGTGTGAAGATGCAGAAGAGAATTCAACATCTGACAGAAAGCACCTCTTAAGCGTGCTCTGAACACACTGGTGACATGAATGTTGGGCCTGGCTTGGATTGCCTCTCTTGCTGGGAAAACTGAGATGAACCCAGTTCTGAAGAGTTTTGTCCCAGTGGTGAGGCTTGATAAGTGCTCTGCAACAGCTCGAACACTACTTGGACCCCTTGTCCCTCCCTGGTTCCTCTTCATGGACTCAGACACCTTCTGTGTGTTCAGGGGGACTGAGGGTGTCAGAGGATGTTGCCAGGGCTCTAAAAGCCATGATGTCCTTTATGACTTGTTGAGCTTCCTTATTACGGTAGGTCTGACTTACTAACATCAAAGCAAGACCAGTTTTGAGAAGGTGATCAGAGCAGATGACCTCCAGATGTCCCTTCCAGCTAAAATAACTCCAGAATTCTATTAATGTGGGGGTCATATTTACTTATCTATGTCCTCGAACAGTGCCCTGGTTTTTCCTGCATGCCAGTTACCAGTTGTATGCAGTAGCATTGCCTGTTTTTCTGCTCTGCCATCCTCAGAGATCAGGAATGTGATCAGGATGAATGTGGCATATCCTCAACTGATTATAAATATTGTGTATATCTTTCCCTCTTCTGCATCCTTGGAGATAGTCAGATAACTCTGCAGGTGGGGACCATGTTTGGTCAAGGGTAAACAGAGGAAGGACTTGAGTGCCCTCAGCATCATGTCCTTATATGTTCCATTCCCTGAAGTGCTCCCTCAGAGTCAATGCATCAGTGATTTCTTCAGATTCATCTCCAAAGTTTAGCAATCAGGTTAGGCAATTATGGGTATGGCTTGATGTTTTGCTGTCAATGAACAGTTTGGTGAAACCTGGTGTCTGCTTAGACTCATGATGTGTTTCTCCTCTTGTGAAGAAATGCTTGGCAGATGGATCCATAAAATCCTAACTTAAGTGCACCCCTTTTATTGCTGTTGTTCATGCCCTGGTGTGCAAAGCTGTGTTTTATGGGGTGTTGGGAAAGGCTCAGATCAAAGCTAATGTGATTTACCCATGATACCTTCAGCAAGAAGAGGAGTTCAAAAGTTAAGAATCATCTATGAAGACAATCAGACTTCACCTATCTTTTCCTGTACTTTATGTAGAGTTGAGACCATAAAAAGAAGGGTTCTGGGCAGAGGCCTATTATCAGCCCCTCCCTTTTCCCACTAGCACACTGGACAACAAGGACCCCCATCTAACTTAGCCTGTGGGGTTTCCCCTTGGCCTCCAACCACAAGTGTCTGCCCTGGCAGTGTGCTTCTAAAACAAACCCAGAGTGTGTGGGTGTAAATAAATTCTTCCCTCTCCCTATTTGAGCTACCATCAGGAAAAAAATATCCCCATGCTCTAATTTTTCTTTATTCTGAACACAGTTGCTGGATGTAAGCCATTCTAATTAAACTGCAAACTTCTTTTGTAGAGAGCTCAGATGTTGCTGAAATCGATGTCAAGCATTACATAAGTCTGTATCATTTACATTCATCTTTTAAAATTCCACTGGCATAGAAGAGTAGCAAAACCCACCATCAAACCCCAAGACAAACCCCCCAGATCTGTTTACTGTTGCACTTCGGCTGTCCCTGGGGTCTCCATGGGATTTACAAAAGTAGGAGCAGAGCCTGACGCAGGGTGTCAGCTGGCAAATGTGGGTGGTACTTGGGTGTCAGATTCATTTAGAAATGCAGCCGAAGAGCGGGAAGCCTCCTTCTGTACTCGTGCAAACCGGGTCTCAAATTTGATATAATGTAGCGAGCAAGTCTTGGCAAGTTGTCCCTCATGCATAGGTTACAGGGGTGGTGCTACTGCAACATACGCAGTTGCACTGGGTGTCCCGCCACAGACCCCGAGACACTTCGCTCGCCGCGCGGCGGAGTCTGGGCCATCAGCCAGCCGAGCTGCGTGCACTTGCTCATACTCAATTAGCAGGTTCAGGCTGTGTATGCAATCCACACTGACTGCAGTGCCAAGGCACCAGTTGCCCTCAGCAGCTAATAATATAGAACTGCAAAGTGCAGTTAATTAAGTAGGTACAATTTTTTCGATAGTATCTTCCCGACATACAAAATGGTGTGTGATTTTCTGCTAGTGGTGTCGGTTGTTGTTCCCAGAGTTGTCCCTTGTGGTCCTGGTCTCAGGCGCTGATTCCTTCTCTCTGCTCTGTGCAAGACTGTGGCCTGCACCTGGGGTTGAGGAGGCCATAACTAATATCAAAAATATAAAGCCTTCTTTTGAACTAAACTCTTGGTTAGTCTTGGGTCTGGTCTTGTGTCAGTTTTTGTTTGGCTATATTTGCCATCTTTTACCTTCTAAACTAGGATCTCAAAGATCTAAGTAGCAGTTCTTTACTGTTGGAAAATAGGCTAGCCTCAGGATTTCTGTGAAAGCTTCCTGCCGATCGGTCACAGTCGTCCCTGTCAGTGTTCCTTCGATGCCCTGACACAGCACACAGCAGCCTAATGCAGAGATTCTTGGTCGGCTTCAGTCATTCACTGAGGCAGAGAGCTATGACGTATATGTCCAGAGAATATATGGGAAACACTTTACAGATAGAAAGGTTCTTGTTTTATAAGCTTCCAGTGAGTGTCCTTTCAGAGAGAAACATGTTTTTCAGGCTGCACATCAGGTTTGAAGGCAGATTTGTTGCAATTGCTTTGTTAGTTATGGGGTGAAGAAAGATGCAGTAGCACTTTATGAGGACACTAAAAATCGTTAAAGAAAAAACAAAATCAAAACAACACAGAAGTTATTTATGAATGATTGATAGGCATCTAGGGGCTAGTGTATGAGCAAACCTTGCTTTCTCCTCTGCCTCTCCTTTCTACAGTAAGCATTTGGCAGCATCTGCCATTTGTCTGGGTCAGGGTGAAATATTCATTTGGTTTTGAGGAGGAATCAAACATTTTTACAGTGCATCTCAGTTTAAATGTTGTTCTTAGGTTGCAAAGAAACCTTTGCTACCACATTCTAAATGAGGTGTAAGTCCACTGGAATGAACCTAGACAAGTTTAAGCAGAGACCAGAAAACAGAACTAGGTTTCTTTTCAAAAGAAAGAAATTGAAAAATCAACAAACAAACCAAACAAAAAAAAGGTGGCAAAGATGGTGAAAGATAAAGATATATTTGAATGATCTGGTAGTTATATGTACACCAAGAACCGCTCATTGCTTTATCTATTCTGCTTTGCCAGCATTGGCAAGCAGGCAGCAACCAAACTCTTCCAACCTTCTCTGTCATTTGCTGCTTCTCTCATCTGAGTTCCAGTCTGGAAATCAAACACTTAGCTCTCCCTATGCTATGGACATTTTTAATGTTTCTATTGTGTTCCCTTCCTTGAGTTGGCTTCC
The DNA here is from genome assembly GCA_013400975.1 of Atrichornis clamosus. Taxonomy (NCBI): domain Eukaryota; kingdom Metazoa; phylum Chordata; class Aves; order Passeriformes; family Menuridae; genus Atrichornis; species Atrichornis clamosus. Next base: position 136,947 of record WBMZ01003642.1, on the reverse strand, counting down.
AGTTCAAATGGCAGTGGACAAGCCAGATAAGAAAGGTTAAATGATTAATTTGTAAAACTGAATTAATACTTTCAGAGAAAATAGAAAGCCATGGATCCTGTGTGCTGGGTATGTCACTTGCAGTGGGAAGGAAGGTGTTTAGATGCCAGAGAGAACGGAGGGACACGTAAAGGACACAGCCCTGTGCCACTTATGTACCACTGGCACAGGAATAATTGCCCTACACACATATCTCAGATGTCAGGAAGGCAAAGTGTCCGACCATAACAGTCTGCGGTTTGACTTAGACCAAAACACAACAAAGTTAGGTGGGAAAAGAGCGGAAGTTAGGAGAGCAGTAATAAGATCACACAGTAAGTAAGCGCCTACATGCACAATTAGACAGTTCCAAGCCATTTTAAAGAGGAGTTGTGTGAATAATTGATTTTTCAGTTCACTGGCCAAACTGAAGAAAAAACCCATTCATTTTGGATTGACCTGAAGCATAAAATGTTATTGGCTTTCTTGGCAACACTAAAAAAAAAAAAAAAAAAAA
>WBMZ01003642.1:0-136374 GCA_013400975.1 Atrichornis clamosus | reverse complement strand
AAAAAAAAAAAAAAAAAAAAAGGTAGGAAAAATGATTCAGGGTTGAAGTCAAAGATAATGATTCATTTATTTGGAAGAACAGAAGTGCTCGTTAAGTGCACTTTAAATTTAGAGAAGTTTAGAAATAACAAGTTTTGAACAAAAAAGTTATTATTTTGTGAAAATATGTGAAAAATATTGTGAAAATAATGAAATAATTTCTCTTGTTTGAAATAATGGTGCTCTTTTTCAGTCAAAATTATTAGCCAAATCAAGCCAAATTCAGAAACAATTTTGACCTGACCTGTTTGTCTAGTACCTAACAACACTGCTTCCCTCTGCCCTTCCACCTTTCTTTCACAGGACAGTGCATTTGTTGGAAGATAAGTTGCAAACAACTTCTGAGGGAAATTATGACTTGATTTTTAAGTGAGAATTTTCAACTCACTTTTGTTGGATATGAATGACATAATTCTAAATCCATTCCTCTATTATGAAGCTAAGATTACAGAGAAAATATTCAGGTAAAGAAGTGGTTTATTTTTTTTATTTTTAAGTAATACATAAATAGTATAAATAAGACTTGACAAATGAAGAAAGTTATACTTAAGCAGTCCATAAAACCCACCACTGGCAAAATTACCAATTACCAGTCCTGAGAAATAAATCAGAATAAAATAGCCTGTGGTGTCAGAGTAGTCAGATAAGCATCACAAGTTTTCCCTGTAGTTCCAAAGTCATCATTCCTGCAGCAAGCTGGTGGTTACCCGAGGTGCAGAGGGTGGTTTGGGAGTCCCGTGTGGAGCTGAGGATGGGTGAGATCATTGTCTGGTCACGCTGACTGCCCAGGTGTCAGCTCCCACGGCTGGATCTCTTTTTCACTCCCTGAGGAAAAGCTGGCATGCCTCCTGTTGGTTGTGCTTTCAAGCTTGCTCTTCCTGCAACAGTTCAGAGATCAAAGAAGGAGCAGAGGCTATTTCCCAGGATCCAAAAGACACCCATTGCACTGACACTGTGGGAGATGCCTGGGAAATGATCAGAATATAGTGATCATTTTGTTTAGTAGCCAGTGTCTCCCAGTCCCTTAATATTCATTATATTGAAAATATTTTCTCTCTTTTAAATACCATCTGCTCTTTATTGGTTCTCTCTCTTAAGTGTGCTTTATTTCTGAACGTTATACTTTATATACACCTAAAAGTTCCTGAATGGATCAATTCTTCTTACATTAGCTGAGTAACTTTGAGCAAGAAAAGGAAAGAAGTTCTCTAACATGACCACCATTCCCACACCCATCTCTCAGAAGCAGCGACCTGGTGTGTGTGGTGCACAGGGCCTCTGCCTGGGTCTGGGGGCTGAGATCTTTGCTCGCAGGGGACCGTGTCGACCCCACCTCACGTGGGCTCAGCAGAAGAGCTCAGGTAGTTATTTATGGCTCTGGAGCCTAAGCAGCTCTTCGAAATTAAGACACCTTGATCTAGTTAGGTTATGGAAAATAATGGCAACTATACATGTGCTTTGATACATTTGCTTTTCTTTTGGTTTGTCTGAAAGACTCTCATTCTCTGTCTTTCTTCCCCCACTGTCATTTTCCTTTTTCCCCTTTCCATTCCCATTTCAAACCTGACTTAAAGAGTTTATGAAGGAGAACCAGGCCCCACACAGCCATTGATCTTAAGGGGATTGAGTTTCCGCCCATATCAGTCTGTCCTTTGGGTGTTGCTGAGGCAGATGAACAATTTATTTTATATTAAAAGTTTATTAGGGACAACCAGTCTTGTTTTTCTTTATGCGTTTCTCGATTTTCTTCTCAAAAAAAAATGGAAAGAAGCAGTCACACCAAGATGAATTCATAGAACAATTAATAATGATAAAAATAGCATCCTCACTGTCATTAATGACCACACTCTGATGTTCCTTTTCAGGAAATAGATCACCTTATCATGACTTCTGTGGCTCTCTGCAAAAGGAAAAAAAAAGCTTCTCATGGTGCATAAAGAAATTGAAACCTGTTTATTTATGACTGGATAAGAATGAGCTGCCTCATTAATGTGGTATAAAATGGGTATAATTCAGCATTCCACACAATCCTCCATGACGTGTTGACAGGTGCTGTCATGCACTATCACTTTTAGGTTATTGCACTCTAATAGACTACAATTATAGCTCATTTAATATGATATGACAGTGGGGAAGCACGTGTGAGGTTACAAGCAGTTACACTTACAAAACAAGCTGGTGACAATGTGTACAGATACAGGTAAATATTGCAGGGGGCAAATCCCCTTTCCACCATCACAGAGCCCACATGTCTGCAGCTACAGGTCTTAGGCATACAGTTCTTGCAATGAAACATTTGTTCCTCGCATTTTCTCTTATTTTCCCCACAAATGCCAATATTGCTGCTTTCAGTTGTGCCTCCTAATGTTGCTCCAACAGTCGAAACCACAGCAGGGGGTGGAGTAGACTTGAAGAAAAGCCGAAGCTGTAAGTAGCACAAGATTTATAACAGTTGGCAGCCCAACATCTCATCTCATACAAACAACTCGGTTTCCTTTTGGCGGCCTGCTGTGCCACTAACAAGGCAGGCTACAAAATTCACCCACTGGGTGATGGGGAAAGGCAGCATGAAGCACAAACCAGCATCATTTTCATATGGTAGGAGAGCAGCAGAAAAGTTGGGCCCCGCGCACTGATTTCATTCATTAGAGGGGAAAACTGCAGAACTGGGTAGAAATGCCGAATAGAAATAATTTAAACTGGTTAAAAACAGAAGTCCCCTCAGGGAGGTTAAAGATTTCTCAACAACATTTGCAACCCGAGCATTGCAGGGTTTCACCAGGACAAGTTTCACACTGTGGCCTTGTAGGTGGTTTTATAAGCCAAAAAGATGCCAACTAGTCTGTACTTTTGTCAAAGCCATATACTGAAGTGAGTGATTTTGCTACTTTCTTGCTTAAAATGTGTTTCTGATATTGTTTTAAATGCTGAGGTCGTAGCTATTCTTGCAAACTGAGCAACTGTATGATATATTCCTCCTGGGAGTGGCCACACACTTAAATCCAAGGGTTTAAACATAAAAACTCAGAAGCTGACTCTGTGCAATATTTTCAGAAAACCACGTTCCTGGCCCATGCAGCCGTGGTGCCTCGACAGCTGGGTCACGCCATATGGGTCAGGATGCCGTGTCTGCGATTCACGCGCCCGCGGAGCCGGAGTAACACTCCTCAACCGGTTTGTAATGAAACATCTCCTTTGCATTACAAAGAATGTGCTTGTTCGCTGAAACTCTTTCCCCATCAGCAGCAATCATATGCTTGGCATTCCTCCTGGAAGAGCACACACGCAGCCTCCTCTGCTCCTGTTCTGCAGCACGGAAGGCTCAGCCTGGTGAGCTGTTGCCTTCCTCCCTCCCTTCCTGAGCAGCCTCATGTCTCCTTCAGAAGTCGTTTTTTCCCTGCCATTCCTTACACATTTCCAAATCTCCAGCTCCCGTCATGCTCTCTGTGTGCCTGCTTTGGCTCCTGCCGTGGGCTCAGTGAAGGATAAGGGAGGTAATTCTCAGGTCAAGTCCATGACTGGGCTGCGTCTTCTCTGCCAGTGGGAAATGGTTCTCAGCCAGCCCAGTGTGCCTGACAAAGCGGGCTTTTCTGACCATAGCTACTTTTCAGGGGAGATGTCTACGCACACTTCAGCTTGATCATCCCAACTGGTCGCTAGGTACTGTGGATTTGCCCAAAGGATGCATACTGGAGCCACTGTCTCATACAAACCCTGTTAAACTAACCATGCCCTTTGGCTCTTCAGGAGATTGCAGTCCTAAAGGAAGCATCACAAATAAGTCCCCCTACTAAAAATGGTAGCATGTTATTTTGCATCTTTTCATGCTATTTTCTGCCTCCAACCCAAGGGAAGTATTGAATTAATTCAGTATACTGGGGTTCTGGAGAGAAAATACGAGAAGTGCTGATATAATCATGCAACACTTGCCACTAATATAATTGCTAATTTGATGCAGGACTCTGAAAAACTCCTGTTACTCTTTAGGGAAGAACTTCTGCAGAACAGTGACACCTGAGATCCAAATTCCTTATTTCTTTCTGACAATCTCCCATTTAATGTCCCTGTTGTTTTCAATAGAGTCTAAATTGTGAATATTAAGATAATAAGATAAACAGGAGTAAATAAACTACTTCTTTTTAGTAGCTCTTTGTCATTTGGAATTGAATTAAACCAAATAATATCTAAATATTTAGACTATATTCATTAGTAATGGACACTTTTAAAAAAAAGTTGATCTCATGTCACAGCTATCAGCCCTTTTCTTAAGTGTTGTTACCAATCTCAAATCTGATAGCCTTTTTTTAGACATAAAAATACTAAAATGTCAAATCTTGCTTTACTATACCTGTAATGTCACATGGTTAAGGTCTACTAAGAAAGTGTGAGTGCTAACATTGTCCCAACAATGTCAACTCTGCAGGATAAGAGTCACAAACAGTAGCATCCATATGCACCAAACAATGCCATTTGTTACAAAGAAGAAAAAGTAATTAATCCCCAGACCAAAAGGAAAACAGATTGGGGCTGAAGAGGCACAAAGCTGAAACCTTCACTCCTGAGTTTTCGACTATTTTTTCTGTTTGGCATGTAAAGTTGCCTCTGTAAATCGAGGGAGAGTTGGACCCAAAGCTTCTGCCTCTGTTCAGTGTTTGGTTGGCAGGAACTGTGTTCTCTTTGCTTTAGGATATATTTTTTATCCAGACCTGAATAAAGATTTTATCACTGCATGGGAAGGTTAGGAAGGGGACTAAGGGTTAATGATGCCTGAAATAAAATTCCGAGTGAATTTCTACAATGATCTACTGATGTCTCCTGAGGGATGCCACAGATGGCATGTGATTCTCCTGCCTTGGATGGCACCCGGCACCCGTGGATGGGGCTGAGGGGTGAAAGGAGCAGTGCCAGCAAGAGCATTAGACATGGAAGTTTTCTTCCTCTGCAAACGGGTTGTAAAACAGCACCAGCAGCAAACTCCCTGTTACAAACTTCGGGGACTATATCACTTCTCTTAATACTTCATGCTTGTAATAAGCACCCTTCTATCCCCTTCTCATGCTTACTTTCACAGTCCTGGGAAAGCAATTTATTTGGTGCCCTTTGCTATGTACAGAAAGTTCAATTGTGGCTGTGTGATTTTAGTCAAGTTTTCAGGAGTGAAACAATGTGTTCACCCTGCTACTATAGAGTGATTTCTAACACATATCGTAAATTTCATTATGAAAGAAAATGTTGAGTAGAGAATTCAAAGTCCTCATTTTAGTGTCTGTCTTCATGAAATCTCACAGTGAGTAACACCATAACTTTTACCAGTAAAATGGAGCACTATCAAAGGCAGGCATTTGCAAATCAATGGGGAGGTAGTGACCTGAAAGGCTTTTTATTTTGTTTTTAGTTTTGACTAAGGATGATCAGCTCTTTCCAAATTCCTCTAGGTTTTAGGTTTTGTACTCATCTTGGCTTGATTAAAACCATGATGAAGTGGTTAGCATTATCTTTTCCCTCTTTGTTCCTAAGAGAATTAATGTAGTTTTTGCATGAATCAAGTATCTGGACCTATGTATGTGTGAAAAAAAAAGCCTGATGCATTAGTGGGGATCTTTTTGACTACATGCAGAATTCTTCTATTTTGTCCTTACGTAAGGAAGACTTTGGTGGTAACAAAGCAATCAATAAAGGCATTGCATTTTTCAAATTGTAAGTCTAAGAGTATTGAACACTTCTGAAATCAGATTCCCTGTGAAGTTGCCATACTTACATGAAAAACCTGGAGTCTCATTAGAATTTGTCCAGTTAGCCACATTTCTTTTTCTCTCTTCATTTTTTCCGTTTACCTTTATTTCTTTGCCCTCTCACTTTTTCACATTTCTTTCTTGTTTTCTATCCTTCCTTCCTTCCTTCCTTCCTTCCTTCCTTCCTTCCTTCCTTCCTTCCTTCCTTCCTTCCCTCCTTCCCTCCTTCCCTCCTTCCCCCCTTCCCTCCTTCCCTCTTTTCCCTTTCCNTCCTTCCCTCCTTCCCTCTTTCCCTTTCCCTTTCCCTTTCCCTTTCCCTTTCCCTTTCCCTTTCCCTTTCCCTTTCCCTTTCCCTCTCCCTTTCTCTCCTCTTTCCTTCTCCTCTCTGTCTCTTCCTCTCCTCTCTGTCCCTCTCCCTCTCCTCTATTTTCAAGAAAAATCCCATTCTTGCAAATTCATAACTGACAGGGCTGACAACTAGAATATTTACTGGAAAAACAAGAACACACAGCAAGACTTCATGATTCCATTTCTCATATATATTTCTTTATAGGGTGTGTTCTGCAGTATTTGGTGCATGTGTCAACGGAGATGAAAAGATACTTTACAGGGAAACTGAAATCTATTTCCAATGTCATCGCTATATCACAAAATGGAATACTCTGAATGACAGTCACTCAGATTTCCATAAATGTGGCTCCTCTATAAGCAAAATTCTGAAGTGATTTTTATTTCTAATGTCACCCTTGGAGGCTCTGCAATGTCATTCTCATTTTTGTCAGAATAATTATATTTAATTTGGGGATTTGGTTTATCAGAGGTCTACAAATTTATTTCATAAGTTAATGCTACTCATTTGTCAAAACCAGGCAAGAAGTGATCGTTTCCTTTTTTCCCTTCTATACTGTATGGACATTCTTTAATGGTTAAAATGTTATCAGTAGGGAGGAAAAAATAAAACATCTTTTATGAGTGAACACAACACATTGCCTGATGTGGAAGGCCAGTTGAACCCTGTGTCACATGAAGACCTGAATACCTCCCAGTCAAAAAGGAACAGTTTCCTCAGTGAGAGCTCCATAGTCTTGGAATTCTGAAGTGTGTGTATGTGGGAAGCTAGATTTAGAGACTTTTCTTTAGCAGTGTGTTATGTAGAGTTTCAAAATGGGATCAGGGAAGTCAAATCAACCTTCCAAGTCCATTTCAGGCTTTCTTTTTTATTATTTTTTTTCTCTTTGGACATAAAACACTTCAAATAAAAGTTCTATTAATAAAGCTCTAACCACAGATTAAATATTTCTGCTGACATTATTTGACTGATAATATCAATTTCAAAGTTCAAATTTTAATAAGGTATTACAAAGCATAGGAAGAAACAAGCTAATCAAGCCAAGTTTCATATTTCCCCTCTTTGTATAAAATGATAAGTGAATTTAAAGCTATGCTTTGTCTCTTTAATATCTGCTAAATATGGATGAATTACTGAATATATATTTATTCTTAGCCTCATTTGAAGGCAAATATTTACAAGGCTTTTCTGTTGTAATCTGATTTTAATATCTCAACTGAAAATGATTCATAACATGTGGCTTCAAATACCCTGTAGTTAAAGAGGCCAAAAATTAATTAGCTGATTCTAGCAAGGGTTTCTTGGAACTGACCTTGAAAGAAAAAAAAAAGCATACTGTTTATCAGATCACGGTACATTGTTGTTGCTTTTGCAAAGAATTTCAGGAGTAAATAACAGAGAGTGGCAATAACTTGTGTCTGATCCTTGGTGCTGATGTACATGTATATCCTTTGGTTTTCTGTGGCTCTTGTAGGGCTTCAAGGGCCAAGTATCTTCTGTCCTTCTGGCATGGAAATTGTTCAGACAGGCCGTGGTATGTAAAGTGTGTTAGCGACTGTTATGCAAGCAATGGGAAGCACCTCCCTTTAATCCCTTGTCCAGATTAAAATGCAGTGAGTGCGGAAATATTTGCAGGTCCTTTTTTTTTGCATCTTATAAATATACTCAGGAAGCCATCTGGGAACAGAAATACTCCCTAAGTACCGCTGACCTGAAATGCAAGTGTCTTTGTGAAGTCAGTTTCTCTCCTTCCTTTGAAAGACAATCTTGCTGATGCTGACTGCTAAAAATAAGGACGCAAAATCTCTTCCAGCATCTGGAGTTTTCTGTGCTTTAATCCGTTCATTTCCTTATGCATTGTTATATAGGTATTTCTGTGCACATTCTGATTAATGTACAAATATATATTTTACTCAGTAAGATTAGAGTCAAGTGGGCCTGATTCTCCACTTCCTTGCAACTTGCATCGTTAGCTATAAGTATAGGTGCAACCCTTTTAAGACCTGACATTTTATAAAGAGCTTTAGGGAATTAGATTAACTCTTATTTTGCCAATTTACAAATACTATCCATCTATTGTGAGCTGAAAACAAATCTTTCCTCTGCCTTATTTCTTTTTTACACACTTTTCTAGAAGCCTGAACAGTGGGCTATCTTCTGTTCCATTGAAACATCTGTTTGCAAAGGGTCCAGGACTTTCTTGGGACAAGAGCATTCTTGTAATTGTGTAGAGGTATGTGTTGGGGTATTAGATAGGTATTTACAACATCTAATTCCTAACCATAAAGTGGTTTAACAGCCCTTGCACAAACCACCTCAGACACCTACAATTCCTGTAATGAGTGAATTGCAGTGTATTTGGAGAGGTCTCCAAATTACAGGGTATGTTGACTGTCTTTGTGTTTTGTAGTGTGTGTTTGTTCTGAACAATGGTTCATTCAGCTTTGCATTAAATCACAAATTTGTTTTCCTTGTATCCATTCTCCTCCCCTCCTATGAAACTGGGCATTACGGTGTGTGTTGTCCTTGGTTGCTACAGCCAAGTTATCTCAATAAAGTTTTATCACTGGCAAACACTGCAATAGTAGGTGCTCTCATAGAATCCTGTATTATAGCTTACATATGTATAATCTGCATATTTCTGATACCCCCATTTGCATATTAGGTTGGTGGTAATCATCCTTAGAAGAGTCAAACAGTAAAAAATATTTAACATCAATTTACCAGCAGCAATGAGCCTTGGTTTGCCATGAGAAAGATCTTCATGATCATTCTGAGTATGGCAGGAATCTGGTACCAGAGTATTGCTTCAGCTATATTTTCATAAGCGTGAACCAGGTCAGGAAGCCTTTCAGGATTTCAGTTTTTCACAGAAAGGAAACCGGGACAAGATTTGTGTATTTAACTGAAAAGGGATGTAGCTTCAGCTTCAGGGTTTGGTTTTCTCAGCAATTCAGCATCTGCATTGGTCTTGATAACATTAATTCACTTCAAAAAAGCTGGTGTAATTTACTCAATATTAAAGCATGAGAATTATGTATGTAAATATCTACTCTGTGGGATTTTATCTTTCCACATGTGTGTGTATGCCCACGTACGTATGTTGGGTGTCTCTAAGAGCCCTGAATGCCATCTCCAGGCTGGCAAGAGTGAGGGCTGAGGGTGCAATGATGCTGATGAAGCTGAGGTTGTTGGTGTGCACATTCCTGGTGTCTGCCCTAGTGTGTCATTCATCCTGGCTTGTTCATGAGTGGCCTTCCTTACAAAGCATAAATGTGTAGGTGTACTTGCAGGACTTTGCCAGTTTGGTGTTTTCCACTGTTGCACTGTTATTCCCTGAATTAACGCATTTAACAGAAGTTCTTCTGGCAACGATGGGAAAAGTCAAAACCTTGCTGCTGCCCCTGATTTATTGAAGGTTTTGTATTTCAAGAAACATGAGGGATTGTAACCCCACACTTAGCACTTTGGATCAAATTGCATCTAACAGGAGTAATTGGGTTTTTATCAATGAAAGCGTTCGCTTTAAATAACTTTTCCTCTTTCCACAAGGCTAGCTCTTTCTTGGTATATAATTGGTAACTTTTCATCTTCTCTTAAAACAGTTTCTGGAAATACAAGATACATTTTGCTTGAGAATGAAGTTGAGGCCTAGTTTTAGGTAATCTCATATGGTTAGTTAAAGGTTTTTCATTTACTGTTTAAAAGCTTCTTCCGTATACAAAGCTACATCTTGCATTTTATCAGTGTGATGTGGTTTAACAGCACAGGAAAGACAAAATATTCTGAGCAAACAGCAACTGCTACAGGGCAGCATGGTTTGGCAGAATCCTACTTGTAGTTGCTGATCCTGAGCTGAGCTGAGGAAATATGGATAGAAAAAAAAATTATTTATGCCTTGCCTTTTGTTTTGGTAAAAATGTCAGGTATTGCTACAAAAGTGTGGACTCCTGATTTTTCACTCCTGTTGGTTTTACAAAAGCAAAGAATGTGGTGTTTTGAGAGACGTTTTCTGAGTATATGCTATCTGTGCTTTAGATATGGTCTCCTCATTATAGCAGCCACATCCTTCCCTTCTCATAATAGCTCTTTTGCTCTTATCCATAACACCACTGCTTATTTTCTCCCTCTTTATTATCTTGTGTAGTGGATTAATGGAGATCCCTTTGTCACCACACAACTAGATGATCTAGCCTGGGCTTGCAATAAAAAGTGTGCTATGAGAATACCAGAGAGCTTATTGTGATCTTTGACCAATGTTTTTCTGGCTTTTGCTGATTTATAGTTCCTTTTTCCATAACACACCCCTGCCTACTACAATTACCACCATAATAAAAAACCACAAACCAACCCAAAACCAAAAGAAATTATTTCATTGTAATGCTTTGAAAATCAGTTTAAGATCTAAGGCTGAAGCCACTGGTTGGTTAAGATGTTTTGACAAAGATAGCTCCAGGAAGCTAGCTAAATACACTACTGAATCAGCAGATCAGTCCAAAGAACTTGCACAAAGTCTGCTGCTTTATGGTTTCTTGAATGCTGCGAGTCATCAGGTATTAGCCAGTAGTGCTACAGAGTTTACAGCATAGCATATACACTTCATGGCCTGTTATAGCCATAATCCACGTTTTAATGCTTTATGTCAGGCATCCCTGCTGCCCTCTAACCATTCTTTAATAATAAGACAAAAGTGATATTTTAGGGTAACAGTTAATAAATAACGTGACTTATCCAATCACACCTTTCACTAAAATATTATTATCTTTTGACAGGTTCATTACTGTAGAGACATCAGGGACTGATGAAACATTGTCTAATTCTACCACTAGTACATTTTCTGTAGTTGTCTTTCTTTTAATTTAATTCTCCTACTCTGAAAGCATACTGTCCATTGCAATTATTGAATGAGCATTTAATCTAGCATAACTAAGGCATTTTAATCTTTTCTTATGGAAAAACGATTAAATGGTCATAACATTGCTATGATGTGCACTCATCTACTCCTGACTTTGAGAATCAAAGTTTTCTCCTTTCTGATAACCAAACCTCAAGTAAGATTTTAGCTTTAGTGCAACATGCTGTCTGCCTGAGGAAGAAGAGGACTGTTAATTTCTTCATGATATTGCAGAGTCAGAAAAACAATTTGTGGTTATCAGCCACTTTTTATAGGACTGTTTCTGGGCAAATTCTGCATATGTTGGTGCATTTTGCTACGTAATACTTTTAAAAAAATACTATTTCTTAAATTGGAGGTTTATGAATAGTACAGACGCAAAAAAGTAACAGATTGAAACAAAGCAAGAAAAAAAAGAAGTATGCCAAACCCACTTCCTGCATACCCATGTGATCACATGCCAAGAAAACAATTTCTTGCAGTCTGGGTGTCCTTTTTGTCTGACATTACATGTACAAATTTAATGGGAAGTGGATTTCAAATACACAAATATACATGCAGAAAATAAAACACTGTTTTTCAATTTTGCCTGTAAAGTTTGGCTAGAAGCAGAGTTCATCCCTACCAAAGAGGTGATGGAATAAGAAACCCAAATTAACCATCCCAGAACAAAACTGTAGCTCTCAATCTCTTCTCTTCCTGAGATATGGTTGCTGTCTCTCTAGGATGGAGGTTCCTGTTGACATCATGGAAAGGGGCAGTAAGTTCATTGCTCTTTCAGAACATGCTGCAATCTCTAAATTCCCCTGGAGAGACGGTATCAGATATCCACAGAGCTCTGCTTCAAATCAATTCACAAACTTTGAGAGAGATTTTAATAATGGGTAGAATTGTGAAAAAGAAAGATAAACTTAACAGAGTGATTTACTGCTCACTTCAGTTTTCCAGAGATCTGTTTTTTAGGGGGTCATTATTTTTCTCTTAAATAATCAAATCTGTGACTCTATAATAAAGGAGGATATGTAGTACCTAACCTTCCACTGACATAATAAACAAAAACTGATGTAATGAGTCACTGTCTTTTCACAGAACCATAAGTAAAGTCATACTTCTAAATTCAAGGAGAAAGTCATGGTATGCTTGTAACAGGCTTTGGCACGTACTAAAATATGACTTGACCAGGTTGTCATTCAGTAATTTTGCATCCCAAGCAAGAATGAAACATGTCTTAGTCCACCCTGCAGGAAAATACAACTGCTTACAAAAAACATCTAACATTAATGTTTTTATTTTTCTGATTACTATCAATTTTGATTTGGAAATGTAGTGAGCAATTGGTCAATGTGAGACAATTGTGCTCTGTGTTTAGTGATCACATTGCACGTGGCAGCTGATTGTGACACAAGAGCATCACTAGAGATTATAAAGATCCAAAAATCCAACAGAGGTAGTAATGGCCAAATTGCATCAGCTCCTACCCTCCAGAAGTATCTTTTAATTTCTCCCCTAAATTCTTAGCTTTTGGTTTTGGAGGAAAAAGGTCTTTTTTTTAAAAGATTCTTCCCAAGCACATTTTCTGCCATGCTAGGCAGAAAAAGGGGGTCAATTCCTGTTGCCATTGAAGGATTCATCTAATATTTCTCTTTCCTGACATATACTGAGAAAAACTGTGCTTTCTGTAAGAGCAACCTCATAGTGAAACTGGGTAAAATTTAGCTTTAGCAGAAGCTGTGGAAAAATCTATTTAATTTGAAGGTAAATATTCATAGGCATCTTCTTTCATGCTGACAATGTCTGAAAGACTCTATTCCTACTAGCAATGAATGGAAAAGACCACTTCTGCTCAGTTTTGAACCTGCTCTGTCATTAGGAGTTTGCAAGTTCAAGTCAGACTTAAAGGTTACAGTGCCTGCATGCTACTGGAGAAAGATCAAAGCAAGGGAAGGAACAAACACCTAAGTCATGTCACAGAGGAGGGACGCTTTGCAGGCTCGAACATTTACTGTGGTATTAGTTCATGCTTTTGATCTTTGAAAGAAAAGGGTGGGTGACCTTTAAAAATATCAGGGAAACACATGCATTAGCTTTGCATTAATTGATTTCTTAAAACCTAAAATGATTATGAAATAAGCAATAATTGCCCATATCTTTGCTCCCACTAAAAGAGAGAATGCATCTGCTATTAGAGCCATGTTGCATGTTTAAATAGAATAAGGCCTCTCTTTATGAGTTATCTAAGGACATATCAGGAATGGGAAGACTTCTGTTAAAAAACAGAGCTGGCCCTCTCTTCCCCTTTAGCTGTGGCAAGGTGAGTATCCCAGGCGTCTTCTTTCTTAGCATGGAATAACCATGTCTTGGAATAGATAATTGGGAAAGCTGTTCACAGTGTTGGATAATGTAGCTAAAGTACCTGGTTCTTAGCCATGGCCACTGCAGAGCAGGGCTTCTTGCTGCATTCTGCTCCAAAATGTGGCAGAGAACCAGGATCTCTGCCTTACATTGTGGTGGACGTAATTTCTCCATTTTTCCCCATCCTCATTCTTCACGTAATCAGTGGTCTTAATCTTTTTTCATACCTACGATCAAGGGAAAGATGAAGGATCACTTACATTTTCTTATTGTAATGAGAGATGGGCATTGGTGGGAAAATGCTAAAAGAAGGCTGTCACTCATCCTTAGAGCCCTCCACCATTTCTCCCACCATTTAGGAAGCAATTTCAAAGGGTAGATGCTCTGGCTGGTTCTATCATTCTCTACAAAGCTAGCCAAGGATTCAGTTCATTAGCATTTTATTCCCAGCTCATGGGTGTGCTGTTGAAGCAAATCTATCCCTGGTTCTATTTATCAGCTTGGTTCAAATCATTGGGTAGACTAAGGGTCTGCGAAACTAAACCAGGAGACACACAAGCCATGCACTTAGTTGAATGATATGTGGTAATGGGTTTGAAATCACAGGCCCATTTTAATGCTCTTCTATGACCATACGGTTTCATGACTCAAATTCAAATTAAGGGCAGCAATCTGCTTAAGTCATAGCTAGCTTAATGACAAAGTATGGACTTCATATGTTCTCTCTTAGCCACAGGTTAAGTTACAGTCCCTAACAAAGCTTCTATTCTTTTGTGTTCTGTGCTTCAACAATCCAAATTTATTTGCTCATTTTATTTGCTTCTTCCTGTGTCCTATTCCACGCCTGGTTTGAAACCTCTGATCTTATACAAAACCTACCTCTCTCAACCTTCCCTCTCCCACTTGCACATTTCCCTAAGTCACTTCTGCACTAAAAATAGCTTATTGGGTTCCCTTCTAATCAGAAAGCATGCATTATGTGTGTTTGACATGACTCGAAAAGGTTTTCAACTGAAATGCCTTTTATTTGCTAAATATACTGATTCATTCAAACTCAAACTTTTCAAAAACCTAGTAAATTATCAACCTGTTCTGACCTTAGCTGTATTACAAATATCATTATTTCCAGCACAAAATAACTGATAGCTTAGTAAGCTAGAGTAATTTACTGTAAACTTTTGTGAAATTCTGAGATGTAAAGGAAATATTTTAACTGCTTTAATACAATTTTCCCCTTGACTCTCGATGTGGGAAAAATTTCAAAAAGCTGACATTTGTCCCAGCTTGAGGATGAAAAAAATAGAAATCTAGAAATATTTTGCTTTGCAGTAAAGCCATATGGTTAAGAGGAGCAAAACGCACATATGGCAACAAGATCATCTCCAGTAATTCAACCCATTAGTGCAAGAAATTTGTTCAGACAGGTATGGAGTTTGATTCTCATTTATATTGCTGCCACCCCATTCTTATCTGGCTATAAAAAAGGGTCCTGAAATGCTAACGGCAAATATAGCATATGCTTCCAATAAAAGGTGTCAAAATCTTCTCGCTTCCTTACACCAAATTAGTGTGTATGTGTGTAATTTACATGTATTTAGGCAAAATCTGAGTCTCTTTTATCTCTTCTTTTTTTATTCTTTTTTTTCCCTCTTGTTTTCTTTTTTTTTTAAATTTATTTTATTTTATTATTATTTTCCTTGGTCTGAAATTAAACAACTTTAGAAAAGCCCCAGGATGATTGTAATATTTTTACACTGAAACAGAAAGAAAATCAATGTATTCTCCACTTGTCCATACTCCCATTTTCCTAAAGGGAAATCCCTGTTTTGACAATCCCTTATTGTGCAAAGGGTTGAACCCACTGCTTGTGAAGAGACTTCTTCATGATGAAGCTTAAATACAACCACAGATTAACATCTTCAGTGTTAAAAGGGTTTTTGGTAAGGGTGCTTGTTGATCAGTAAAACAACAAAAAAAAGTATTTATTCTATATATTTAAGTCCTACTGCTGGCTTTGAGGACATTTCAGTATCTTCATCATCATTTCTACATGTTTATCCCAGTTTCCTGGAATACTGCTGACAGTTTGCCTCAACAAAGTTGAAAGATTTGCTAGTTCAACCTTCAGGTTGCAGAATACTGTGCATAGGGAAGCTGTGTCACAGGAGGAATAGGAAAGATATCCCTGTGGTCTGATGAGGGATTTCAGGTAAGTCCCTTCAGCGCTCCGTGCTTCAGATACTGTGATACTTCCTGTCTCTCTAAAGCACTTGCAAATCTGCTTAGAAGACCTGGTATAAAGTCATGGTCATTGCAGATGGCAACAGCAGTATTGTTTCCCAAAGGGTATCCTAAAAAAATTGTATTGCTTACGGAAAATTTATCTCCAAGGAAACTTTCATAATTTGGGGTTTCTACAGACTCCATCTCCAAGTTTCGGCAAGTCTCTGTCTTCCAACCTCTGCGCAGACAAGTGAAATTGAGCTTTCACTCAATTTATGAGTGAACTTTTCTAACTTTCGTGTTAGAAGTATAATAACTAGCATATATTAGTTAACTTTATTGTAGAGAAGCCAAATGGGAGAAGACAAGGCACTTGACAAAGTCAGATATGGAGAGCACAAGCATTACATAATGCTAGGAACCTCCCCAACAGTTATTATTATCATAAAAAAAATATTCAAATTCATAAATTATGCTAGAATTCAACAGCAGTTATAGAACTCTGATAGTGTAAAGCAGAACGGAGTGGAAACTGAATGTGTGGTTAGTTCTAGTGCCTGCAAATTTTGTGTATTTAGGTTCAAAGACTAACCCTTCTCCTGACTTTATATTCTTTATAATAAACTTCCTTGTCACTGCAAAATTAAATGCTGAGCTGAAAATAATAAGCCTTCCTAAGCCCTTCCTGAGAAAATTCTCTAACATAGTCCTTTTATTAAAAAAGTGGCTCTGAAAATCACAACCAAAGTGTTTAAACACACTGCCAAATTGTTTCATAGATATATCTCATTTTCTTTTGTTTGCTATTTATTTTCATGTTCAACAGCTTACTATCACTCAGTCTTTGCCCTCAGGTTTGTTTGGGAACACGGATTAAGAAGACTGTCCCGAGAGTAGATTTTACTGTCAAAACCATCAGGATTGGTGTAAATCCATAGCATATGTTTTAGGGGAAAATTTAACAATACTAAGTCTTTTGATAATGCAGTAGCTAGCAGGTATGCATAAGGAAAACCACAAGCAGTATCTGACATTATTCAGTGCCAGAAAATGGTTGTTTAAACATAAGAAAATGATACCACAGTTTGGCTAATTTTAAATGCTTGAGTCTACGGGACAGCTAAGAGAGTAAGTGAAATTTTTCACTGGATGTGAAGATTTTTCTGGGCAAGATGCTAGAATGACAAACCACCTATATTTTCTGTGGTTGTGGAAGATTTTACCTGGGAGAGATGATGTATATTACTTCTACCTTACATATATGTCTATCTCTGGTTTTGCCCTAATGCAGCTTTTGAGTTGCTATACGCCTTAAGATTTGAGAAGGTTGTCTCCAAAAATGCTTGTGAAAAGAGTCCTCACCAAAATGCTCTCAGATATGCTCATCACATGAAACCAAGAGAAAATGAGCACAGGAACAGTCAATATTTAGCCTAATTTTGATTTTTCTGTAAACAAAACCTCTTCTGACTAAGGATGTCACGAGATATTGCTGTTGGTGCTATGGTAAATCACTCTTAAGGTATTTATATAACACAGGTCCCTGACTCCTGCTCTAGCCTCTGGACCATGCCAGTTCAATGTCATTCTGCTTTCTCCTGTTGTTTTCAGAGAGCATCAACTCTGTTTTGGCTTGTTTCCCAGACAATGTTGTTCCACAGCAGAGATTTTGACCCTCACTAGAGACAAAGACATTTGAAATAAAAACAGAAAAGAGGAAGCAAATAGAACATTGGAGATACAGGCATGATAAGAAATTCATGGGTGGTTTGAATGGTAGAACTTACAGCAAGTGTGACCTCTAATCTTCGGTCAGACTTGCGCACCTCTGAATTTGGATTAGTTTTCATGGCCTGTGCTTACCCTTGGGATGTCTTGGCTTTGAATACCAAATATTCTTAAAGACAAAAATCTTTTCCAGCTTTCCAGGAATGGCCACTTGGGTTAGTGGTAAAGGCCTCTATAGTAGTGGATTAGAGGTACTGTGATTGGTCTACTGAGTCTAGCCCAGCTAGACCTAACTTAAACACTAATGTGTCCATATTTTCAAGTGCCTGCCTTTGGAAAGACATTACATTTAAGCCAGGTTCTTAAGAAGCTCTTCAGCGCAAGCTGTAATATGCTTGAATTTACCTACTTGGGAGCCTAGGACAGTCTGGGACTTAGGTGAAATTTCAGTGCCTTCCACCTACTAATTTATGGTCTAAGTCATACGATTTGCAAAAGGATTGAATGTTTCCCATATCAGGAAGCAACAGAGAGCAATGCAGTCCAATGAAAAACACTGACTAAGCAGCACCTCATACAAGAAAATCAGTTGAATTGATGTAAGGGACTTTCAATGACTTTTAATGGAACCCCATAGCTGATCCAGTGCTAGGAGTAAAAAACACAGCATAAGTCATTTTGTTTAACCTATGAAGGTCCTGTGTATATATCTGTATTAATTGTCATCTCCATCAAAATATGCCTGCTGTCACTGCCAACATGGCACAACTAAGCATGTGCTTAGGGATCAGACACACCTAGGCCTTTGCCCTTTGCTTGTGTGACACTGATGTTAGTGTTAGCAGTATGAAAGAGGATTGGTGTAGGACAGTACAGTATATGGGCAGCTCAAGCACACACTCAGGCTCTTAACACGTGCACTGGTGTAGGACGATTGGAGTCAGATCGGATTTCTAGATTTCTGATTGCTGGATATCAGTGTGGCATGGAATGGCATTCAGTGTCTTCTCTTTTTTTCTTTGTTAGGGAATAGCATTTGATCTTAAAAGTAATATCAACAGGAGACTGAATTCTGTGAAATTGGTCCCTTTTATGGGGTAGACAAAGGCCTTTGCTTAAAAGAGAACAGCTACTGGCTGGAGAACGAGCTGTCTGAGGAGTATGATAGCCTGCAAGGAGTGGTACCGTTGGTTCTCCTCCTCACAAGCCACACTGTCAGTCCTTCATTTTCCACCTCTCCTTATTTGTTCATTCCAGTTGTCTAATTTCCCCTTCCTCGGTGTCTTGAGTCAAGCCTGTCAGTTCCCTTTTGCAGCCTTTTGTGCTCATTGATCAGGTGCTGTCATCTCCTCGACTATCCCTATCTGCGAGTGAACCCTCCAAACCTGCCTCTCCGCCCTCCCGCTCCACGAACCCCTCGCTACCCCTTACCCTGGGCTGTCGGCATAATGAGGGCTTGATTTCAATACTTCCCCTCATTTCTCTGTTCACTGCTCTGCAGGTTAATGCAGATTCCAAACTTCAACAAGCAGCTGTTAAACATGTCATTAACACTGCTTCGGCTGCAAATGAAACTCTGCTATTGGGATTATTCTGGGAGCTATAGTTTTGTGATGAGCTTTGTCAATCACAGCTGACCTGCTGTGTACAGAATGAAACTCAGATTATCTTCTTTCTTCCTCAGACTCTTGTCATTTTTTTCACAAAGAATTACTATTCTACTCCCTGAAAGATTGATTACTTGCACAAATAAGAGAGTCTGAGACATTAATACAAAATTCACAGGCTTTTCTTTATCTCAAACCTGCAACTCCCTCTACATTTCCTCCTGGTAATTATATTAGAATTGTGTACACTAGGAATTGCCATCTGATTATTATGAAACTAGTTTTGTCATGACAAAAATGAGCTTAAGTCTTGTTTTTTTGGAAAATGATCAGTACAGTGCACTGGATGAGAGAGAAGGAGATTAAATCCAACTTGCTTTCATCCATGAATGCTTTCATCTCTTTTTCAAACACAGGAAATGATTACCACTGCTATAAGCTGCAGTTCATATGAGTGAAAAAGGATAAGAAAATATTGAAAATTCTGTAACCAACAGTAGGACATAATATAGGTCCCTGGAACCCACTGAGAGACATGTACTTTATTTTTCTATTCTGGCAGTGTCAGGGGTTTCACATTTTAAGAGATCCTTCTACTGAGATGTCACTAAGTACTGGAGAATATGTTATTAATTTGCCATTTCTGCAGGTTAGGATTTTCTTTTATTGTAGGAACGTAAAATATTTTTTAAAAATTTCACTCAAATAGGCTGTCCTCATCAGTCACTTAATGAACCTTACTCTTGTTTCTTCCAGTAATTCTAGAGTTGTTGACTGTCTCAACACTGAGCCCCAGCTGTGCTTTTTTTCATAGTTCTTGGAATATATTTGGAAATTAATAAACTTTTAACATTGGTCTGCCAGGCTGACTTCAGTTCTTTCTAGTCGTATTTCAATACATATATCTAAATATTAGTTTGATTTGGTTTTAATTTCAAAGTTGAAGAAATTGCTTGACCTCTTGCCCAGCACTTTCTCTTTTACTGAAGCATCAAGCCCTATGAGTTCTGCCTCCCAAGATGTACAACTCCATATTTGGAATCAGATGTCCCCTTGGGCATGAGATATGTTTAAATTTGAGCTCACCTCCTCTAGTACTGCAATCCAGTAAACAAAAGCATTTCAAGTTTCATTGTCCCTGCCCAACAGATTTCCCATTACAAGGCCTGTTGAAAAGAGTCTCCTGGTACCATTCCTTCAAAATGCCATTTGAGTTTATTATATGGTGTGCTCAAGTCAGTAAGAAACTCAAACCCTACCTGGTACCTAAGCTGGGGAGCTGCTAAATGTAAGGACATGTTCAAAGTCAGATCATCACCTCATGAATCATGATCATATCCAGAATAAGTGCAAAAAAAAAGTCTGAGATGAGAGAGAACATATTTCAGAGAGAGAGGAAAGGAGCCAGCGAGAAAGCAGCAAGCACAAGGTCTGAATCAAAAGGAGAGACTAGGATGATGAAGAGCAAAGGCTTGGTGAAATCTGGGTACCTCTTCACTCTGGGAACTGGAACTTGAGCTGCTAATTTTCTTCTCTTTTAACCCCTCTGTCTATAAGAGAAAGAAGGGAGGAGGATGTGAAGTGTGGAGTGAGTGACAAAACGTTCACCAAACAAAACCCCACAATTATTAGTAATTGAATATTTCATATTTTGAGTCATTCAAGCTCTATGAGCCCCAAATAGCACTTTTAAGTATTCAATTTTTTTCTCCATTGACTTTAATTAAGTTTGCCCCAGGCTGGCAGTCCTGACGAACGTGGAAAAGATTTTTTATAAAGGAGTAAGCTTTCTACCAGTGCAGATTTTTTTCTTTCTAAAATCACCCAGCTGTTATTTAAACTCAAACTCTTATTATGTCATCAGGTACAATCTTAGAAATATGAAATACAGATATATTAAACTGCTGCACCATAAATATTTTCCACTTGGTGACTGTGAAAATTACCATATTATTTCCTGATTTAGATATGCCTGATGAAACCTAGTATTAGTGATAAGTGACTGTACGTATAGTAACTTCTGCGTAGGGACTGGAATGAAATGTTTTAATGATAGGATTCACATACATATCTGCATTAATTCACCCAGTCTCACATTTTCTTTTTTCTCTGTCACTGAACCAGTATTACAGCCTTAACAGCAAAATATCCAAAATGTCCATAGGGTCCATTTGGAAGCAAGTTTTCCCCATTACCAGTGACATTCTTTTGCTGGCATATAGTGAATTTATTGTGTCCTCCAACTATTGAACTCACTGACTAAACTGCTCTTGATGGCAATGCACTCCTGTCACAGAAGCCATACAAATCCACGTTGACTGCATTTATTCCACTATCTGTCACCAAAATGCAGCCAATTTGGTAACTGTGATCTTTCCCCTGAGATGTTAGATATTCTGGTGTTAAAGCATGGCCTCAGAGCACATAGGGGTTGTATAGAAGCAGTGACAGAGACATATTGAAAAAGAACTTTCTTCATGTCAGTGAGTTGGATTTACTGTCTGGATTCTCTGTCAATACTATTTGCTGTAACTGTTGACTTCAGTCTAGCTATACTGATTTGTAGCAGTGGTGAGTTAAGATTTAAAAAACACCACGATCTGGAGTGCTAACGAGCTACAATTACGACAGAGTGAGGCATCAAGGGGAAACAATCTCTGCAGTCATGCAAAGCCCACTGCAGAGACCAAGGGCAGGCTGTCCCATGTGGTTGCTGAGACAATGCCAAGCCCAGTGCTTGCTAAGTAAATATGTGGAATGTCTGTTGGGGTACCTAGAATGCCCAAAAACCCAAGCTCCCCATGAGATCAATAGTAGTGATGATGAGATATATGTTAAAAATTGAGCCTTTGGATGATTGAGAAATTCCAGGGGCAATACAATATGCTGAGGGCTTCAAAACGGTGGTACTGGTGACATCTTATTCTAGTGAGTGTCCTGTAATGAACAGGTAAGTCTCAGCATCTTGCAGCACAGAAGGCTTGCTATGAAGAACCGTTTTCTCTCATAGCCTCCAAAATTATTCTTGTTTTACCTAGTTTTGTGTTGAGGTAACTCAGCAAACAAAAGAATATTCTAGGCTTCTCCTGAGCTCCTTGAACATTGCATTAAAGCTAATCTGAATAACTATGACCCTCTACTCTTTCCCACTTCAGTCCATCTGCTGCAAAGCTTCAGCTCTTTCCAGTTAAACGAGATGACATGTCAGCAGTCATTTCCTCTGGAGATCCTCAAACCAAACTCTCTTCATTTATGACCATATGGAATAGCTTCCTTGTGGGCTTCTGAGATCATGGATGTTTTCTATCCCTGTTCTTACAAAACTGGACTTGACCTTGTAATCTTTCAGTGACCCTTCTGGCCCGATTCATGCCTGACTATGTTGAGGCACTGACCCACAAATGGGAAATGCACATTTTCACATAACTTAGCAGGACTATCTGCGATAGTGCCACTTACTAAGAGGACCCTGAATCCCTGACTCCTCCAGAAGTTGCCAAAGCTTTTGCTGTCAGAGTTTTTTTACAATGAACCAGGCAACAAGTGGTAGGGCATTGGACTTTCCGTATGTGGGCTGCATAGGCTGTCTTAGAAAAACTGCTTTATGCACAACCCTATATGAGTGCTTCTCATGCTGATATGGGAGTAATCAGAATACAGACCTGTGTGGGTCTTTGTGCTGAGGCTGCGTTAGTAGGATACTGCATTAGTAGTAGTCAAAAGCAGAATCGGCTTTGAGTGGGTGCCTTTGCAGCCTATCCATATAAACTCAATTTCATCTGTACATCAGTCTGAGCCGATATCCATATTGTAGTTAATGCTAATTAATTTTTGTAGTAGGCAAAGTGGTCACAGCAAGCCTGACATTGGGCTGCCTTGCTTTGGAGTGGTCTGTGCAAGACTGTGGGTGTTTTGCTCAGAAGCGGAGTCCTTGAGCATGAAGTGTGAGAGGTGACTGAAAATCTCACCTACTATATCTTTCTGAATTTTTTTTATAGACTTTATTCATGGAAATAGCACTAGTTTCTTTCCTTTGGCCAAAATAGGAGGAGTTGGGTGGTGCTAAAGTCTCCCTACCCCTTTTCTGAAGTGTTCAGGAGCCTGAACATTCAATTTTTCATCTTTGCCAGCCTCTAAACTTTTGAGATTGAGTGCCATAGTCAGCAGCAACACAACTCATCTCTTTATACTAGGGGGGGAGGCCAACATAAGAGTCTGAGTTTCTGTTGAGCAAGCAGAATTTAAATGGCCCTGCCCAGACTGCAGACAAAAATAGATACAAATACATTCAGTGTGGGAAAAAGTGGGGGGTTTTTGTTGTTGCTCTGTGCTGGTTTTGGAATATTTGGAATTACCCACACTTATAGATCTCATCACACCAAAATTATAAAATGCAAAATTATTTGACTATTTCCTATGTCAAAATACAACATATTAAAAACAAGTCACAGACAATTCTTTTCCTGTAAAGGTTAGGGATTCTCAATGTACATTCAGAGCCATACACACAAGTGCAAATAAGTCAACTACCACAGCTATTTAATCAGGAGCGTTTGTTGATTTGAGCAGAGCCCCTATGCTGTGAAATGAAAAAAGAAAACCAAATTTTCTTGAGCAATCTTGCTGTTCCTGCTTCAGGTGCTAGGCCATTTCACTAAAGCAGCTCAGACGAGAATGTCATTAGTTCCTAAGCCCCAGGTGAATTTGCCACTGTTCCACATGATTAAGCCAGATAATTGTGTGTTGATAGCGAATGTGGTTGGTGAAATACAATTTCTAGGACCTTCCTAAACAAACACAATGTAGAAGTGAGTCAAAGTGCTGTCATTTCAGTCCTTTGTCACAGGCTTTGCACTTGCAGACATCTCTGGTGAGGACTGGCGAATAATTCTGTGGCATGTCACTGTGCTCTTAAAGGTGACCTGGCTCAGAGAGTGGATCATACATCTTTTGGCATACAGTTTAGGGGAGGAGGGGGAAAACGGCCTGGCTAATGTGCCTGTGAACAACGCAGACTCCTAATGTTAGCCTATTTTAAAGTATGCATGCTGGAGATTGCTTTGTTTTCAAATAACTTAACTCTTCCAGACAGTATTTTCAGAAGTGATTAAAATGCCACAGTAATGTGCAATTATATATCCTGAGAAGCAAGTAACTGAAAACTTTTTAAGAGCTATTTTCAACAGTGTTTCTCTATCAGGACAATGCAGACCCCGTAAACAAATATCTGGGACCATATCCTGCCTCTGCTGACTTTCTCTGTCACCTTGAGTGGGTAACTAAAGATTTGATTTTTGACCCCAATCCTAGAAGAGGCAGAACCCTGTATCTAATTTTTTTTTTTTTTTTTTAGGTTATAGGGAAATATTCAAAGGCAGTGATAACTTTTGCAGGCACGGTACTGCCCTTTTCCTCTGTTGTCCACTTGTTTCTGCTGTTCTGGCTCATGTACATGGTGAATCACAGCTGGGGACTGACTTGGCTGAAACATAAAGATACGTATTTTTTCAGCATATTTAGTTCTCTGATACCATCTACCACATGGCTCACCAACTTTTGTGCAAGATGTATGGGTTGGAACAAACATGCTTAGGATTTTGGAAAGGGAGAAGGAGAAAGCAAGAGGGCTAATTATGTTGGCAGTGCTGCCCAAAAGCAGTTGTGATTTTACTTGCAAAAAAATAGGGGCTAATACTCAGACTAGCACTGTGGGGATTATATGTTGTAGTAACATCCTCTGACATCTTTAGATGAAAGTCACAGTAGAGATGGACTGATTCTACACACTTAATGCACGTTGCAAGATGTGCAAAGTGAGTAACTCTTAATAAAGGAATCCATTTTTACAAAAGGAAACAAAAGATAGAAAGGGACACAAGAGAAGATGATTGTCTTGTTTACCTACATTATACTATGTCTGGCAGTGCCAGAAAAATTTGTCCTTTGATTTTTAAACTGCCTTTTTTTTCCTAGTTACCATGTTTATTTGAAGCTGGGAAAGGCGGGATAATTTCTGAGTCAAAGTGGTGCCTCCGAAACATGCTGTAAGTGTGTGTTTGTCCTGGAGATGCATATTATTAGTCCACCAGACTTTGCACAGCAGCCTTTAAAACAAATATCAAGTTAAAACGTGTGCACACATGGATACATGTGTATGTTTTTGTCTGTGCATGCATACTCGTATCTCGTCTAGAAAGCTGTGTTTGCCACTCAAAAGAAGGAGAATATAAGCAGGGAGGGAAAAAACTGGAGGTGCAAGAAGAGAAGGCAGCTCCTTGCCTTTTTGAATACTGTAGAAATATTTATCAGATTATTACTTTTAGCTTTCTCATTTTATCCAATAAGCCGGCATATATTATGTACAGTCAGAATCCTGTGGTCCTGTTGCTGGATGAGGAAAGGAGTTTTGCCTTGTGATTTATGAAGTCATTAGATGTTGGCTGTTTATCTGTGTAAGCTAAACATTTCCACTGTGCATTCCTCATTCCTGTGTCTGTCTTCCCCATCCCTTTTCCTACAGACTCACTTTCTTAAATCACACTTATCATGTATCTCTAAGACACTGAAGGAAGAGTCCCTCAAAAGACCATTTCAGCTTCATTTCATGACCTGGCTGGGGTCTCTGAATAGTATGACTACTTTTTTATTTCCTAAAAGTATTTTTCTCCAAAAGCCGAAGCACTGACTGAGAAAACTGTTCTCACCTGCCTTCCAGGAAGTTTATTAATATTCAAAGGAAAGTGAAGAAGCCAGAACGTGTGTGCTTTTAGCAAGGAGGTATGCCTTTATCTACAATAAGACAAACTGATCACATTGACAGTATGGCAAGCTGGTTTAAAGCATGTGCTTTCAATTAATTTTAATTAGATTGGAGCAAAAGGAAATTTTAATTTTGATGTAATTAATGGAAACTTTGTTCATTGTATTTTAACTATGTTCCGTGATTCAGGACAAATGAGATTTGGAGGAAAACATTATTGTACAAGTTTTGAGCAAAGGTGTTCAGAACTGCCACAGGGATTGATAAGCCTTATGAAACATAGGCAAACTATATTATGCAGCAAGCTGAGTATGCGTTTAATTAATTTTGGGGAAAAAAAAAGAAAAACAAATTGTAAGTTCTTACCCTGATCTAAACTTTGTGATTATTCCTCCTGCTGAGGAGAAAAAAATTCTTGCTAACACCAAGTCTTTTTAAAGAGAACTTCTCAGTTCCAAAGATTTTGGAGTGTAAGTATAGTCATCAGTGTCAAAAGACAAATAAATTTCTGATTCTTCACAAATTCCTACTAATAATTCTCAAGGGAAAAAGACAACTGTAGATCCAAATGGCCAGAGTAGAGTCCTTAAACCAACTCCAAAAATATTAAAAAAAAAAGAAGGGAAGGAAAAAATATCCATTGTCTACACTCCTGTCAGAGCTGCCCTAATGGCATCATAATGTGCATTTTAGAAAAAGCAGAGACAGATTTTAACAATTTCAAATAATTTTCTGAAAATAGCCTTGATCTCTCCTTAAACTGCTAAATCTTTTTAATGCTTCTCAAAAAAAAAAGTGCTCCAAATGGTTTAATGGTTTTGAACAGCTTTGACGAATGTGAAACTTATATCTCTGCTTGTAATATTTCCAGAAATAGTGCCATTAAGTTGATTTGTACATGGACACAGATCATTAGCAAATTGGACCCTTTACGTTAAAAAAGTTCTAGTTAGTGTTTAACTCTTAAGGTGAAACCCATGTTCTAAACAGTCTTGTAGAGTAAAAACCCTGAGTTCGATTAAATGAGGCATTGATCTCTCTTCCCCTTAATATTCAATGTCATGGGCATTGCATGTCAGAAACTATGTTGGTCACTGACACAAACTTGCCTTTTGCTTATGCCTGAAGGCAGTTAGCATCCACGTGCAGAGCACTCTTCTGACACCTCCTGCGGCAGAGAGGGTTTTTCCATCTATCACTGACAGTCTTTTCGAGTTATTGGAGGTGACCGCATTCCTTGAATTCACATGGGAACCAACCATAGGATCATCCATAGCTATGATACACAAGATATACAAAGATCTGATCCCCAGATGCAATTCAGTGCAGCCATTGACTCCCCTTACTTCTTGCCTTTTAGTGAGACGGTTTTAACTTTGGGCACTCAGAAACTTACTTTTCTCCTTCTGTGTTTCTATCTGAATTCCCAGATGACAGTCTATTTTAATGCCCATCTGTATCTAGGGACCAGGGAATAACACAGTCCACAGCTGCCATGTCATTCTCTTTTATTGCTGTTTAATTAGTCACTGCCTTTTACTTTTTCTGTTTAAAAAACCCAATCATTTGGCTTTCATAATATTTCAACAGTGTTCCATACCAAAGACAAATGTCACAGATTCTTGAATATGAACAAAATGAGCTAAAGCCACAGATCTAGTCCGCTACCCTTTTGTCTAGCAGATTCAGACAGATGGTATCAACCAGTTGGAACACTTGTAGTTATAAGCCATTAAGATGATCGGTGGGTCAGAGACTTAAAAAATAGGTAAGTACGTATTTGCTTATAAAATGAGTTTCTAACTACTGAACAGTATAATTTAGTAAAATGGAGGCAAACCAATTTCTGTTATGAAACTCTTGGAATACCAATTTCGGACTCTGGTGATCAGAACTATTCTCATTTTCAGTTAGCTTTATTGTAAGAGTGAGTGAATTAGCAAATAATGCCTTTCTTTCATTTGCAGTAGGATATTTCTCAGACATCTGGATAACTGGAGTTCAATTTTTAAAAGCATGCTCCAAAACTTTCACAGATTTCAAGACATTTTCATTGTACCTTTAAATGCTCATCCCCACTGCAGGTTTTTTCAAGGTTGAGTGAAATGGAGAAATAAGAGACTGTTACAGGCAAAAAGCAACTTTATTAAGCTATACTTTCCTCTAGATTTATATTATTTTAATTCAAGCTCTTAAGGACAAAGATTATCTTTCCTTATCTGTCTGCAATGTACAAGCAGTGAAGTCCTGTGCTTGATGGAGTATCCAGCTTCTGTTATAAGGCAACTAATGAATCCTACTTGGTTTAGGTTTCTAACACATCTTGACTTTCTTGTTGTTGCCTTGTAAACTGCAGGACCCTTGAGGCAAGGGCTGACTTTATTTATGACAGGTAACATGATATATGCTGTTGGAGATTAATTAGGAAAAGAAACCCAAAATGTAACAAACCTCTTAATAGGAAGGAAGTAATTCTAAGGAAAGTTTTGCAATAGTTTTAAATGCTATGTGGTATTATCAGTATTAACAGCTTTATTATAGCCTTGTATTAACAAGTCTTAGTGCTGTATATTAGTAGCAGCTGGCTCTGCATTAATTATCTACTGGTTTAAATGTGACAGCAAAATGCATTTATAGTGGTCAGAAAACTTGTCATTATCTTAGCTAACTTTATCTCAGTCAAAAAACTCACAGTATTCTAATCTGCAATGATAAAGTGTCACCAGTCATCAGTATGACTACTCAGTAATGCACATTATTTTACCCCAGTGGAATCCATAGTATGAATGACCATTGTATGGATACATGTCATTCAGAATAACGTTTAACAACTACATCACCACCTTTAGAAATCTGGAGCAGTGTGTTTTGCTTGGGATTGCCTCAACACAATCCAAAACTCTTTGGCTTGTTGAACTAAACTAAATACTCGGTATCAGATCTATTCAACATTTTTCTGTGTTGCTCTGCAGTGTTGTTGTGCCTTACATCCTGGTGACCAAGATCCATATGGAAACATCTCTTCAGTGGATTACACTTCACAAGATGCAACTGGATGTCTTAGGGATTTTTATGATAGGTGATGTGTACCTTGTGGCACACTCAGAAAATCTGTCCATAGCAAAAAATTAATAATGCAAGACATCTAAACTCCAGCTTTTGTGAAGTATCAAGATCATGTCAGGGAGACATACATGGGTACTGAACTGAGATAAAATGAAATGTTCTGATTTCATTCAGAAAATGTTGTTCAGTATTGCAGTTTTGTTATATTCAGCATTTCCTTTAGATCAGAAATACTAAAGTGGCATGTTTTGACATTTCTGAACTTCGTGATTTTCAGAAGTTTCAGTAGTCAATGTTTGACTTTCTGTTCCAAATTGGGATAAAAGCAAATATGAAGACAGTGAAATTTTCAGTGGGACTGAAAACACATGTTCTTTCAGCCCTAGCTGTATCCTTGTTCCACATAAAAGAGTTTCAGATATTTGCTGGGGATACTGAATTTTTACTAGTTTCACTTTATTTCCTGACAATGTAAAACAGTGGGGATGCAACATTTGTACAATTGTAATAGGTGACTTTGTTTATTAGCTGGCCTTCTCAGAAGTGGAAATTTAAGCAGAGAAAATTAAAATTCAGCATATGTTTGAATTTTTCTGAAGATGTATAAACTTAAGCCTTTCTTGCAATGATTCTGACTCCTTTTCCTCAGGGGATTCAGTGTTTCTGTCTGCTGCATCCCTGTCCCTGCACGCTCCTTAAGCAGAAAAAAAGAGAGTGGAAGATGACACTTCTCTTGGGAATATCTGTGCCATTTGGGGATATACCAGCTGCAGGCCTCTTTCTTGACACCATCCTTGGGAAAGGTTCAGGCACAGAGATTACTGCAGAGACTCAGGCCAATTGAAAATTGCTTTCTGATACGTTTTTAGGACTGCTATCATGCTAAGGTGAAGTATATAATCTGGTCTTCAGTGTTTTCTACCGTTATGGAAATGTGTATATTGGGAAAGGGAGGAGGTAAATGTCTCTCCTCTTTCTTAAGTGAACAGCAAAATAAATTAACCCTTTGCAACCTATCTGGTGTGTCCATCCATGTATACAAAGAAACATGTTTGCAAACAGTCAAGGTGTTGCTCTAGATGAGAGTGAACTTCTTCCCATGCCTGCCTAAAAGATTGGAAAGTTTATCTTGTTCCAGTAGAGAGAAAGGTGAGTACAATACCTATGACTCCAGTGAGCTGTTGTCTGTAACATCCGCCATATCCTGACACCATGACACTGATGAAACTGTCTCACATCTCCAACCCCCGCCCCATGCTAAGGTTTCAAGATACACTGTGTTATTATTCATCTCACACACAGCACGGAGTCTCAAAGTGCCAAGGGATGTACAACAATGTGTAGCGATTCACAGTCTGCTGGGGAAACCTGTGTGATTTTCTGTGCAGACACCTCATTTACCCCTGGGGCTTCACTATTTGGGAACATTTCAGACTCCACTGCAGCGGGCAGGGAGAATTCCCTTCTCCAATGGGAATGCTCCATTGCCTATCTCAGTCACATATTAGTCATCTCTCTGATATGAATGTAGACTTCCTAAGCACTGGCAGCTCTCAAGCTGCAATAATTAGGGATGAGTGAGATAGTCCAGGGATAAGCCAGCTAAAGCAAAGTACAGAGCTGCTCAGATGATGAGATGACTTTACCTTTGAAGGGCTGGAAGACTCTTTTCTGAGGAGAACAGGGGTACTTTAAAACAGCCTTAAGGGTTTTTTGATCTGAGCTGGTGCACTGTCTGTATCACTGGCCCTGTACCTCTGTGGAGAAGCTGAGGATGTTGGGTGAAAGCATGAAAGCACTTCAATACGGACAACATACACATGTATGGGTGAGAATACTCTATAGTCAGCCAGTGCCTTATGTTTTCCTTTATAGTTTAAAAAAAATTTTTAATACACAGGTATATTCAGGACCAACACTTACAGACCAATTCAAGGTACAGTCAACTCAGCTTGGGAGCTTCCCACAGAAGCCATCCCATGGGCACATCTCCTGGATCTGTGTTCAGTGAAAACTGCTGGTGGCCTGAACACCTCAATGGATCTTCTTGGTAGTGCTATATAGAGCAGCTGTGGTCCTCCTAGTACATACCTCACATTTCCCACAACCCAGGTGCTAAATTTGTCCTTGCTGCAGAAGTTGAACAGTGTTGCAGTTCCATAAATTCCTCTGCTATGACTCCTCCTGTAGGACCTGAGCAGCTTACTTTGCTCTTTGAATACCTGGGAGGTTCACCACAGAAGCCAGTGACATGCAGCTGTTGCAGGCTGCCTGTTTTTATTTTATTTTAGCTTATATTATTTATGTAGATTTTAAATATCAAAGGGCTTTCCCCAGGTGTAAAACATGCATATAGCCAAACCTCAGTTTTGTTTGGAAAGTAGTTTTTAATACCCATCTGGAGTGTGGGTGAAGGTGAAAGTTGTCAGGCTGTGAAAAATGGAATTGGTGTTGGCTGACCTGAAATAGGCCGTAAAGTTCTATTCCTCACAAAGGCAAGATATATTATTGCTGTAACGCCATTATTCCGCTCCATCACTTTTAAACCTTGTTCCCATTATCTGCAAGTTAAATATAACCCTATGTAAAAACAGGAAGGACAGCGCTAAGTTGTCCAGCTTAACAGCACACACTTAAAACATAATAGAGCACTTGTTACTGTATTTTATGGAACGGAAACTCCAAATGTAAAGATGTATTAAGGAAATATCTCAAAGTTATTAGGGAAGGATATTTACAATTACAGATTGCTTTATATTATGCTTTTATGAACATCTCAGGAAATGAAATAGCCCTCAGCTGTAGAGAGTGAAGAGGGAGGTAATTTTCCTTAATACGGGTGATAAAATTAATCTGATTGAAATCGCTAGCGATTATTTCGCAGAATACTGAGTGGCAGTACAATCACTTACACTCTTTTATATTTTTTTAGTCAAAGCTCGTGTAGATGAAAGCTAATTACAAAGTAGTGATGTGAAGCGCTAAGGAAATAGTTTGTATAGCATAGAACAGGCACAGCTAATTGGGGTTTGTGATTACACAGATTGTTGTTAGGGAGAATTAACTACCAGCAGTCTCTCCTGCAAAGCTTCTCATCAAGGGAAAGTAAAAATAGACACTGGATCTGTTATTTATCTAATTATGCTATGAATATTTTCACAAGCATGTTACACACTCTCAAATGGTTTGTTGTTCAAAAACTTCCAGTCTCATGTTGCTTCTGATCAAAGTATCAATATGAAGTTTCTGACATTTGATTTTTTTCCCCCTTAATATTACGCACACAGTCCTCCCATGAAATTATGCCTGGAAACTGAATGATGTGATTTTAGACATTATACCTAATGTTGTAGCAGCTGGAATGTGTCAAAATGATTATTAGAAAGGTGACTGGACAGAGAAGATTGCAGTGAGTGACCAAAGTGAGAAAAGCCAACACAGGTTTGGAATAGCACTGAGAAATATTTTCTTACCTATTATCATTTGAATCATTTTACAAGCCTATCAACAACTGAAACCTTGCAAACATGCAAAAAGGCAGGCCTTTGTTTTATACTGCTCTATACAGAATGGAAAGGAGTGAAAGAAGGATATTCCATATGGAGACCCTGATCTTGTAAACTAATCTGCATGGGAGACTCCTTATGCTGCATGGAGCCTCACTGAAATCATTAGGACTCTGTGTGGTGCAGCGTGTAATCAGGCTGATAATAGATACTCATTGAATTTGTTAAATGTTTTGCTTTGCTTTGTTACTGTCTTTTACTTGTTGACCTGGAGAAGCTTGCTGAGATTGAAAACTGTCATGTGATGAAGCTTCAGTTAAATCTATAAAAGCCAATA
Source organism: Atrichornis clamosus (assembly GCA_013400975.1). Classification (NCBI taxonomy): domain Eukaryota; kingdom Metazoa; phylum Chordata; class Aves; order Passeriformes; family Menuridae; genus Atrichornis; species Atrichornis clamosus. Next base: position 103,781 of record WBMZ01003642.1, on the reverse strand, counting down.
CAGAAAGCTGATTAGAGTACTAATTTCTGGTGGATTATTGAATTAATGGCTATTACTTAAGGTCAGCAAACTTTGGTCATAGACAGAATATCTGTGAGTGTTTTAGAGGAAGGCCCCTGAAGATCTTAGTGGTGTATTGTGAAAATGTGTATAAGTAGTCCTAGCACAAATGTTTGTCAGTCTCCGCAGAAGTTCTCAGGGATGGGGAAAGCAATCATAAAATGCTTAGGCAGTAGCATTCAAGGAAATTAGCAAGCATTAATATCACTGCTGAAAGGAGCACCACACCTTCCTGTGAGCGTCGCTTCCTGGAATTACTGCCTCTTGGTGGAAGCCTCAGACACTCCTATCTCCATGCATATCTTCCTGTACCATCCCTCAAAGAACTACTTGAATGACACCCAGCTGCATTCTGCACAGGGGCTGGATGCTCAGTATTTGTAAGACATTGTAGGAGAAAACTGCAGCAGAGAAGTATTTTCCATCTGTATAATCTTAATTTTCTGTATTATACAGAATGCACAGGCTTTCAGACTCAGTTTAGAAGCCTGAAGATGAATGGAAGATTCATAGCAGTTTAATAATTCATACACAAAATAAAAGCAAAAAGTGTTAGAAGCAGCTTTCTGACTTTGGGTGGTCAATTTAAGACACTTGGGTTTGGTTTTGCTTTGTGAAAATTCTGAGTTCCCACAATCTCCTCTCTGAGTTAAAACCGAAATACCCCAAGTCAGAGGACCATTTTAGCATAAGCTCATATGCTTTTATTTTGCTATGCTTTTATTTTGCTCTCCTTTTTTCTTCTATTTTTTTTTCTAAAAAATCCTTAGGCAACAGCTTGCTAAACTGTGAGTTGTCCTATAATCCAGCAGTTTCCAAATTTATTTGAACTAATAGCACTGAAGACTTCTGTCAGTGCTCCAAAAATTAATCCTGCTGTGGAAATGGCCCTGTACCCAGAGGTACTTCCAGCTGGCTGGGTATCATGGTGGGAGACAGAGCCTATATTTTACTGTAGGCTCCAGGGATGGGCTATAATCAAAGACCCTGTTTAGAACCAGATGAGATGGGACTGTCCAAACACCAGCCCTCATTGACAAGTCTCACCTCACCACAGCCTTACTGACTGTGCTTCTGTGAAGCACAGAGGGAAAATTCCAGGACAGGTGATTTATACTACCTCCGTGTTAATAAATTTAAAAAAATGGAGAGGAAGCAAAGCTTACTAACCAGCAATACAAAATGAAGTATTTCATTTTCACAGAAAACAATAGAAGTAACAAAATCATTGTGAAGGGAAATTTATAAGCTTTTATATCTCTATAACAACCTGAAGGCTGTTATACCTTTAAATAAAAAAAAGTTGGCAAGCAACTACATCTACAAAACCAGAGTAAAATTTTCCCAGATTATCTTTTTGCCCTGGATAGTCGATTTAAGACAAGCTGGGTCTGATTTTCCAACATGCTGAGTTTCTGCAGCTGTCACTCACTTTACACTGAGATGCCTCAAATCAAAGCAATAAATACTGTATTAAATGCCTGTAGTAATGCTGGTTCCCCCGCCTTCACACTCCCCCACGCCTTTTGAGGTGCAGAACTTCTGTCCCAGTGGAGAACCCTTGGGAGGAAGGCTGTATCCCCACACTTTGTAACTGGCATCCTCCCCTTAAGTGGGGAATATGGCTTCCAGTCGGGTTCTCTGCCTGGGTCCTGGGTGGAGGGAAGAAAAGTAGGTGTGTGTTACAGCCTAAGTGGACCACATCACATATAGAGTACTGCCGGGGGCTGTAGCGTACAGCTCCCATCCCTAAAAAGCCCTACGTGGCACAGACACTGGAAAAACACAACTTGCTCTGCTCTCCTGAGTCAGTGAACCTGCAGCTTCTGCCTCAACTCTCGGAAATGTTGTCCCTTTCTGACAGGGATCATATAGTGAGTTTTAATTAGAGCCACCTTCTCATGGAAAAGGACTGCAAATGCAAACATCAAAGAGGTGAAGTGGAGCCTCATGTGAGTCACCCGGTGCTAGGGTGGAAACCCAGCAGAGGCTCGCAGCTGGTCACCTTTTCTGTTCCTACGGTACTGTCAGCACTCCTCTGAGCTGCAGGACTTATTTCCCAGACATGTTACACGCCTGTAGTGTAAAGAGATAGCATTTTACAGTCCTGTGCAATGGGGATAGGAATAGGAAAAGAAAAAGAAACCTTATCCACCAGTTGGTTTAATTTACATTTGGAAAAGTATCAAGAACAGAGTTTTAGCAGACAAAACTGCTCATGGTAGGCATAATATAAGAGCTCTCATTTTTCATGAGAGTACACTGAGGACATGCTGGATCAGATAAGCTGTTCACCTTCTTCAGTAAAACGTTTATAAAATTGGCTATCTTCAGATGAGCATGCCAGAAACTCTGCAGTAGGTTGTTACAGAGGCTACTTGTCCACAGGGAAAATTTCTTCTTAATCCACAGACTGTTTCATGCCCTGAAGCATATGAATTTATATCCTTTCCCAAAAGCCTTGGAATGTTTTTCTGTTTGTTTGTGTTTCTGCTCTTTACTACAATAATTGTGGATACTTTGGTTATTGCTCGTGGAAGTTCAGTATATGCAGTAGAACAATGTCATGTCACACACTTGTACATAAATATCTTCTGTTTATTCGATCCAGAAAATGCATACAGGTATTATAAAAAATTTATATTTTTTCATACTCTTATTAATGGTCTGATACTAGCAACACACTGTATTGAATACATATTAACATTTTTACTGCCACTTTGTATAAGGAGAAAATAAAAACTATATTATATGTGTGTATGCAAATGATGGAAAGGATCTGGACCCATGCTAAGTAATTTTCCTTAGCTACTCTACTTTGTCCACTCAAATGACAGCCACTGAAAATTAAATGGCTTTCAATAATAATTCTGTAACCTGAAATGAATGCCTACAGGATAATTAGAATATCTTGCACATAAAAAGTAATCATGTGTCCTCCAGTCATGAAGAATCCTCCACAGCTGATCAACATCCCTAGATCTTCAATGCCCATGAGATGTAACATTCAGGTGAGAGGTGACACCATGTCAGGCTGCTCAGGGACTCATCCTTCCTCAAGCACAAATTTTGGTTTGCTGCTCTGTACCAACTGTCCTATACCATTTTGTGTACTCCTACACCTCATGGCACCAACACCATCGTGCCTACTGCTTTTCTGTCCTGACAGTCCACTCTCCCTTGGCAGCAGTCTAGAAAAAGGTAGGCCTTCCTGTATTTTGGCCACCTACGTGAAAATTTCTGTCATCATTAAAGGTCTTGTAGTTCATTTGGTGAAGACAGATTTTGTTCCAGCCAACTCAAGTATTTAAAGACCTACCTAAAGCTACAGTTGGCAAGATGGCATTTGGGAAAGGATAAGTGTCATTGCCAGGCACTGTATGTGGCAGAAAAAAAAAGCATTCCTACTACCAAAAGGCCCATGCTCATAAAAATACTACACTGAGCCTATATCAGGGTATCCTAATTCTCAGCAACACTTATACTTCGGGCTCCTATCTGTCCCGTCACAAGCATGGGCACTTTCAGCTCAGAGCAAGAGCCCAAGAAAATGTAAATCTCCCCTCAGTCTACATTGCAGAAATGTTCCAAATGAAACAACCAAAAAACACAGTCAAAAATAACTCATTGACTTTACATTTTTAAAGAAACTCTTTCCTATCAACTAATGGACCAGAACTCAGTAAATCTAATGAACTGCAATACTGATGTTAATGGCCATTACTCCTATGTCCTACGCAGACATTTAATTAGGAGAGTATGCAGTATAGTAAAGACATATATGCAGTATAGTAAAGACACTCCCAGAGACTTACAATCCACAAAAGACATATATGAAGGATAGAGGAAAGGAAAAAAATATATTATATTTTCTTAATCTCATTGATTTTAAGATGACAAACTGAGGCAGGGGACTGAAATTCTTGAATTTCAGCCATTGACTTGGGGAGTCAGTTTCTACATTCAGTGAGACACACAGAGCTCAACATATGGTTCAAAACCCAAGGAGACTCATTGGTTTGATTTGTTTTCATGTGAACTTCAACATTTCTCATTGTTCAATATAGATGGGGAATGATTTCTCTGTCCTATGTAAAGTTCTGAATGTTTCAGCTTTGCATGGAGGTAACTGTGAGACCAGCTGAAATTTTTTCTAGAGTGTATTTACAGCTCTTTTTCCACTGAACAAAATGTCTGCAATGCCGTGATTCTATAATCCCCTTTTGCTCTGTTTTGATTCCTGTGCCGGCTGACCTGTCCCCATAACAACTTCTCATCTGTCTAGGGTGACTCAGGGGAACTTTCCTGCACCAAAAGCCACCCATTCCCAGGCAGGGAAGTCCAAGGGTAAGAACATGAGTTGTTTCCTCATGTCCTGGAAGCTTGTTGCAGTTTTACTGTAGCTACTTTGCAGGTAGTAACTGAGCCATTATGAGCATGATAGAAATTGATGTGTATACTTGGAGGATGGCAGACTGTATCTTAATGTAGACCTTTTTGTGATGCAGAACACTGACTCTATGTACATGTGAAGCTCCAATTTATTCACACCTTTGGTTTGTTCATAAAAATCCTTGTGCGTATGCTTTAGAGCAGTACTGCTTTTAGTCCACATATATAAATTATCTACTGACTAACATGCACCCACAATCACCCACCCCATCAGTGGGATTCACATTAATGAGGAGAAATATTATAAATTCCCTGACGGTTTGGGTTCACAATGGGCTCAGTTCTGAGGTTTTGCCATGATGCTTCCAATGCAATAATATTCAGTAAGGAGGAAAAAAAAAGGAAAGAGCTGTTGGTGTCTTGTGGGAGTTTTTCTTCAATTCTTTGCCTGTGGTGCATTTTGCTTGAACATTGCTGTAGTAAGTTTTATCTACATGTTTATCTAGCTGTCTACACCAGAGGATATATTGACCAGGATATTATTCCCAACCTACATCTAGCTTTGTCCTAGCTCTTAAATCTTCATTGTTACCTAATCCCTTGACAAGCTCTACAGTGTTCAGCTCCTTAGCGCCTCAATACTACAGTACACATCAGATTTGCATACAGCTAAATCACCCCATGGAAAATTCCCTTGATGCCCATTTCCTACTTAAACTGGTGATTAAGTACCTCTATCTACTACAATTTGAAAAGCATCAACATGTTCCTGAGTGCATATTTTGGCTGGTTGAAGAAGTAATTTAGTTTACATGGGAAATACAAAAAAACCCCCAAAATGTTATTGTTTTTTCACCTTCGAAGTTCCCCATGCTGTTTTTTTTGTTTGTTTGTTAGTTTTTTCTGGACTAAGAGAGCAAGGCCATATATTTCAATGACAACAAGATCAACAAAAAGGGATAGATAGGAAAGGGGTGCCCCTTCTTTTGGGAAAAATAAAACCCCACCATTAAAAAAAGGATGTAACAAATATAAGCATTTTTATGGATAGGTAAAATATTTCTCTCTCTTTTTTTTTTCTCTTAATCTTTTTCTCATTTTCTTGTCAATAACCAGCACATTCTGTAGGAAATCTATATCTTCTTAAAAATATCTTCAGAGAAAAATTTCAGCAGCCCAAGAGTAGATGTACACATATATACAGAGATATAGTATTAGAAATCCACTTATTTAGAATTATAAGCTTAACAATTAAAAAATGCTGAACTTTCTGAATACTAAAACTAAGACTGCACATGTAGTCTTAATTTAATTGTCTTACATATTTGCCAAACAGGACAGTCTTACACTCACATTCACTCTTTGGTCTTTGTACCCATTCACTGGAACAAAACAGCAGTAACTGTGGTAGATCCAGACAAATGAACATTTTCTTTGTCTTGAGGGGAGCAGAGACACAGTTCAAAGCTGCTCCTCACCCATTTCCCTCTCTGATAGCTTAGACAGTGTGGTTGCACAAATGGGGATCACTGGGGCTCTGCTTCTGCTGATGGCAGTGGGCAGCTCAATCAATGTGAGAATGGCTGTCTTCTGAGATGGAGATATTCATACCTGGCTCTGGACAGGACCATGGAAAAACATTTCCGTCATATCACCATGCCCCTGACCTGTTTTTAAGGGTGATACAAAATAAGACCACATCTTTTTTTTTGTTTGTTTTGGGTTTTTTTTTTGTTCCTTATTTTGCTGGATAGGATCACACCTCAGATACTGTCTTTTCTGAAAACTCAGGCAACTGGGCCAAGGAAAAAGACCACCCTAATGTGGTTAGCATGCTTTTAGTACCTGAGCTAGTGCTAGCCATGGCTCTAGGATCAAAGTCTATACTAATTAACAAAAAGATCAGGGGCTGTTTTCTGAGACTAAGTGGATGGCACACTCATGCCTATATGGCTAAATATTCTTTTCCCTGCCTTGCCCCTACTGTCGCCTGGAGACTGTCCTTGCTCCACGCTGTCCCTTGAACACTGCCTGGAAGCGTGCTGTGGGCACATGCTCAAAATGTGCTGAGGAGCCTATTAGCAATTAAGCAGCATGGGTGATCGTAGGCCTGGTCCCAACCACTGATTCGCAGCAGAGACAGCTGCTGTGAGCCATGTGGAGTGATGGCCAGCTTACAGGTGGCTAGTTTCTCTCTGACACAAAGCTGTGATGTCTTTCATATATTTTGCATATTTCCAGGGCTCAGTAGAAAAAAACCCAGGATTATGACAGCAACTGAAAGCAAGGAATGAAGACAATCTTATCTGTAACTCTGGTCTCTCCCTCAGAATAATTTGTTCTATGTGTTGACCTTAGGTATGGACCATTTTCTGTCAAGAGAAGTGGAATCAAACTGACTTCCACTTCCTTCTTTTAGGAACCAGAGGATGCAGTATACTAACCTGTTCAGTCGAATATTTGCAATATAAAACACACATAGAAAAAGGTGATCTCTCTGTTATCTGAATTCCAAAACAATTGCAGATATTTAAGCAGTAACTCGGGCTCCACTCAGGAGGTAGCAAGCAGCCTAAACAGCTGATTTTTTTGTGTGTAGATATCCATAAAATGTTTTCCATTTTCCCCCACATTTTATGCAGCTGTACTGCCTCTTTTAGCTGCCTACCATCCACCTGCCTCTTTTTGGACCTGTTGAGAACAACGACGTTTTAAAATCAGATTCAAAAGATGATGATGTCTCAAAGCCATTTAAATATTTTATATTTTCAGAAATATTGGCAGCTGAGTAAAAGAGCATCTTTAACCTCCTGTAAGAGTAAGACAGGTAGAGTTCAGTGGATGCACCCCATTTGGCAGCAGCAGCTTGCAGCTGATCAGCAATGATATACTGTCTAACAGCTTTGCTGTGTCTTGTCTGGTGTTGGAGAGACTGTGAGGGAAAACCGGGTTATTCAAGGCAGAGCCTTAAAGAAACAAAACACACAAATCTCTAGGAAAATTAATTTCATTAGCCTGATTGGTCTTAGACAGCATCTAGTCTAAGCTTTAGGGATGTCTGTCAGGGGACAAGTAGCTTATGTTGGACATATCAGCTTCTGTTACATTACTTAATTTCATTATGTCAGTTAAGTGGCCTAAGTGGCTTCATTTTAGATTATGTACTTTAATAATTTTTTGGGAAACACATGTATCTTTCATATCACCAGCTTTGAACCACTACCTTGTTGTGCACGTTTGCAGGGCATGCCTCCAATGCAATTAAGTGTCATGTTAGCTTCAACTATGCTGAAAAGTCCTGTATGCAATTGTAAAATTCATTTTTAGACAGAGTGCATATTAAAGCTATAGAAAGAAGTATACTCTAAATACAAATCACTGCTCAGTCTGAAGAGAAATTATTTTCACAGACTATTCCTGGAACATACAAAGAGCAAACATTGCACTTAAAGAATACTAAAGTCATGCAACACTTAAGGATCTTCTCGTTTTACTCAAATCAGCTCTATGCCTGCACATTTTTTAACCACTTTATACATCAAGTTAGTCAGAAAAAAATATCTGCTACATGTTCTCAGTCTCCAACTTGCTCACACAAAATCAATTTATCCAGAATAAGATTATGTGTTGCTTCTCTCAAAAGGCTATTTTCATGCCAGATTTCCATGTCAAATCTGAAACATTTAAGGTATAGGATTATTTTGAAGACCAAAAAAAAGTTTTATATGAGGGAAAACTGGATTTTCTCATGTTCAAAGATGGCGCAAAACACATATGCTAGAAAGATGTTTAAAACGCCAAACTGTGCCTGCCCAACTCCAATAAAGCTGCAGAAAGGGAGGCTGCTGTCATTTTCTGATTGACATGGATTAATCTGAATTCCTCAGGTGTGTTAGCCCAGGAGCAGCTGAGGCTTACCCTGGTGGCTGCAGCCGCAGTCATTTCCTACCTCATTCAGGTGTTGCTTATGTCAGTGGGAGACAGTGTAGGCTGCTCCTGACAGCTTTAAACCAGCGTTTCTCCCACAGTAATTAGCTGAAGAATTATTCTGAATTAAAACCAGCTCATTTGAACATTGAAGGCTGTAGATGGGAAAATAGCATAAACCCTATTTTGACCTCAGCAATGGAAAATTCCAGCCCACACAGAAGCATTTTAACATACTCCAGTGGGGTTGGCCAGAAAGCAACAATTCAGTCTAATGAAAAATCATAACTCTGAATATTTGGTTTCTTTTTCATTAGATATTTTTCATTATGATGAAAGCCCATCCCAGACAAGTCAGAGGAGAGCAGCTCTGAGCTTGGGAAGTTGCAGGCAGCAGATCTGGTTAGAAAGAACTTGCCTTCCCCTCTGCCATCTGACTCCTGGCCACCGGGAACTTGGCTGCTTCAGATCTTCTGCTTGTGGGGCTGAACCAGTGCTGCATTCTGGACATGGGGCCGTTCCCATGCCAGCTCTGTTGTTTCTGTAAATGAAAACAGGAATTTAAGTAATGTTTAATCTCTTAATGCCTCTCAGTGTGACAAGTACAGGCCAGAATCCAAAATAATCATGGTAGCCCAGGCACACAGGAGTCCCCAATTAATGATGGGTTGCATTTTGCTGGGTTTATATATGCCTCCACAAAATCTATATAATGTGCAAGCTCTAAGCTTGCTTTTTTGGACTGCAGTAGACCTATTACATGTAAGTTCACAGCTCTGAGACAGGCCTGTGATGCTTTATCCTTATCTATTGTAAAATGCCGTTTGCTGCTGCTAATGATTTGTGGTCAGGCAGAACACTTGTTCAAAAAACATTTTGTGCTTCTGCTAAAGCACTTATTTATAAGTTATAATTATATAATTGCTGGTTTGGCCTTCATTTCTATTTGATATGTTCTAGGCTATTCTCTAAATTGCAGGCAGGCCCCAGGTATAGAAGATCACCCATGCACATATTAAGAAATGGTGTGACCATCAGAGTATTTATAGTCCTGCTCTAAATGAAGCATTTAGGGTTTTGCCTTGGCTCTGCATTTTTATTACTTATTTTACAACCTGTTGTTTTGTCATATCTATTGTGATGAAAGAGTATCCTCCTCATAATGTATTATTAATAGTTATACATTAATGATAATAAACCGATTGCTGAAATTACAGTTTTTATCTGTAAATATTAATGCATCAGCAAGATAGAAACTTATTTAATAATTAATATGTGAATGTTTCAAGTAAATGTAAATAATCATACAAGCACACAATGACTAAACATGAGTACTCAGTGTTGCATGCAGAATTTGGATATAACCTGTTTTGTTCACAGAATTAATATTTTAAATAACCAGAATTCTGAGTATATATGCCCACTAATTTTAACACATAAGTTGACAAGGATTTCCTCATATACTGTATGATGCTTAGTATCCAGAAAAGAAAAGGAACAACTGATGCCAGCTTCTCAATGTTTGTGCTGTTCACACTGTTGAATGCAGAGGCTTCATACCAAGAAAATGATCAAGAACAATACTTCTATAAAAGTGTCATGTTTTGTTTTTCAAATGAGAAGAAAAGAGGGAACAATGAAAAAAAAATGCATGCCACAGAATTCCTTTTTATTTTCAGGCTCTAGCCCAGAGTCTCTTTTATTGTAAATCACAGTCCAAGTCATTGCTTCAGAAATAAGTGAATTTTTTTTTTCTGGCTGTGGAATGAGGCATCATGTCTTACCTTGGTACACTGCAGCTTGGAAGGAACTGTTTCAAGAAGTTTGTGGGTCAGGTTGAGCTGGCTTCCTTTAAAAGCTTCATATTAAAAAGCAGAATTCTTGACACTCTGAGGTAGAACATGAACATATCCTTACCCCATCAGTAAATAAAAGAAACTGAAACTGATATCAGATGGATTGATTAGGAAAGTTAGAAGTTATAGAAAGACTAAAGTGCACATACTAAGCAATTGTACCATTGCCTTTTGGAAACTTGAAATGAGCTATTATTGTGAACAGCTCTGAGAAATTAGTCAATGAAATTATCATGCAAGTGCATTGTAGGAAAGAAAAAACTCCACTTAAAAGTACTTGCTTATAAAATATGAAGTGAAATACTGTTACATGTTATGGCAAATTGCACAACTAAGAAAATAAAGGGTTAAAAAGACCCAGCAGCTCCTTAGTTGAAAAAAAAAAAAATCTTCTTTTCTGTTTTACTCAGTAGGGATGTTTGTGTTTAGGATTGCATGCAATGAATATGCATACTATTTAGCTTTATTCTTGTCATTGTTTACAGTGTATGCTGCCTCTGTGTTGGCAAACCATATTTCCCACTTGGGACAAAGCATAATGGAAAGTACAGAAAGAAGGAAGTCAGTCTGGGTTTATCATTACATTTAGATTGGGAAGTCCCATGACCCAGTGCTTTTCTTTTTGTAAAATCTTTGAGTGTTCTACCAGGCAGCAGATTAAATTAAACCAGGTAGAGAATTTGAAGGAAATCCTTGGTTCCTCTTGCATCAAGCTCAAGTTGCTGGCTGGGTCTAGGGTATTTTATGGGGATTGCAAGGAAACTTCCATTGGAAGCTTTCCATCTGCTTGTGTATCTGCATGTGTACAGATGGTGGGAGCTCTGGAGCTCTCCAAATATTTGCTGGTTCACACACACCGAGGCAGCTCTGTTGTGACTCAGCCCTCCCGAGGCTACAGCCAGAGAGAGCAAGGTTTCTCTTGAATTGCCCCAAAAGTTTACGATTCAATAGGATGCAAAACACATTCCCATATGAGCTTGATAATCCAGGTGGGAGAAGAGGTGTTTTGGCAGTGTGAAAACTCCTGAGTAACCTCTTAGACTGCTGCAACCTCACTGCAAACCCTTGCAGTTTGGGGTGTATCATCACAGGGGCAATATAAAACTATCCATTGTGCCACCTGCTTTAGAACACTGAGGAGTTTAAAAACCACAGAGAGAGTCAGTCTGTGCCCCAGAAAACTCTCATAATCTAACTAGACAAAATCAACAGAGAGGGGAGTGACTAAGGAAATGGATTACTCCAAAGTAACTTCGCTGGCCTATGCAAAGGCAGGGAGACCTCACAGAGTGGCCGAGGCAATCCTGCCCACTCGCTCACGTTATGCAAACACACAGAGGCCATGTTTCCAACAGAGTCTAGCAGAAGAATATTATTGCTCTTACACTATTTAAGTAATAATATTTTGCCTTGGACTCAAAAAAATCTGAGGAATTTGTAGCAACATACTTCTGAGATGGATGTCTAAAAAATGAGATTGAAATCCTCTTGGTTTTGATTTCAAATATGCAGCCTTTTCAAAGCTTTCAGAAGAGATGATACAGTTAGGCAGTTACTGCCTGAGACAGACATGCAGTCTAAAGAAATGTGCCTTTCTTCTGATGGGATTATGCTACATGATAGCGGTGCTCCTTGCAGCTCACTTATGCACTTACACGCCCATGGTGTCCACAAGCTGGATGTCTGCAACCAAAAGCAAGGAATGAATTCACAATTCGATTCCCATTAAACAATGACACGATTTTAATAGATAAGGTTTAGTTCTTAAGAAATCCTCCAGATCTCCTACTGGAAGATGACCTTGTAAAAGCACATAGCTACATTATACAAAAGGGCTGAATTTGTCTCCTTTTTCCTCACAGAATTCAGTGGAAAAATGCAAACTGCTGTAATGAGGGTTATAAACTACCATTGCTCAAATCTGACTTTAAAATTTGGTTTATTTAGAACACAGAAATACACATGAAATTTAATCAGCGTCTCAAGTCACATTATGTACTCTCTGCTCGACAGGAACTGAGCACATAAATTAGCTGAATTGGGAGCTAGTCCCAGATCCATCCCTACTTGACTACAACACCTCTTGCTAGGAACTTCCAGCAGGGGAAGCTCTTAGCACATCACTATCTTCGTACTTCAGGCAAGAGCAAAGTTTAGTCAAGACGGAGCTGGGGAAAGGGGAAGGGGAGGGGAGCAACCGAGGAGGAGGAGGAGGGGGGCAAAGGAATTAAAAATCAATAGTGTCATAAATAGCTGTATTTGAAAATGGAGAAAACAATTATTATTTTGATCAGATGCCTTTGTTGCACTTTAGAAGTTTGAATCACGTATAGACATGGTATGTAAGAGCAGGGAGACTGGGAGTATTTTTGTATGAAACTTTGTGGCTTACAATACTCCTTCTGTGAGGGAATGGCGTCCAGTTTGGGACTGACAGGCAGCATACAAGCTTTGTGCCAGCACACTAATCCCTTGTCTGTGGGTTACTGAAAAACTACTTGCATTTTTGTTCCCAGTTCACCTTGGTGAAAAAAACCAATTCCACATATGATAAATCCAGTGTCTGCAGAAAGGCAGTCACCTAATTGCACAGTGAAGCAGAAGAAAGCCTTGCAAATGGTATACAATTTTCAAAGTGTTCCAAGCCTTAGGCAAAAGCCTTTCAACTATGTCTAAAACTGAATGATAAAATATGTTGTACAAATTATCTGTGAACAGGAAACATGTGGTAGTGGCAGGGGACTGAAATGTAACACTTGTAAAGAAATGGGAACTGCCAGTCATTTATACCCTTTTACTTTTCTCTCAGTCACAAGTTCCATGATATTTTTTTTCACCATCAGTTGATGTTCAAGTTTATAATAAGACATTTATCAGATCTCACTAGGCCAATTACAGCTTTGTAGCAAAAACAACAAGAAATAATATCCCATATGAAGCTAAAGGTTTAGTTTTGTCCCTTTCTTCATACTTTTATAGAATTTTTGTTTTATCATTGCAAGGATGTGTGTGGATGGAATTTTGAAAGAGTTTCAGTACTGCAGAAATGCCTGGGATGCCAGTCATCTGCACACTAGGCTAAAGTAATCAAAAGTTGAGAAAACTTTTTAAAGTCCTGTCTATGAAGCAGTATTAAAAAATGAAATAAAGAGAGTGAGAGGATGAAAAGGGAAATGCACAATTACTGTTCAGCAGGAATAAAAAAACTCCCACACCAAAATACCTTCTATTCTGAAAGCTCATTTCTGCTTCCTTGCTCCTAAAGTTCCTGCAGTAATGGTGTATCTTATACCTTCTGTTTTTTAAAGATGTAATCTTTATCACCAATACCAACTACTGTGCACTGTGGTCCTCATTGATGGAATTTTTTATAGATTACCTCCAGAAGGACACTTCAAGGGTGAGGGGTGACAAAACAAAAACTTTTACATTTTGCTTCGTCTTACAGAACAAAAAGCAAACAGTATTGCCAAGTCTCAATAATTTTTTGAGGCATAAGTTAAACATGAGATTTAAATGTAGTGCTTAAAAAAGGCCACCTGCAAGCAGCTAGGTAAAAGGGACAAAACCACAAAACAACAGGATTTTTATCCATGACATTTTTTTAGATAACTGGATATGTTTATGCCGTAGTTCTTAGAAATATCAGAATACAGAAATGCATAGAAAAGTGTGTGAAAACCCATTGACAAAGAAAAATTCTTAACTGACTTGCTGAAAGACACTCTAACCCTCCTTTAAGACTGTATTACTTCTGTGTGCTGCTGTCCTAATTAGACCACATTAGGTGTCCTCGGTTTACTGCAGGGCCAGAACCATTCATGCCCGTTGTGATAACACGGCCGGTGCAATTTGGTGAACTGGTGAACATGCAACATTAGTGTCTGTCAAACTGATTTCCTGCTGATATTTCTCGTTACGTATATGACACAGGCAAGTACTTGAGAAAATAATTTAAATTTTGTTTGTATCTGAGATTGAAAGTCTTTCTTTCAAGTTCTGCTAAGAGAATCTTTCAGAGGCAAAAGAATTAAAGGTTTTGCAGCATTCCAAGAGACTAATGAAGAGATTGTGTGATTTGAAGGTTAGCTCATTGGGCTGGGACTCATTAACATAACTAGGCAAACAATAAGGTGGGGTTTTTTGATTCAGTGATCAAACCCAAGCATTGGGGAAAGTCTCAAGCAGATCTTTAAAAACAGTTTTGTAGTTAAAACCAAACCAAAGCAAAAACTAAAAAAAAAAAGTGCTTTACTTCAAGATGTCTTTTTTCAGAAATTTGGGTTGTTTTTCTTGGAAGATTGTAAATTGAAAATTTTAAATAGAGAAGACTAAAGACTTTATTCTGAGTGACTTTATCACTTTCAAAGAACTATTTCCTTTAAAAATACAATTAAGTCTTTGCAACCAATTTCAATATTTCCCCTCCTGTCCTATTTTCTGGCCATGAATATTTACTGCTGAGAACTTGAAACAAGTTTTGCTCCCTGTAGCAGTGCCTGTACTGCAAACCTTCTCAGCCTTACTCTCAAGTCCAGGCTGGGATCTGCTAGAGATCACAGTGACTGCTCCCTATGTTGCATGTCTGGATTTACTTTGCATGAAAACCATGAAAGCGTGAAGCAGTGGTGGTGTCTGTTTGACTTTTGCATTGAAGTAGACCCAGACAGATCTGGGAAGCATTCCTGGCTTCTCTGCTACCAACATAAGCTTTGAAATATTGGGATTTTTGTTTAGCAGCTTTATTATTAAGCTAAAAAATCCCACTAGTTGAGTTTTGAAATAAATGTCCGGTTCTATTATATGATAGCTACATGACTTCTGGTCAGTATCTGTATATTTCTGGGCTTAATTTTGCCTATGCGTACAGTGGGAAAAATAATAACTTCTTCCTTTGAACAGAGCTTTGAAATCTTTAGGACAAAAGTGCCATATAACTGTATTGGACTATTCCAAATTATTTGTGCTTTTTCTCTTTCTCCTATTAATTCTCATTTAACTCTAGCTTTTTGCAAGAACAGAGTAAAATTTCTGCTTTTGAAAAATTTCAGTTCTATCTACTTCTTCCATTCTGTAGACTTATGTTTCTAAATTTATGGACAAAAAAAATCCATTGAAGATTAGCAGATATAAAAATATCATCTTTAGCTTAGGAAATGGGTGAGCAGTTGAGTCCTGCAGTCTAGAAAAACACTTGGACTTCTGTTGTGGTGCTCACCCTGTTCTGGCACTCTTCCCTCAGCATCTGATACTGTCTGCTCCTTCTCTCCGCAAGGGTTGAGCGAGGATGTATTGTTCTGCTGCATCAAGGCTGGAAACATCGTGTAAATGTCCTCAAGCAAATTTAATTCCCAACTGCTCAAAAGGGTCACCTCTTTCCATCCAAGGAAGTCCTTTCCTGTTAGTTCCAGAGTAAGCCACTCTGGCAAAGAAGCAGCATTCCCAGAAGATGCCTGCTGTTGGTGCTTTGCTGGAGTGGTAGGCTCTGAAAGGGATGCTCCAGGCATCCTTTACCTATCCATATGCATGGTGATCTTCTGCTCCAGTTGCTCAGTGAACTAACTGGCTTCCATTTGCATTTCCAAAAATACATGTCCATCGTTCTTCGCAGGAGCTGCTGCACATTTGCCACATTGAACTGCACCTTCTTCAGGCTGCAATGAGTTTAAGGTCCAGCTTTAACCCTGCATTGAAACCCCAGGAACTCTTTCTTTGTCCTCTTTCTGGAATAGTATTGTCCACTTCTGAAACCATGGTATTGGATTTGTTGATTCTTGGCTTTGACCGGGTATGGATATTCTTATATTCCTTACATCAGGTTTCTATGCCTTTGGTGGGTCCCCTGGGGAATGGACACAGAGCAAGAAGAACATGTTCACCTGGTAGTTTTTATATCTAACTTGTGGGTACACAAGTCATGGTCTTTCTTTGCTGGCTATCCTCACTTTAAAACAATCAACTCTTAATGATTCTAACTAATAATCTCAAAGTAATTGCATCTTCAGATAGCAGACTGTCTTCTTCCTACTGAACAATGTGACTGTTTTTGAGGGGAAAATCATCTGTCATAGGGGTGTAAGCAGCAGAAAAAGTGCATATACAGGGCAATTGCTAGTGACTGGTTGTTAGAGTAATTTTAGAGGCCAAAAATATCTTGCTTGGCTTCTGCTTGCCTGTAAAGAAGAGTGCAGTGCATCTCTTTCTACCATATCTACCAACCCCATTAGAATGTTTCCAGTACCCTGGCTACTTCTTTTCATTTCTTTGGAGTTTTCTGTTTTGGAATACAATATTAATAATGATTGTCATATGTTTGGGGTTTTTTTGATCAGAACTCTCAAACTGTGACACATGGACCAGTTCTGGTGTACAAATCACTTTTCAATGGGCCGAAGGACTGTATAATGTTGTCTCTTGACCTGGTTCCAGATGCCAAGTGTCACTAAAAACACTCTAAAAACTCTAAATACTTGCTTAATATCATCATTGCTACAGTTGCTAGTGAGATGCTATGTGATCACAAATGGGAAGGGAGCTGGTTTAAGGGTCAACCTCTCTAATAAGATGTGTCATTGCTATGATAAATCCCTGTAAGGTGTGTCATGTGTCTAGTGAAGTGAAAAATATTATGAATCTATTTTCAGGTGTGAGGAATTTCCTTGGTACTGGTGAGGATGGACTAATGCAAAGTTGCCACAGGAAAAAAAGATAGCAACTTTAAGTGGGATTCTCTGAATAGACAGATAAAATCTGTCTCATACAGACTCTGCTGAAGGGAAATGGAGCAACGTAGGTGTGTCACTGAAAGGGCACATCACTATAAAACAGACAAAGACTTTTTCTAAAAATGTGACACTGCTCTAATTCATCACCTTGTCAAAGTAAAGAGAAGAAATCCCATGGACCCCTGTGGGATCTGTGCTAGGCTGTGTATTTCAGGTTATCCTAAAAATGGACAGCCTGCACTGCCGTTAGGTAGTTTATCAACAGAGCATTTTGCTTTTGCAAGGTGGCAAATTGTCACCTTTCCTGTGAGCCATATATTCCTGAATTTTGGCCTAAACTCCCTTAGCAACCTGAATGAGTGTTTTTGTTGCTTTAAAGGTAAAAAATACTCTTCCAAAGCCCAGCCAAAATCACTTAACAGCTGAATTAATGGGCCGAAGTCTTGCTAATTCGCTGACTCAGAGGGGACCTAAATTCAAACCCATTGAGGCAAACGTTTCATGCTGTGCATATTATTTACTTTTCCTGGGTGCTCCTTGCAGTGCCTGGAATATCCTGCACTAACTTTAAGCATTCTCTGTTGGCTGGTTCATATACAGTAGCATCAAAATAGTCTTGCTTCAAATTCAATAGGAGGTTGAAACATCACAGGCCTTTGAGAGGGTAGGGGAACTAAGAAGTGGGAAAGGGTGTTGCTGCATAACTAGGAACTCCCAAATGAATAAGATTAACTAATGTTTTCCCCAATTTCTTCCAAGTGGCTTTGATAAATGACTAAATACATAATGTCATTTGATTCATGTTAAATTCTGTGTTATTTTTCAAATCCCAGTGTGAAAGACTGCTGCTCCTGAGAATGCTACATGGCACAGTGGGCCAACATGTTTTTACAATAATAATAATTTACAGTTTTATTATGAATTTACTTTTGAAGTATCCCAAAATACTTCATAGAAACCATACATAGTGTGCTGTAGATTTGCTATCAATGGGAGCAAGGCAGGGCAAGAAGGGAAAACTTTGTGAATAAGCTTCATCAATCTCTATTTTATGGAAAGTATATGTGGTCTTAATGCTTACATAGGCAAAATGAGATCTCAGTTCTTTAATGATCAAATTTAAAAGAGTCCACTGGAGGAGAGCAAGCTAAAACAAATCTATTAGGAAAAGAGGAGCCTTCTTTAAAAATGCTGGGTTTTGATCACGAGCTTGTGCTTTAAAAAAAACATGTATTCAGGGTTTTTTATCCACAGGGTAATTTTTATCCAAAGGTTCCTGATAGGAACAACCAAATTCTTAATCCTTTTGCTCTGCAATGTTGCATTGAAGGGAGAATAAAGCGGGTGTAAGGCAATGTTTTTAGCCTTGGATGAAACACTGGAGAACAGACATATGATTAGCAGCTGCTGTTTTAAGGCTCGGCGTCCATCGTCTTGCTGAACCATAAAGGATGTAGTGGGTGGATATAAAAAGTAGATATTCATGCTACCTTCGATCTTTTTCAGAAAAAGAGCCTATTTCTGTACATTTTGCATCATTCCTCCGGTTCCCCACAAGCACCCCAGAATGTCTCCATGCTGTTCTGCTCTTTATCCACCATGTTGGACACTAAGGATGGTGTTTTCCTGTGCTTTCTGCTCATATAAGAGACCTGGGTTATCCAGTTTCCTACACACACACAGATCCCTCTTTTTAGATAATTTTGCCAATGTGTCTTCCTCTTTATTCAGACAAAATCTCACTGAAGTCACAACTTACATAAGAACCAAATACAAACTGCTAGCAAGATAATATCTTCCTATGAAGCAAAGTTTTCAGAATCCTGAAGGGAATGCAGACCAGTGTAGCACCTTGTGGGTGCTTTCAGGCAGCTGTGCACCAGAAAAAGACAAGACAGTGTCTGTCTGACACTACTAGGTTCATCTGGCTTGACCTAGACTTGCTGCCACTGCTTGGCCCCAGAGTTATACAGCTGTGACAGCAAAGTTGTCCTGCCAGGGATTTCTGAGGGTCAAAACGCAAGAAGGAACAGAGAGTTAAGCCTTGTCCTGTCAGCACTGAGACCTGTGTTGAAACCCAAGAGGTAAGGTTACGTTGCACCTACTGATGGCCCAACGCTCTCAGGTTTCCAGCCAAAACCACTATTTCTCACTTGCCTATATTTTAAATACAGGTTGTGCAGCACGGAGGATGGAGCAATCCTGCTGTGCTCTGCCCCATCAGTGGCTGCATGCCAGTCCCCTGTGAGTGATCCTCCTATTTGCATTGCTGTTCTAACTGGGGCTATTTCTACTGCGATGCTTTCCCTCATTTCTGCTGAAAGGGTTTATCAGAGTTCCCTTCAGAGTAAATCACTCCTCATGATGTTTTAAAAATATAATTTAAAGCTAAAGCCTAGAATCATATTGCTATCTCCATCTTCTGCAAAGAAGCTGTCAATTAGGGACACCAGGTGGGAGCAAAGATCACTGAAAGTAAAACTGAATCAAAACATGGATTTTTCTACCTGCTGAGGAGTTAGCGAGCATTTGCTGTTCTTCAGCTGGCATAACTGATTTAGTGTGAGGGGCAAACTACTGCACTCTTAGAGGGTGAGGAAGCTTATAAGTTATATTCCTATACCATGCTATCCCAGAGAATCAAAGTGAAGGTCTGAGGGAAACAGGGAGTACCAAAAGCTTTCCAATTTGCTGAATGGAATGTTTTAATGCCCAAGATAGCTACCAGAATGCTCTAATTCTATCCCCCAAAAGAAGTGACTTCTACTTTAAACTGGCAGAAAGAGTTCTTCTCCTAGGTTCTCTATTTTCATGTCCAGACTTTTGTTTAGCAGCACCATTAGTTACACTGGGACACTCTCAATTTTGGTCCCTGTCACATCTTCCTCTGGAACAGTATAAATTTGCAGCAGTGCTGAAGTAGTGTTTTAAATACACACACACACACACATATGCAAAACCCAGCACAATGTATTTGTTTCAAGTTTCCAAGCTGGTAAGGATAAAATCACAAATGATCCAGAGTTATAAGCCTTAGCAATTCCTTTGTAAAGATTTCCAAACTCTCTTCCCAACTCCTCTGTCCTGATAGGGAGAAGCATGCTCTGATCACATCTATCTTCTTTTCTGGCTGTTTCTACTCTTTTTTTCTCATGTATATTGATTAAGACCAAGTGTCTTAATCCTGTGTGCTCAAGCCTAATTCACCTAAATTACTTCAGTAGAAATTCCAATCCCTTTCTTGTAGGCTGTAGCTTTTGGATAACTAAATAAACTATTTTAGTCTAGATAGAGCCTTATTCTTAGCCCAGCCATTGTTATCTTAACTCCTTGTAATTTTTTTTTTTTTACAGCTTCCTTTGAATATTACTGCAAATGTAGGAACACAGACATCATCTACAAAAAGTGAAGTAAATTCATATTATTCAGATGCACACAAGGTATATTTAATATTTACATTAAAATAATGCAAATATTTCCTAGATGTTGCCAAAATGTTTACTACAAAGTTAAAGCTTCTTTTCCTGGGAAGATTACTGATAGAGCTGTGCTGGGGTTTAAAAGAAATGAACAAAGCTTTGTCTGTAGAAGAGGGTAGAATAGGAGAGGTAGACAGCCAGATAGACAGTCAGACTGACTAAACTAAGCTATGCAAGGCATGTAGGTAAAGCAGCATCATTAACAAGTAGCAAAGGCAAAGCTCTACTTTTTAAGGCTCTACATTATTAGACTTAATCAGCTCTTGAGGAGGAAAACAAGCCATCAGGATACAAAGCCCTGAACCAGGCAATAAGTCACAGGACTAACAGATATCATTTACAGAGAAGAAAGTGATAGCTCACATAAACCTTGAAGGAGAGAGATGTTCTGGTACCCTTTGTGGAATGTGTTCACCCTTGAGGAAGAATAAAGTTTAAGAGGTCTCTCTTATACTGAGATAGAGACAGGAATAACTGCTGCTAACATGGCTGATGATGCAGTGTTGTCAGAGTCAGAAGAACCCTAAATAGGAGGTGTTCAGTGGGCTACAGGGGCAAAATGGGCATTTCACTTACCTGTGAACAGTAAAGGGTTTGTTAATCATTTACACCTGTGAATAACTTCTAGCATTTGAATAGTTCTACTTGCTATACTGGGATGAAACATGGGAGTGATATGACCCACAGGCACATTTAAAAGTATTGACCCTAAGGGCGTATCATAAATTATTCCAGTAATTCATAAACTGACCATTAGGAAGTAAGATTCCTGCACAGGTTCAAGCATACAGATTTGAAGATGCAGCTTATGAGTGAACCTTAAAGGAAACAATTCTCTAAATCTATATTAAAAAAAAAAAAAAAAAAGAAAAACACACAGTATAAAAAACCCAGCAAAGAAACCTGATTAACCATTTTGTTTCTCCTTCAGTTCCTTTCTTTACTGGAAAAAGTCTGCAAGTTTTGTAGAGCACCTAAAGATTGATGATATAACCCCAGAAAAGCTATGACTACACTTGCAGCTATTTCCTAGGCAAAATGGAGGGGCCTGCCATGACATATATTATTTAGTATGGATGAAATGTTCTGGACATTACTTAGACAGATCTAACGTTCATCCAGAGTCACAATGTTGAAGAAGTAGTAATCATGAGCATTGGTGCATGGAGAACTCGTTTATCACTACAGAACCACAAAAGAAAGAGCCCATTTGAATCTTATTTTCAAGTGTGCTTTGAAGCGCTAAGGTTAACAAATCCTTTAGTCACATACTGTACAGCCCTAATCGAAGCTCCTTCTGCTTGGTCCTGCAGAGTATGTCTTTTTGAATGAACCCCCTACAGAAATAAAAGGGACAGTGTAACTCTGAAACTGCACTTCTGTTTGAAACTGGTCTACCTGCTTTTGTGACGAGTAGTCCTATGACAACCACAAATGACACAGATAATTTTCTTGGTTGTTCAACATGTGTGTTTGATAGGTCTTTCTATACAGATAGTGTCACCCTTTTCCTTGATAGTATGTCTTTTGCTCAGTGACCACCAAGAGCAGACTTATTTTAAAAAATAATACAGGCGCACTTTGACAGAAAGGCAGCAGGGAAGGCATAGACATACCTGAAATGATTTTATGTTATTATTCATACAAACTTTTATCTAAAACCAAATCCAAACCTCAAAAGGTCTGTCGGATTAAATTTTTTAAACAATGTTCAATTGAATCTTTTTTATAAGCTTTGTTTCAGCCAGAACAAAGATAGCATTGCAGGAACTCTGCAATAAAACCGTATTATTTAAATCCCCCCCTCAGTTCCTTGAGATCAAGAGGCCTTACTAACATCTGAAAGTTTGGGATTGAAATCATAGCAAACCTCTTATTTGTGCTCCAGACTTCATTCCTCTTTTAGTACTAAAATGTTGTTTGACATCACTGATTTATTTGCTTCCTCTGTTCTTCTGTAACAGAGGTTATTTAGCAAAGCAATTACCTTAGAGGGAAAATAAAAAGAAAAAGAAGAATCTTAATTGTGCTTTGGTCAAATTTTACATTTAATTGAAGTTCCTGACTGAGAGTGTCAGCTGTCCTTTCCTGGCATTATGTTACATACCTTGTACCTGAAGATGACCTCACACTGGTTTTATATCTCTTGATTAGTCATCCAAAGATACAGCACTATTGTCTCCCATTCCTTTTCTTTCATTTCTTTCTCCTGTCTCACTACTTCTTCTCTCCTTTTTACTCCAGTACTGTTTTTTTTCCTTTTAAAGATGTTCTGCCATTATTTCATGTTTTTCTTGTTATTCAGCACTGATGAAATAGATATTTTTGAACTATTTATATAGCTAGTCATCAGGTAGGTGTGGTGAAAAGGGCACAGTGTTTAGTGGGAAACACTCAAGGGTGCAATTCTGGCATAATGACTGCACACGCCTGTGTTCAGGAGCTTGTGGTCAGACCATCCTTACGAGTGAGACGATGTGGTGCCAACCAAGCTAACAGCCTCTACAGAAACACTCAAGTTGAGAGCTGACTCATGTACTGATTTTGAGATCATGGCTCTGTTATCTGGGGAATCAAAAAACCCACTTCCATTACAGTTTTGCAAGTCCCATTCTTCAGAGTTTCATGGAAAATAGGTAGTATGAGCTTTTGCACCCTGAAATGGTGTCACTTTACAAGTGGTAATATAATTAATGTTAATTGTGAGCGTTTGGGCTGTGCTCAAAAAACATAAAAATTTATATAGATGGTAAGTATCATTAAGCACTTTTGGAAGCATTTGTTATCCCTGGGGTTGTCTCTGACAATTAATTTATTGGGGCACATTGTCAACAAGCACCTTTTAGAACCGCTTACTCAAAGAATAAACTGAATCTAAGCCTCAGAGTTGATAAATCCTCCAGAGAAACCCATACTGAAGTAGAGCGTTTTGTTTCTAGAAGAGGAAAAGGGCACATATAACCACGTCATGGACAAGACCATAATGCCAGCATCTCTAAACAAACAAATGTAAAAAGAAACACTTTTTAAATTTTAATTTCACTTTCTTTTCAAGGCAACAATATCCTCTGACAAAAAGAGGTTATCACCAAATCGCATTTCGGGGTTCAATAAGCATAATAACTCTTAAGGCTGGAAGAGGTCATCTATTCTTCTCTCGTGTATATATTACACACCACTAAGTTTCACAGAGCTGTAGCTGTTCCTTCACTGAGGCTGACAGCTTGAGTTTCACTGAAATTATGTCTCCAGAACAGGTGATAGTAGGGTACTCACAGTATCCAGGGCCCTGCGATGTCAGATGATGAAATGCATTATGCTGTGCACTCCTACCAAAGGTGGGGATAAACCAGTCTCTTCACAGATAAGTGCTGTCCTCTCCAAGTGAGCTAAGTACAAAAGTTTCCTCAGCAAGGTGGATTTAGTCCATGCAGGTAAAGGTGTTCAGGAAGCTATTCAGTTCTCTCTAAAGGAGGCATCTACCAGCATTTGTCAGCTCAGCTACATCCTGGCCTTCCTGAACTGTCTGTGTTGGTGGAAGTATAGAGGAAACTACTAATTTACATGTAGACATAGATTTAAAATCCCAAACCCCATAACAGTCTGAAGACATTTCCCTGGAAATTCCATATCCTGTGCTGCAGAGAGAAATAAACTCAGCTAATACACATTTGTAGAGAAATACTTTCCTCACACCAACTGTAGCAATCCTCACAAACATAAGGATAGGAATATATCTGGTCAACAGACAAGTTTTTCCAAGGTTTGGAAATAACTATTTGTCCCTAACAGCATGAGATTTCATTGTAGTTTGTGTCATAAGGTAAAGTTGAAGGTGTCCTGACGACAGTGCAAAGCTTCCCAGTCTTCTATAAAAAAAGGGAATGAAGAAAGTTTCACAGGTGTGTGTTGGCAGGTGCCAAAGCTAAGAAGGGTAAAAACACCATCCGAAAGCCATGTCATCAGAAAGCTCAGGCAGCTTTTCTTGTGGAAACATGAGTCAACACCAGAGTTTTGAAAGACTTAACTAGAAACATTCTAGGCAATGGCTACTCTACTTACATCTACTAATCTATTCCAGTATTTAGTTACCTTCTCCATAGAATACTGAGTCTTCAAGTCTGAAGCTATTTTCATCTTCCCAGTAATATATTTTTTAATATCTGTATTAGTTAGACTGAAAAGCCCCTCACCAGTCCCAATATTGCTTATGCCTTTCTATAAACACTATTCAATTCTTTCTTATCTGCCTTTTTGATAGAGTGGGTTGAGCTGCTTGACTTCTCATTGTAAGAGACATTTTTCAGCTGCTATCTCTCTGAAGAAATCAAAGTTTTTTTCTTTTACTCGTTAATTTTATTTAATTTTCTTTTTTCATATAATCAAATTTTTAAACCTTTTTTTAATAAAGAATTGCAATATATGTGTAAGTGACATTTTCAGGACCTGGATATTGGCAGATGCTTTTGCTAGTGTTTGTGCTTTTATATTTATTAAGTTTACCTGTACATATGATAATGCATACTATGAAATAACACATGATGAATTGCTGCCATGGCTTTCACATCTGTATTTTCATTGTGTAATAAAGCACATGTATCCTGTGTGGAAGATTCGGGTGAGCTCATTGTATAACTGTTCACTGCCGCAGTGTGGAGTGTCCAGTAGTTCTGTGTGAAATACAAAATACTCTGTCATTGCTTTCTACCGAAGAATAATTTCCATGTTTATTTTAAAGTTCTTGAAATCACAAATAAAAGGCTGTAAGTAGACCACAATGTATATTTTAAAATCTACTATGTTTGTATTTTCAGCATCAGCAGCCAAGATCTTGTAGTTTCTTCAAATTATTTAGGTGAGCAGAAAAGAAATTAAAACTGAGATTATTTTTGTAAATATTTTGTAAACATTTTCCAATATTTATTTCCTGTCATAGAAGACCCATAATATTTGTGTCTCCCCAAATAAAATATCAAATAGTTCCCACTTCTATTATCTTTTTGTCATTGTTTCTCAGATATACAAGTGATTGAGTACTTTAGACATTTGGAAAGCTTTAAAGATGTGTCACTTTCACCATTTATATATGAATTTAATGAACTCAATGAATTGTGTCCAAATAGGAAAATCTGCCTTTTAAGGTGTCTAAAATAAATAGCTAGATCTATTTTCAGCAGGGTTTTGGTAGTGATAAAAAGTTATTAGCCTGGGGTGGGCCATTCTGTAGAAAAACTGCATGGATATTTTCCTGTAATTTCATATGTAGGTAGAAAGTATGTAAGGGATAGCCAAATAAAAATTCAAGAAATGCATAGAGGACAATTAAGCAATAAGTCAACCATGAATTTATTAACTGACTATACGATACAAATATCTATTAAAGCAGAAAGCAAATTACAGTCACATTCTCTTTCACACTTCAAACAACTAAAGCTCTTCTGTGTAGAAAATAGGCTGCTGGCTCAGGGCTGGAACACAGGAAAGTACACCTATACAGGAGAGGAATGAATGCAACAGTATATTGTGCAGTCAGAAAAATAGAATATTGCTGAGCTCATGCAAATAAAAAACAAGGCTACATAGAGCTTCACTGTGTAAAGCAATCACAAGGGATAGATAAAAAAATAAATTCTGGCCTCAACTCCACAGAAATTGATTTAAAAACCTGTCTCACTGCAATAAACATAAGCCTTATCTCCAGTTTTGCAGCAATTAACTAGTCAAAAGTAAAACAATTTTTATGGCAGAAATTTTTGGAGGTTATGAAAAGAAAAAGTATTCCAGGGTTCTGAGACTAGTGGCAAAGTGTGCCATCTGAGGTTGAACATTTGATGGGACCTGGTGAGATCAAAGAACTGGAAAAAAAAAGCTATATTGAATACATAGGAATGAGTTCCAATTACAGTCTGGACAGTCCTTAAGCTTAACACAGCTCAAGCACAGCTGGAGATGGCATTGCTGCTCCTTACTTTAGGAGAAACACCATCAAGATGTCTTGAAACAGAGGCACACACTCTTGAGGTTCAACTCCATAGACTCGATGACATGCGGTGGGTCAGGATGAAGCCTAGGGAAGTGTCCCAAAATGAGAAATTAATAAACCAATGTCATAGTGCTGCTGGACTGGGCTTCTGGTCTCAACCTGCTTCTATGCTGACTCTTGTCTGAAAGCCTCAACCTGCAGCTGGCAATGTCTCGTTCCTTAACTTCTGTTCAAAACAGTCACGCTATACACAATTGTATCCTTTCATTAGGAGTGAGCTAGGAGTCATAAAACCTGAGCCCTTGGAAACTAGTTTCTGAATTGAATAAAGGTATTTCACTTGATATGTCTTTCAGTCTATTCTGACATCTATAAGCACCCAAAACCCAAGGGTGTAGTCTCACATTCTGTCTTAGCTAGTGCAGTTGTTGCTGAAAATGGCAGCCTCAATCTTTATAACCTCTTTTCATTTAGATTCTCATTCCCTGAAACTTTAGAAACTAAGCGTAAAATAAGACAGGCTGATCCAGCCACTTTCATTATCACCTGCTATTTCTAAAATAGAGGAAATGCCTGGCCCAAAGAGAAAATATTTAGAGGAGCAGGAAAGACCATCTTGGCCCAAGTTAGGTCAAGCTAAATGGAGGGCCTGACTATTCACCTGATTCTTTAAAAGAAAAGAATGAGCAATTATGCAAGCTCATTTTTACACACATCAAGGATGAAGCCATCTTCACCCCAACAGCAACAACTAGCTAGTAGCTTAAGTGACAGTGCAGGATGTCCAAGACAAACAAGTGGTCACAAGCAAGCACTGGATGGTCTCATTTTATTTTTTTCTGTGTATGGTAAGGGAAGCTTCCTCTCCTTTCTAAAGGAATTTCACAGGGAGAATTTTTAAGTGTTGTCTTCTTACCAATTGAATTATTGATGGAGTCCTAGTCAATGAAATCACACGGATCATCAGGGCTTGTCTTGTTGAACCTGACTTTGCCATAAGGATATTGGCTGAAGCGTTACATTTGTACTTTGATATTCAGACCCTTTTGTTTATTGGGACCTATTCAGTTTTTCATGGGAATTTTTGTATCAATATCCATTGCAGCTGGAAGGAGGTGTGAGGCTAATTCCATGTTTGTGTTTCAGGGTAATAACACATATTTCAATATGGTAAATAAAAATGTCCGTGGGTCCACGGGATCTGCAGTGTTTCTGTTGCCTTATTGCTCTTCATAAGCAGAAAGACCAAAGCCCTCACCAAAAGTTAAGGTTACTTTAAAGAAAAAGTAATTTAACAGTGCTTCTAATACAGATTAAAATACAGAGGGCCTCAGAATAAAACTGGTCTAGATGAAAATGATAAATAACATTGTGCTGAGTATTGTAAATTTTTTTTTCTTCCAGAAAAGAAATCATCTTTTGAAGCTGGCTGACATTAGACCACCTGATTATACTCATTTTATAAAATGCGAGGAATTTACATAGTTGGAAAGTTGCACATTGAACTCAATATTTTGTTATCTTGAAATGTTAACTTTTTCAAGCCATGTAGTCACTCTGTATGGAAGGGTAGGTGATATTTCTGCTCCAGTAACCTTCTCAAGACTCAGCAAATAGAGTCTGCAGGGGTTAACCTGCGGGATGTCCATAACTGAGCAGAATTTCTCCTCATCCGTAATGATAAAAAATCAGCAGAATTTTCTTCTTTTCATATGTAAGCGAGAGTGTGAAGTCTTCAAAAAAATGCATAAGGACAGAGGGAGCTGGAGTGCAATAGACTTTGTTATAATTTGTCCTCCTGTGCTGGATGAATATAGTGCTGAGTGACTGGCAGATATTTTAAGATGCACTTCCTTTTTTTTTTTTTTGATTAGAAGACATTGTAAATGGCTTTCCTTGGAATACAGCCCTTGATTTCTATCTGCTTAGGAACTCTGGATCAGAGAAAAATTTATTTTTAATGAAATCTTTAAGGATATCTCACTTGTAAGTGGCCTAACAGTTCCTAACAGTGGCCTCTGTTCTAAAGTTGTCTTATAAGAACATTTTAATTTCTTTTATTTTACTAAGGTTTCTCTCAGCTTAAAATTTCTGAGGTTTCTGTCTAGGTTAAAATGGTAAGAGACGTGTATATCTGTATACACATTACACTGGTGGAAAACTTATACTGCTTATGAAGAAACACTTGATTCTCAACCTTGACACTGAATATAGAACTCCAATCCAGAATACTGAAGAGAATGTGCATTTGTCAGTAGCCATCCTTACCCCAGTTAGTTGTAATCTGGCCTACTATGAAGCTACCATGAAGCTTTGCCTATGCTATTCTATTAGACTATCATTATATTTACTGCTTGTGATAAAGCTTGCTGCTTTCCAGATTGGGACTCATTTACTACAAATACAGAGACAGTCACAATGTAATTCCTATTCTCCAAATTCGCTTGTTGAGACTTAAACCGTTACTGGCAGAGCAAAACAAAGAATAGGTTCACTAGCATATTCACAAGTTTCTTCCTTCTCTGTAATTTCTATTTGCTATTCTCAAAAGTCTCATAAATGGTTATGAGCCAGAAAACTTACTCCAGGTGTGGATTATTTGCTACTTTGCACTTTTCACTAGCTTTAAAAAAAAAAAAAAATTAAAGTCTACCAACAAAAACAGAGAAACTACAGCATCTGCTTAGGATGGCAAGTCATACATTATAATTTTCTGAAGAAATTGATTTATGAACCAGTGTTTTTCTAGGTCAAAAGAGCTTTGTCCAAGTATTTGTTGAACACTTACAAGTAACAAATATAATTGCTGAATTCAGGATTACCTCTTCAATGACTTGTAAGCAAAACAAAAAAATAATCTGGCTAAATTCACAATGAATATTATTTGCAATGAATAATTCAACCAGTACTAATTATTTAGCACCTGTAGAGGAAAGAGAGGGAAATAGATATGCTAATACGATGTTGCCTCTTTTCTGCCTAACTATCAGATATTGATATAGAGAAGGGCAAATGTCTGTCACACAGCACACTTGCTGGCAGATGTGTTATCAGCAAGGGAAGAGGACTTAATTTGCCAAAATTATCTATCTATGTGTCTATCTACACCTTTATACAGAAAGAATCACATATTATTTATACATATTTAATAAATCTGTTGCATGTGAACTTTTTAGCATTGCTCAACAACTCTGAAATGTACACGTTGACTGTGACATGCAGGACACATACATAAAAGCACATGCAGACATATATTACACACAGGTTAGGACGAGAGATTAAGGGCCACATTTCTTCTGAAATGGCAAAGCCTCAATTTTTTCACATATAATTAGGTAGATGCAGAAGACAAATCCTTGTTTGCTTGAGTCACCATATTGCAGGTATCCAATATGTGTTTCCACGTAGAACTATTATGCTTGCTTTATTTTAACTACTGGGCTTTATAGTACAATTAGAAGAAGAATATGAAAGACAAAGATCCCAATGATGTTGTGAAATAATAAGCAATAATTTTAATGTTTTCTTTATACAATATTTGTGTAATTACATGGCAGCACATGCACATATTCTACGTTATACACTGGCTCTTCTGTGATATAATGCTGGATTTTGTAGAATGAGATAAGGTGTCAATAGCTTATTTGAAAATTACTAACTCTGTTGTGATAGACAATCAGTAGACCACATGCTGTTTCCATTATAGTTGGCATATGTATGGATTGTTCCCTGATGTTTCTCAACATTTTGCATTCACAGAGAATTCTGCCATTCATTTTCACTAAAGCAGCACCCAAATAGTATGGTTTTCTTCTCTTTTTTTTAAGAAAAGAATTATTATTTGATCATATTACTCTAAAATAATAGGAGTTCTTCCATTGGCACTCGACTTTTAGAAGTTCCAGAGAGAGAGAGAGAGATATTTAGGTTATATACAGTGAGACACGACCATTTACATTATAATCAATGTATAATCTACATAGTTAGGAGGAGCACAGATTTTCTTTGCTCTGAACATCCCAGGAATTCATGTACTGTGAGTCCCTCAGGTAGACCAACACACTGGACTTTTGTCCCTTTTCTTCTAAGCAGTTGGGAGCTGCAGTACAGTACTGGGATGCATTAGGATAGGATTTCCTAAACCAGACGAGGATTCATTTAAATGGCAGCGTGTAGCCAAAAAACATAACCAGATTTAGAAGAGTTCTTTTTTTTTCTAACTGTAGCATGAGACTTGGGAAACTGATGTGTGGAACTGAGAAATTGATTATAAGGGGTGGGGAATCTGGATGTTATTAGGGCTTATCTGAAAAAGTATAGAAATGGATTATCAATTTCCAGGTAGTTCTACAGGATTTTATTCCCACAGTTCCAATACCAGCAAATTAAGTGTAAACTACAGAAGACAAAACTTAATCTCGTCACACAACTTTCAATGTGTTTGCTTTTTTCCTCTCTGAGATTTGAATCATTGAGAATAAAAATTGACCCAGGTTCTCTGTGAGCACCAGTTGAGTAATTCCATGATCCTGGATTTGGTCAGTCCTTAGCAACTTCTGA
Organism: Atrichornis clamosus; assembly: GCA_013400975.1. Taxonomy (NCBI): domain Eukaryota; kingdom Metazoa; phylum Chordata; class Aves; order Passeriformes; family Menuridae; genus Atrichornis; species Atrichornis clamosus. Next base: position 72,799 of record WBMZ01003642.1, on the reverse strand, counting down.
GTTTCTCTAAATTAAACTGATGGCTATGATTCCAAAGGAAAAACATAATCCTTGATGATTGCTGAAAAGTAGAGCATGCCAGTCATGTCCCTACCATGTTTATTTTTCAGATAGAAACTCCTAGGAAAATAGTATTGAAGAGTGCTCATCCAGTCTGACCCATGGGATGTGAAGGTCTGAAACGTTACATTTTTGAAGCTAAGGAGATAACATCCATGAATACTATATTTCAGCTCCATTGTGCCAATAACCTGCATGCATGGAGGAGTTGCTGGCCCTGATTGTTTCATTTTGATTTTTTCTTTTTCTTTTCGTTATTCTCTTGCCAATATTTTAATATATGCTCTGGTTATTTCTTGTTTCAATACAGAGCTGAACTTTCTCAGATGCAGGATGAGTCTTGAGAAAGAAAGTTTTCACAGTATTGCTACACTTATTTGAGACTAAGGACAACCTTAGGGCTATTTTGTCTTTGAAACTATCTGTAAATACAGCAAAAATTAAAATTCTGAAACAAGACTGAAAAAGATATGCACTTTCTTATGCTGAGTGCTTTGCTTGCTGCTCCAGCTGAGTTAGCATAGGCAAGGGTAAAAAGGTGATTAAAAGAAACCTGGATATAAAATAGATTTACAAGGACCTCTCCCTTTTCTGTTTTTATTTTTCTCAGACATATCCTATCTGTGGATCATCAGGAAAGCTTTCCCACTACTTCAGATTTCAAAGCTACAGGTGGTCTGCAAGCATGGCACTTCAAAGAGTGTTTTGATTAAATGAAACTATGTTTTTATAATATGGATCCCAGATCTTTGAACTTTTTTTCAGATCAATTCAGCCAACAAAGATTCAATTAGGTGAGATCAGAAGACCCGCTTCCATCCTCTGTTTTCATCTGTTGTTCAGCCCTATCTTTTCAAATAGCTTTAATATAAAACCAGGGCCAATCATTTATTTTAATGAGGACCACAATCATAATGATGGTGGTGGTGGCGATGGTCCTTGTACTCACAGTAATAAAACACATTTACAACGGGCAGTACTGTTTGCTTAAAAAAAGGAAACACCAGAAAAAACCAAATCCAACAAAAAAACCCAAACCAATTCATATAGCCTAAGTAGTATTTTAACGGAATTAGCACATGTTGGCACAGGCTGGGTCTGTATCCGCTACTGAAGCTTATTTAACTGTATGTATCTTGTGGTTTTGGGGTTTTTTTTCCTTCAGTGAAAGAAAAACTGATCCTAACAGTTTTAAACTTGTTAATTCAAACCATATGTCATAAAGCCAGTCTCCATATGGTGCAACACCACCTTATATTTACAGGGTGCTGCTTTTCCAAACATTATTCTAAAAGCTTTATTTGCCCCAAATGTAATAGGTGGTACTGAGTTCCTGAATAGAGCTTTTAAAATACTTCAAGTGTCTAAATGGCATGCTGATATAGCAAAAACACTCCGATTATTAAGAGCTAATTACAGCCTATTTTATTGGCAAAAATGTGCTAATCAAGTCCTTAACTGAGAGGGTATGCTTAAGAAAAGCAAAGCATGTTGTCAGTCCTATGTTTCCACATACGGCAACAAAAGATAGGTGTAGAAAAAGAAATCCATCACTTCACAGAAAGACTTTAACAATTTGACCTTCCATGGTGGATTGTCCAAACTTATGCCAGGGCTAGAGAGGAGAGGTAGCCTCTGCTCTTTCTGTCCTTAAGAAAGAAAGAAAAAAAAAATGGTCTGGATTTCTGAATCAAAATTGCAATGAACAGAATGAAGAAGGTTAAAGAGACTCTTGAGTTTGACCTTTTTGTTTGCTTCCATGTCCGTCTAAAAGAAAATGATGTGGAAATATCTTTGAATGTCTGTCTTCACTATGGAAAAATCTGAAGAATTGCACAAGATGCCTTTTTGGGTCTTTGAGGTCTATAGCACTTTAGTCTTTTTACTTGGTTTCACCCTTCTTTCTTACCCACTTTCTTACCCACCTATCTTAGTACCAACACACTCTCTACACTGCAAAGCCTTAGGGAATGGGCAAATGGAACATGGATGTGCATTCTTCATTAAGATTTTTTAGTGGAACAAGGCAAACCTTAAGCAAGTTTACTTGATGGATAATCTGAAAATGGGGCTTCAGGCAGATGGCACATGATTATCTAAACTTAATTGTTTGATCTATGTAGGGAAGAGTTGCTGTGTTGAAACACAGGTCACCCATAACTTGTTCTAGGTCTGCTCTTTGCATCCAGTGGCAAAAAAAATACTTTGTTTTAGAGACTAGCACAGGAATGGTGTACAGTTTCCATTTCTTTCCACCTTGCTCTGTAGATTCTCAATCCAGTCCCTGTATAAACTGCAAAGCTTTATGCTGGAAAACATTGCAGAGTGTGCACATATATCAATCTGAAAGGAACCCTGCAGCCAGAGTGAGGATGGTAGATTGAAACCATTATCACTCATCATTTCTCACATGTGTAAGCCTGCTTCACAGTCAGTCACTCTTGGCTTGCTCTTCTCTTTTTGCGTTGTGTGGCTATGAGACTTCCTTGCTCCTGCTAGGAAGGTTCTTGGCTGTGTGGTTTTAAAGGCTATACAAGTATATCATTTTCTGAAGAAGGACCCACAAACCACAAACAAGCCTTAAACTATTGACACATGTGAAATAAAATTCTCTGATCATTTATACCATCGTAACTAAATCTACCATAGCGAGTCTAGAACAGCTCCAAACCATTCTATGAATGTATGATTGGCATCAAGGGAGTTCTGGCTTCTCACTGGTGAAGCTGGAGGCAGAATTTGACCATAGAGAGAAACATTATTATTTAGCTCATTAATCACCAAGGAAACTTGCTAGCAGAACAATCCTACAGGTTTTCATTATTTCATTTATAATCTTTTTAGAAAAAGAATTCTAAATTGCATGCAGAGAATTCAGTGGAAATAAAACAGGCAGCATTTAGCAAGCAGTCCAACCTATTTCCAGTCTAATGAGTTAATAGCAACATTCTTACAGAAGCCCATGCAAATAAAAGTAAAACACAATAGCATTCTGGAATGAAAAGGAGGAAGGGTAGCACATACACAAATGAATGAAAGTTCCATGTATAATGCCACTGGTTAAAAAAAAGCTTACTGCCTTCAGCAGTCTCCCACTTAGATTAAGCTACCAACCAAATAGTCTATTCAGAGTACACAATGCTTTCTTAATACAATAGTTGTGAATGGGTCAGTGTAAGAATGATGCATTGCCTATCATTTTAATACATACTGAAGAGAATGGACTCAAATAAAGAAACTAAGCTCAAGATATAAACAAAATATAAATGTTAACATATGCCTGCTTGTTCAAAAGGAAGCTAGAGTGCCCACCATATGATGTAGTGCCACAGTTACTTGAAGATGACCTCTAATAAAGACCAAGAAATAGGAATATGCTATGATTTATGATGGTAGATTAGCTTGGCGATTATTTCAGTCAGGAAAGGTGTCCTTTCTGATAAGAGCTCAGTCAAGTTTCTGCTTGTGCATCTTGTATGTAAGTTCTGTTAGTTTTGTTAGCAGTAAAATTAAAAGGTTTGATACTTATACCACTACAGATAGAGAGTAAATCAACAAAGTAATATCCTACTAACTGGTCTGAATTTTTTTTAAATTCCTGCCTCAGACTATTGCAGATTTTTCATATTTTCCTTTCTAGTCCTCCACTATTTTCAAGAACTTATGGTGACTACTAAGCTACCAGGAACATAGTTCAGTTTTAAACCCTGATGGCTTTTTCATTAGATGTTTTTAAATGGTTGATTTTTTATATCCTGCTCAGACTTTACACCATATCACTTCTCTGCATGATACTCGGTTCTTCTATGAGTAAGCTTTTGTCCTTGAGAGTAGATGGTAACAGTCTCCAAACCAGGCAAAAATGATCCTGGATTTCAGATCAAGGAAGTGCAACATGAGGTGGCTGTGGTGACTTGCTGTGCCTACCACAGACTTCCTTTGTGCGATTCAGCCAATCACTTGATTTTTCAGAGCCTTGGCTGCTCACTTATGGACCAGGAACCCTAGTAAGTAATTTATCACACTCTTTGCTTATCTTCTCCACATAGGTGAAAGTGTTGCAGGATAGTAGGAGAGTAGCTGGATCTGCAGAGTGTCTGTTACAGTGGGGGCTCAACCTTAGCTGGAGCCAGTAGAAGGAACTGGAATGTGAATAGTAGCTACAGCTATAGAGATAATAATAAATAGGGGGGGAAGAAAAAAGGTTATTGGCAGGATTTACACTTGGACTGTTTATCCCTAGCTGTTATACATCCCATATGCCTTTTGCTTTATCACGGCATGATATTTCCTGAGATCTACATCCTTCACTCACGGTTTACTTTGAGTTGAGGTATTTGATTGCTAGTCTTCCAGAAAAAAACCCTCATCTTCCAAATGATTGGTATGCGGCCATTTTCCTCTCCTGCCATTCAAGTAACAAAGATTATAGATCTGTGGGGGAAGAGAGATCCATTTGTTTAGGTTACTTGTAATAGTTATTTAAGACTTTGGAAAGTTTAATGATATACCACACTTGCAACAGTCATATTTGCCATTGTGGCTGTATAAATTATATCCTTTATGAAAACCAGCAACTTTGATGCTTTAGAGGGTAGTTATTGCAATTAAGGAGAGATAGTTTTTTGTCTCTCAATTTGGCCAATGAGAAATGGCATGTTATTAATGGATATGGGTAGCATAACTAGAGTTTCCTCAACAAGCAGAATCTGTCAGATTTGCTGGAAAAGCTCTTCATGTAGCACATCAGTCTACAGTGCTGAATGCCCTTAGCAGTCAGCTCTCCCGGCCCGAGCAGCCTTGCTCTTCCTGGACTCTGAGTCCCTGGCAGGGACAGAGAGCCTCAACAGTGTCCTCTGCCCTCTGCCTGGCAAAACAAAATCATTGCTCTTTGCAGTCTCACGAGGCTCTCAAGCAGTTTGTGGTTTCACCTCGGTGAGATGCAGCAAGACTCCATGGTTTGAGCTGTGGCTTCCTGGGACAATTAAGCGCTTGCTGGAAAGTTGATAATTTATCTTATAATAAGCTGAGTCATTTAGGTTATATTAGGTTAACTGACCATCGGCACTTATTTTAAACATAAATTACTTATATTGAATTGACCCAGAGGTTCTAACATCTGATAAAAAATTAATAATAGAACAACGATGAAATGGAGAGGTTGCAGACCACTTTTCTTTATTTCACGATTTCAACTGCTGCCTGATTTTTTAAAATACAAATCCTCTGAAGTTGCAGTTATGGTTATTAATGATAGAGATAATAAAACATTAATCAAATCTTTACAACTCTAAATAGGAAATTGTGTCTCATTAAAGTATATAACAAACTTAAATGCAATCTTACTTGCAAGGCTTTTCTTTTCTATTTCTTCTTTAATTTTAAGCATATTTGTCTTCTAGGAATTTAAAATTTCATTATGTATAAATGAATACAGTTGCATACCCTTGTTTCAGCTAAGGCTTTAGCTTAAGAGAGGATTGCACTCATGTGTGATTTTCTAAAAAACGAGACAAACAGATTGATGTGATAAATGCTACAATGACCTGTACATCTGCATTCCACTGTACCAATACAGAAATCATTCTACATAGTCCATCAAGTGAAAGTATGGCTTTATGTAATGATAAACAAGGCATTTGTTTATTCATTTTTGAAATAACACGATTTTTAAATAATCAAGATAAAAAGGTCACATATTTATTAATATGTAGCACACTTCTCATTACTCTGGTAATATTATGCAACTGTTGCCTTTCAGCTGCCAGTTCTTTGCATTCACTTAATGTGCTCCTATATCCTTTTATGTGTCAAATGTTACTACGCTTTTTGTTTTATGCAAGCTGAATATATTAACCTCTGCAGGACTTACTAGAAGGCAATGCTTTTCCTCCAGAATCTAGAAGGAAGAAGAATTTAAAAGGAAAAAAACCTCAAACAACATCACCAATTTACATGGCCACATCAGAAGCTTCTATTTAAACTGACTTTCTAAGTGGTAAATTTTACATTGGAATCCTGGTATTTATTAACTTAAAAATGCTTAAAGGCACAGAAAAAAGTTTATGTTTGAGTCATTATTACTCATTTAGAGACCAGCTTCTCTCTCAAGAGACTATACATCTTTGACAAGGGTTATACATGCAAACATGGCATTTCCTTTAGGAACAAGAACATTCCCTGACAACGTCTTGGGTAGCCTTAATAAGCTAATGATTCGGATATTTTACTGTTAGCTTGGTTCCAGAAGATATGTTTATATTTCAGTGAGCCAAACATCTAAGCATTTGGCATCTCTGGTTTGGAGTTATTCTAAATCCAAAGGAAAGGTCTTACACATGGATGGGATGGTTGGAATGAGGTGATGTTGAAGTCTCTGGAGTTATGACCTGTGCACAGATGCACAGGGATGTAAATGTGTTGTATGGATGTCTTCAGACACATTGATATTAATGGATTTGTAGAAAAGGATGCTGAAGATGAAGCATATAATTCAGGTAGAGTAATTCAGTACTCTAGTTCAGGTGTAGATCACTGAAGTGATGAATTGCATCATTTTTCATTAAAAAAGTGAGATAAGACAAGAGCAGTTTGGTTTGCTGTGCTTCAACTGTAAAATGTCTCATAAAATATTTTTTTAATTGACCATCTTAAAAGACAGAGACTTTGTAGACAGTTGGTAATGATACAAAATAAGGAGGTTAATAACTTAATTCACACTGAAGCTCATGTTGTCACAGGCATATTAAGACTTTCTGGACTCATGGTAAATATTGCCAAGGTCACAGAAAGACAATATATTTCCTCATTTCTGGAAGGGTTGTTGACTATACAAGTAATTATTTTTGACTGTTTTTACAGGGGCAGTTGAACATCTCTTGAATGTATCTCTTCTCTCCTGATCTTTGCCATCTTGTTTAAATATGATTAGTGGTTGAAACTGCAGTTTGAATATGAAACTGCAGTTTGAATATCAGATACTGAACTGGAATAGCTGAGAATACATGGTTAAGAGGTGCTTGTATCTTTGGGTTTAGATGGGAACAAGGTGAAAATCTTCAACTCCGATGTGATTTGCTACAGAATTTAACACCTTGTTCCTGTACTAGGTTCAATACCTGACACCTGATGGGAAAGCATCACAGCAAGCTGAAAGCAGCAGGAGTCTCTTGGAGTGCATTAGGGATAACCTAATCCAGAAAAGCCCAATGAGAGGAAATGTTTTGCTGGACCTGTTGCTCACCAACTCAGAGCAACTTAAAGGAGAAGTCCGTGATCATGGTAGCCTGAGTGCAGTGATCATGCCCTGGTGAAAATAATGATCTCAAGGGATACAGGCCAGGCAAAAAGTAAAGTCAAAATCTTAAAACTTCCAATAGTAAACTTTCAGTTCTTTAAGGGAGGAGTAGCTGGGAGCCCTCAGGAAACTGCCCTCTGGTAGGAAGCAGTAGAAGACAGTTGTCAACTATTTAAAGATATTCTTCTTAGAGCATAGGAGTTCTCACTTCCTATTTGCAAGAAATCAGGCAAGGATGGCAGGACATCAGCATGCCTGATTAAGGTGCTCCTGGTCAAATTGAAATATGAGGAAAATGCATCCACAATGGAAGGAGGTATGCATCTTGGGAATAATATAGGGATACTCTTCATGAGCATAGGGATGAAATCAGCCACAGCTGGAGCTAAAATTATCAAGATTTGTGATGAATAATAACAAGGGCTTCTTAAGTATCTTAGTCAGAAAAGAAGAACAAAAGCGATTCTACTCCACAGGTAAATGAGACAGGAAATCTGATGACAACTGACATAGAGAAGGCTGAGAACTCTTTTCCCTAGTTTTCACTGATAATTGCCCTTCCCATATCCCTTGAGTCCCTGCATCTCAGGGCATGGACTAGGGGAATGAAGTCCCACCTATCATAGGAAAAGATCAGATTTGTGACCATCTGAGACACCTGACCATAGGACCCAATGAGAGGCAGCCCAGGGTCTTGAAGGAACTCAGATAGGTAGTCACTAAGCTGCTTTCCAAGATATTTGAAAGTCATTGATTAAATGCAAGAGATAGTAGGTAAAAGAAATATTGTAAAGTTTAAAATAAATGAAAAGAATTAATATTAATTTTTAAAAAGTAAATTGGGACTTAATTATTATTAATTGATATAATATATATATATAATTATCTATAAATAGATACTTTAATTATAAGGAACAAAACTTCTCAGATTATATAAATAGAGAAAGAATTTGAATTAGACAGCAAGTCCATAATGAATATTTCAAAAGCTAGTGTTCAAAATAAAAATATTTATGTTTCTATTAAGTACAAATTTCAGAAGTGTACTAATGGTATAAAGGAAGAGAATTGACATTAACACTACTAAAATGGGTAAATAAAAGCAGTATCTTGATACATTTTATTTAATTAGAGCTATGAAAATAGATTAAAATGTACATTGAGATTAATAAAATCCAATGCTTTTTTTTGATAGCACTTAAATGTTATTTTTTTATTGTTAGAGAAGAAACGCTAACATTTTCTTTAAATGAATATTGTCTGAGATATACTAAAACTATTTTGTTGAGTTTACTGATCAAGAAAGAATATTTATAACTTCTGCAAGTCTGTCTTAAGTCATTATGATTCTTACATCCCTGGCAATTTGCAAAAAATCCCAAAGCAAATAAAACCCCCTCACACCTAGAGCTTGGTTTAGAATTAAGTAGATGTACTTTATCACATATTTTTGAGGGAAATTGAAATAAAATAGTAGTTTGTATGACAGCATAAAATATGCAGGGAAACAGGAATAGAACAAGAGAGTGTTGTTCTGACTTTCTAAATAACTAATTTACTGAGAAATATGGCATTTGCAGTGGCTAGGAAATTAGTAGCTCTGGTGATGACCAGACACAGAGTGGATCAATGTTTGTTGTGGTTTTCACTTTTGCTTGAGATTATCTCTGTTTTCTGTATGGAAAGAGCCTCTAAAGGCTAACCCTGCCTGTCTAGTCCAGGCACATAAATGAGCTGCTCAGAAGCTTTTTCAGAAGCCTTTGTGAGTACTTGCCTCCTTCTGTTGTCTGTGAGAGTAACGTAGAGTGCTAAATTTAGAAGGACTGATTTTACCAAATGACTAATTTTAAGCATAAACCAGGCAGGTCCATCAGACTGACAGATCCCATCTTCCATGGTTTTTTCCAAAGCAGTTGTTAATATGCATGCATTTAACTAGGTTGTCTGGAGATTTTGTGATACCTACAAATACTGCATGGAGAAAAAGAGGAAGATCCAGATTCACAGAATGGATAAGGTTAGAACTGACCACATTGGGTCATCTGGTTCATCCTTCCTGCTCATGTAGGGTCAGCTTAGACAAAATTGCATAAAATTGCATCCAGAAGTTTCTAATATCTCCAGAGAGGGACACCCCACAATTTCTGGGCAATCTGTTCCAGGGTTTGATCACCGGCACAGTAAAATTCTTCCTCATATTTAGGTGAAATTTCCTGTGTATCAATTTCTGCCCATTGCATTTTGTTCTTTTGCTTGGCACCATGGAGGAGAATCTGGCTGCATCCTCTTGACACCCTCTCTCATTATACCTGATGAGGTACCCTCTCAGTCATCTCTTCTCAAGACTGAAGGCCCAGTTCCCTCAGCCTTTCCTTGTATAAGAGATGCTCCAATCTCTTAATCATCTTTGTTGCCCTCTGCTGAATCTACCCCTGGAATTGCCATGTCTCTCTTGCACTGAGGAGCCCAGGACTGGACACAACACTCCAGATGTGGCCTCACCAGGGCTGAGAAGAGGGGCAGGATCACCTCCCTTGACCTGCTGGCAATGATCTTCCTAATGCTCAAGCCTTTGTTGAATTTCAGGCAGTTCTCTGCCCATCTCTCCAAACCTGTTGAGGTCGTTCTGAAGGGCTGCACAGCACTCTGGGGTATTGGTGACTTCTCCCAGATTTGTGTCATCAGTGAATTTGCTGAGGAGGCATCTGCCCCTTCGTCCAAGTCATGGATGAATAAGTTAAACAACAGTGGGCCCAGTCTTGAACCCTGGGGGACAGCACCAGTGACAGGCATCCAACCCGTCCCTGTGACACTGATCACAACCCTCTGTGATCTGTCGTTCAGCCACTTCTCAACCCACCTCCCTGTCCACTCCCCCAGCTCACACTTCCTGAGTTTGCCTATGAGGATGTTGTGAGAGACAGCGTTGAAAGCCTTCTGAAGTCAAGGTAGACAATATCCACTGCTCTCCCCTCGTCCATCCCCTCGTGCTCCTTCTTGCTCCTTTTGAAGACTGGGATGACATTTGCTTTCTTCCAGTCCTCAGGCACCTCTCCTGATCACCACAACCTTTCCAAGATGATCCTGAGTGGCCTCACTAAGGTGTCCTCCAGTTCTCTCAGCGCTCGTGGATGCACCCCATCAGGGCCCATGGATCTGTGGCTGTCAAGCCTACCTAGATGTTCCCTAACCCAATCCTCCTTGGCCATGGGAAGGTCTTCCCTCCAACATTCCTCTACCCTTTTCTCTTGGGTTAGAGACTCCTGAGGGCTGGACTGGTCAGTGCAGACCAATGCTAAGAAGGTGTTCTGTACCTCTGCCTTCTCTGTGTCCTCTGTTACCGGGGTCTACCCTTCATTTAGTAACAGACCCACATTATCCTATGTTTTCCTTTTCTTACTGATGTATTTGAAGTAGGCCTCATTTTTCTTGGCATCCTTGGTCAGATTTAATTACAGACGGATTCCTTTCCCTTAGATTCAAATGATTTAGCGGCTGCAGAATGAAAAAAGCTATTAAGGTATGCCTACTCCTTACTACTTTCTCATAAGGTACTCATGGTAAATTAGAGGACAATACTGATGAGCACCAAAAATTAATTAGAACAAAAGGCTAATTGAGCATCATCAAATTCTGCTAGAAGTAAATCAAGTGCCAACATTGTTGTCATCTTGAAAATTAAGTGAGGTGGCTGTGTAGTAGATGTAAAGTCTAAGTGTTTAAGACAAAAGGATCATTAGTATTAATGCCTATCATTTATTTTGCATATGTAGTAAAATATCACTCTCAGGATGAGGGTCCCATTTACTTGGTAAAGTACAGGTACAGATACAAATGAAAATCTAATTGCTGATGTAAAGACATTTTGGATGTAGGCCAACAGGAATGCTAGGAAAAACCTCAATCAAGTCCCAAAATTTTACTCATGTGAGTAGTCCTGGAGACACTGAAGGGGTGATTCATCAACAGAAGGAATCAAGAGAAAAGTATATGGAGAACTGAAGCATAATATAGAGAAAAAGACAAGTTGAGGGTCATAACCAACAGGAAGAAACTGAGGGCAGAGGCCAAAGAAGCTTATTTCAGAAAGAGTAAACCTTCTCTTTACCTACCATGCACTCATATCTGGAAATGAAATGTAACATGGCCTGTGTGTGGGCTACCCTAAGGACTGATCTTTCAAATCATTCAGGTCTCCACTGAGTTATGAGCAGCTCTGGAAACACAGAATAATGCAGATGAATAATGCAGATGAAAAGGGTCATCTGGTCCAGCACCCTACTCAAAACAATGATGATTTCAAAGGTAGAGCAGATTGATAGAGACTTCTCCAGCTGAGTTGTACATGTAATGGTGTGTCCTTTTCATCACTCACCTTGGAACTGGTGTTTCCTTACACCCAGTGGGAAACTCCCTTCATGAAGCATGTGTCCTTTGCCTCTCTTCCTTTAGCTGTGCAACAAGGGACATTTAGATCCCTTTACTCCTTGATAACTGGAGATGGTAATGACACGTCTCCAAAGCTGTCTCTTATCCAGACCTGCCAAGCCTGGCTCACACAGCCTCTCCTTTTTCTCACAAAATTTGGACAGGATGATCTTTGAAGATCCCTTCCAACCTGGGCTGTTCTATGATTCCTCATGACATACGTGTTCCAGCCCCACCACTGAAGTTACACTGATATATCCAAGTCTTTTTTTAACTCTTTATAAACTTGTTTCAGTATAGTCTTTTGTATCTACTTAACTCCTTGCAACAAAGGGCTGTGCAAGAATGAAGCCTCACAAAAGACCATATGGAAATGAAAATGTAGCAATATTCTTGCATCATAATTATGTGTGACATTCAGCAGCAGAAAAGAGAAAAAAAAAAAAAAGGCTGGGCCACCTTAATTTAACATGAAACCTGGAGTCTCTGAAGAGAGAAAGGTGAAATATACAAGTAAATCCAGTTATGGGACTTGTACCTCCAGAAGTTGGAGTAAATTTCTGACTTTTCACTTAAGTAGGAACCCCCATTTGTTCACAGCATTACAGAATCATCAAGGTTGAAAGAGACCTTTAAGATCATCTAGTCCAACCATCAACCCGGCATTGCCATAATCACCCTGAAAACTATATGATGCCACATTCAGATGCCTCTTGAACAGTTCCTGAATGCGACGCCACCACCTGCCTGGCAACTTATTCCAATGCCTAACCAGTCTTTCAGTGAAAAAAAAGTTCTAATATCTGTACAATTTTTTCTAATATCTGTTCATGTTCAAGTTTATTATTGGCTACTCACAGATACAAAAATGAAAAAATGAGAGTGCAATTGCATACATAAAGAAAATATATTGGGAAGGTGACAGTTTCAAGTACTTGAAAGTCAGGAAATGTCATTTCCAGTAGTAACATTATCTCAGCCATACTGTTTATTTTATGACATACCTTATATTTTACCACACTTAAAAGTAAGACCTATACTTACAAAGAAAAGCAGGAATATAAAAGACTGCACTAAGAAGGTAACCTTTTCTGTATTCCGGTTTTTTAAAGCTTAAAAAGTTAACTTTAATATGTGACTTATTTAAGTTTCTGTCCTTAATATCCATTAAAAAAAAAAAAAGAAAATAAAAAGAAAGTACAAGAGAAAGTCATTTCCCAAGTTTCAAACATTTCTGCTGCAGATATAGATGGCGGCTGTCTTCCTGTAAGTGTACAGTTTTTGTAACTCTGTTAAAAAAGTAATATTCAGAAAATAGAATTTTTAAGAAATAAAATCTCTACCAGGTGAAAAAGGCATACCCAGTTTTATACAACCATATAGGTTATATTGATAAATACTAAAATCCTAGCCAACGTATTGGTATTGAAAACAATTTGAAATGATGGAGGAAATTCGGAGAAATGTGGTGCAACAGAAATGTTCTGTGAGTACCTTAAAAAATTAAGCAGAACAATCTAATTCACTACAAATTTCATTTAAGTTGGCTGATCACAGCATAAATCATGAATAGTATAGGTAGAGATGCAATTAGGAAGGAGGTAAAAGTTAGTAGCTTAATGGAGAGTCAAGGTGGCTTTGCATAAAAAAGGTCATGCATGTCACACAAATCTAACACAATTGTCTGATAAGGTTTCAATCTTGTTTGACCAACATCATTGAATTTTTGAATAGGCCTCTAAAATATTTTCCTATATTCACTATACAAAGCAAATTCATTAAACATTTAGCAAGTGATATATCAAAAAAAGTTATTATAGATGTAGAATAAATAATTTGGTAATTCGAGTCCTGAAAGGAGCTGCAACAGAATTATTCTTGACTTAGACCTATTCAGTATCTTTACTAGTTATCCAGAAATAAATAAAAAGCTGTTGCTGGTGAAGTCTGCAGATAATTTGAACTTCAGTGGCATGTTAAATAACAGAGAGAAATTCTAGCAATAGGTGTGTATTGTACACTCAGGCTCACATAGCATAAGTGCTTTCCAGTTAAATGAAAGGTGATGCATTTGGGAAAACAGAAAGGTAGTTCACATTTTTAGGATGAGGGAGTCTTTTCTGAAAAAGCAAAAAAAACCCCCAAACCCCGCCATAAATCAGTGCATTGAAGAAGGACATAGTTGGCAAGATAGAGAACCTGCAAAATATGAAGCCTTAAAAGACTGACACAATCCTAAGAAGTGAAAGCAGAGGAGTCTAGTGCAATTTTTCCCACTTGTAGATTAAATATTTAAATACTGACTCCAGTATGTAGTTTTCACTTCAGAAAGAAGTGAAAAGGAAACAGTAAGAATGACTGACAATCTAGAAAATCTAGTATCTACTACAAAGGTTGCCATAAGCCTAGTAGAAAGGGAGTTTAGCCTAGACATACAGTGTTCAGGTATTTAAACATGTAATGAATAGTCTTTGATAATTGAGGAACATTTTTAAGCCTCACAGATTTTATTTTTTGTTGCAAGTATAAATTTATAATTGGAATATTGGACTTCTGTTCTTGTCTGACAAGCCTGTATTTTCTACCATGTGCCATTCAAGCCTGAGCTCAGAGTGACAAATAATGGTTTCAAAGGATGAAACCACTTGTAGACAGGGAGGGGGATTAGATTTGTTTTAGATTTTTTTCTTACTTATCTCAATTTCTCTGGTTTTATGCTTATACCAATAATCGTACTACTTAAGAAATTTCTGTATGAGAACAAGAACTGTTAGTGGATTTACAGTGTGATTTATAGCCTTATTTTTCTTTGAACAGATTGAACAGGTGTTTGTTTTGTTTTGTAGGGGAGTTTTGTATTTTTGTTTGTTTGTTTGTTTCTATGTCATTCTTGCCTATTAGCAATTATCAGTCAGAGGAGAGTTCTACATGTTTTGGTCATGAGAGTTCATTTAATGTCTGGAATGGGACAGCCTTTAGTGAAATATGGTATTTTGACACTTCTGAGTTCAAATGTGTTCTTGAAATCCAGGAAAGAAGTCTATTAGGATTGAACAGTAGAATATGGAAGAAATAAATTTTAAATGTACATTTGAATATTTTTCCAATTCTTATGTCATTATACCAGATTTGTACAAATTTACAGCCACTACATTTGGATGTTCTTTTTAGGTTTTTTTCCATTGTTCAGAATGTTCTGTTTAAATTGTTAGCTTTAAAATGGTGTAGCCAGCTCAGGAGACACTCTTTAATTCAAAGAAAACTACAAAAATGACTGAACAGTATTATGGAATGAAATGAAAGGAAGTAACTATTAAGGGGTGAAGGAGGTGTTATTGATGTTGAAAATGAAATGGAGACCCTTTTCCAAAGACTTCTTAAAAGAACTGTCCTTGTAGCACCTTCCTGCTATTTCTCCCTTTCTCCAAAGATTTTGTAGGCAAAACCTTGTATTGTAGGTGTTTTTCTACCCATGAAATATTCATCAGCTCTGCAGTCTTCACTTAAAGGATGGAGCTAATAAAAGAAAAATACTTTGGATAGTCTTATAAGAAGAAATTTACTGTTGCCTAACTTCAAAAATTAGATGCGTTTGAGAAAGAGGGCCATGTTACAGTCTTTAATCTATTAGCTCTCTCCCTATAAATCTGCAGCTAATGATGTAATGTGTAACATGAAAATCATATTGGATTTATATTCACCTCCATTAGGAATAAGACCTTTTCTCATTTGGAGCAACATGGGTACTATATTTTTTTACTTGAAATGGGGCAGTCAAAACAGAGTAGCATCTGAATCGAAGGGACAATGACTGATGACAATTTTAGAAATAGTCTGTCAGGGAGTTGTTGATAATTTGAAATGGATTAAAATTTTGTGTGAAGAATCTTGTGTAAAACCCTTGCCTACTGATGAAACATGGAGTCAGATAGGGTGAAATGCACCAAATATCTTTGTTTCGCCTTCATAATTGTTAAAATAATAATGCTAAATCCCCCCAAATAAACCAATAAGTATCATATTTGTAAAATGTGTTTATTTAATTGGAAGTGATTGTTTTCTGAAATGTCTCTAACTGATGATAAAAAATGAAGCAAAATACTGTTGACTCAGAATGTGATATTCAGTGCAAATTTTATTTGATTTTCAGAAAAAAACCTCCACTGAGATCACACAAACCATGAAAATTTTCTGTCTTTTTGATGCTTTTCAGAACCACTAGAAAACAAAAACATTCATTATTCACAAAATTGTTCTGAGTACCTCTCATTTCCTTGGGTGTCAGCGTCAAGAGTGGCATCAGACACAGAAATGAATACATGAAGGCTATAACTGCATTTTCTTTTGTCACAGAATCACAGAATATTCTGAATTGGAAGGGACCCACAAGGATCATAGAGTCCGACTCCTATGTGAACGGCCTGTATGGGAATTGAAACCGTGACCTTGGCATTAACGGCACTGCGCTCTGACCAACTCATCTCACCGCCCCCAGGAGCTTCCCGACTCTAACAGAAAGAATGTTCATAGGGAAAATCGTTGTGGCCCAAGTCAGGTGAGATTGTCAAGGCATGGGTAGTGACTAAGATGCAGAAGTACAGAGCCTGTATGCAAGTCATCATCCTATGAAAGATCCTTCCAAGTTTGCAGGAGGGCAGGACTAAAGATTCCCTACCTGCAGAACAATGAGTAATTGGGAGCAGAGCCCTGCAGTGGTATTTAATGGGGTACTTCTTCAGAACTTAGCTTTTAACTTGGAAAAGATGACACAAGAAGTAGGAGTTGGGCATGTGAATATAGCATTCAGGGAAAACAAAGTCTAATTTCTCACTGAATTGTGCGGGATGGCTTCCACGTGATTTCTTTCACCAAGGTCTTTTGAGAAAGGTTAGATAATCTAGCACAGATTATCACAGATCATCAAATTAATTTTAATGTAATTCAGACCTTTCATGAAATGGTACATGTTTTTTCATAAACTAAAAATGAAAAAGAATCACTGCAAAACCTAATGAAAGGACAAATAAATGACAATTGAAAAAAGAATAAAGTTTAATTAAAAAAAAAAAATTTAAATCTCACACTGATTTTGAAACTACTTCCGGTTACTTTTGAAACCACAGTTTTGTTGTCTAACTCTGAACAGATGCCAAGAGATCAGGCTGAGCCACCTGTTTCATGATGCATTTTGGTGATTGATTCTGATGCCTCATTGCAGAACAACCTAAAAATCGTGTCATAGAGATGAATGAAGAGTATGGGGCATTTGAAATGCAGTTCCCCTAGAACACCTCAATGACATTTGTAAATCACTCCATGCACTTTGGTGTTCAGATTTAAGGTTCCTTTATGCCGTTTGTGATGGGTATTAAAAATATCTACATGAACAAGAAAAAAACCCAACTAATTTCTTCATTAATGTAGTAAGATCCTTAGGTAATTTGTGAGATGATGTTTTAAATCTGTTTTAAGCCTGCCTGTCCCATACTGTTGAATACCTCAGAAGAAAGGCTTGCCTGAAGGAAAATAATACTGAGCGTACTCAGAATATAAAATGACATGAGTAGGTGGAGAGAAACATCAAGATAGCATGTTTTGCTAAAATGCGTGTGGCTACTGTGGGTAACCTCTCTGCAAACTCTATTTTGGTCTACTATTAAGGCAGGAACCTCTTGCTGACCAAATGTTGGTCAGGTTAGGTATGACAAATCTTCAGGTCAGTATGACTTTCCCATTCTTCTCACTAAATACAGAAAAAACCTCAAAGACATGCTTTCAGTAGACAGTTGCCTTCACAGGGTTTCAGTTCAGTGAAGGGAATGCCACCTACTTCTCTGTTGATGTAGACTAGAAGTTTTGGTTTTCAATATTTCATTTTGGAAAGGTGGTTTAATCTATCTTTTTGTAAAAGATTGAAATGAAAACCACTTTGACTTGACTCAGACATTTGATTTGGGTTTAAATATCATTTATGTATATAGCTATCTAGCTTTAGTAAATTATAGGGTTTTTTTAACTCAGGAAATTTTGTGAGAATAGCCTTGATCTTTTCAACTTCTTTCAGACTGCTTAGAAGGAATTCAGAAATTCTTGCCATCTTTCCTATAATGCATTCAAATCTCTAGCCATGAAACAGCAGGAATTGCCATGACTTCTACTGAGTTGTAGGAGACAGGAAATTCAGGTATCAGAGCCTGAAATGTTGTTACATAGGTTACTAAAAGGTGCCTTCCAGGACTTTCAGTAGTCTTTGAAAAACAGGAAAAGAATAACTTTTCATTTGGTTTGCTGACATCACACTATTGAAGCACGACACTGCTTTTCTCTTCCCCAGTTCCTCACCCCCTCACCGAATAGTGTACTTTGGTCTCTCCCCATGCCACCGCCTGACGGCTGGGATTTGGTAATCCTCTGTGGAGGGTAAGCAGCACCTGCTACGGACAGTCCTCAGCCCATGGCTGTGGGGTCTGCATCTCTTCTGTCCTTGGACACAGGCTAACTCTTGAGGAGACAGGAAGATGTGCTTGGGATGATGGGGTGGTTCTAGACTGGCAAATAGGAACAGAGAGAATTAGGGAACATATAAACCATTAGGCTGCCTGAGCTCAGGCAAGGTTTTGGCTTGGAGCTGAAGATTTTGAACACCACAGCTAAGGTTCTGACCCAGGTATTTCTGCCGTGCATGATCAGAGCAAGGTTTAATCTCACCATAAATCCGAATTTTCAAGTTAAAAATTTTCAATCGTTTTCCAGATCAAGAATAACACAGTAAGACTCAAGCAAGAACATAAATGTCTGTTATTTGCAAATCCTTCTAAAGTGACAGAAGAAACCTTAGATGGAAATTATTGTGAATTGTTGACCAAAAAAAATTAGAATTGTGAAAATTTACCTCTGTGAGAAAACTACAGAATTAAAATAATAAAGTATAAAAAATCAGAACAAAACAAACAAATGTTCCTTGGGTCATGTAATGCGCATCAAAAGGAAAATACCCCATATTTTACAGTTCATCCGATAAAATTATGCTTTCAATAAATATCTTTGTAACTACATATCTTAGCAAACACTAGGAAAATGAAGTCTTTTGCTAAAATATGTCCCACTTTAGAAACCCCACCACCACTCCCTCGTGCCCTGAAAAAGCCCCCAAATACCACTAGTGGGCTTTTAATTCTCCCTGTTCCTTTTTTTTGTGTTCTTCTGTATTTGTCAAGGTAAATTGTCCTCTGAAGTCACTGTGCAGGATGTGCTACTTTTCAGAAGAACAGCAGTTGTATGTAGTGGATGATAAGGCAGAGCGCATGCAGTTATTTCATATTAAAAAAATCATGATTGTATAGCACCACGATAGGCTTCTTAGTATAGAAAGTGTTAGCATGTGTCATTAAAAGAATGAACAAGCTTTTGATTTTAATTGTAATTGTAATCCTCTCCACTGAAGCCTCAAATTCATCGTCTGAAAACTAGTGGAGATGTGAGTTTTCACTGCAGCCACTTTACGTCTGAGATACATTAAAAGGTGTAATCCAGCTGAAATGCAAATCACTGTTCTTGAAAACAAATTAAAATGAAAATAACAGGGCAGCATACTAGCAGTAAAGCATCCGAGAGCCCATCTGAGGCGGTTTTCTTTCAGATCCAAATTTCAGCAGCCCAGTTATCACAGGTAATAGGGTGCTGCTAAGGCAGGTTGATTACAAGGCTAGGGTAAACAATCCTTTTAAATGCAGTGCCTCAATAGACGTGCACATACAACATTAATCAACTGAATTCAGATAGAGCCACAAAGGGAAGTGGTGGGGCAGCCACTGTTTCTTCAGCTCACAGAGTAAGTGGCTGAAGTTCAGTGCTCACTTGCCACAGAGGTGTTTTCCATTGCTTCATAATCAGTATTAATTTGCAGGAAATTTTAATTCTTAGCCCTGTGGAAATCAAGAAAATGACCCCTCTTGGAAAGGGGTGCTGTTTCATGGTTCAAGGTATAGAAATTTTCCCTGTGACAGAGCTGGCCTTTGGTTTATGTGTTTGCTCAGCCTGCCAGGGCTGGATGAAGCACAGGATGATTTGGTGGGGCAAGTTCTGGCCAGACATGCAGGCTCACTCCTGGACCACCATGAAGCGTTAATCCAGGGAGAGGGCAATCCTCTCCCTGCTGAGGCCCTTCTCCCATAATAAACCCACCTTTCTGAATAAACACACACCTAGCCAGCCCAATTGCATTCGCAGCAGAGGCTTGTCGGGGTGTTTTTTCATATTACTGGTCTCCTTTTGAAAATTATCATAACTCTGTTTATTACACCTCTCAACCTCTTTCAAAGGTTCATGCATTTATAACATGTATTACCAAGAAATTGCCTCTATAACTGGAGATTTTCTTTAGAAAAGCTGCTGTAATGGGGTGAAGAGAATAAGCATCTCTTGGAAGGATGCTGCTGTGACAAGGGAAAGCAGGTAAGTTACAGAAAGAGCAAAGTGCAATAAATAGCTTCTATTTAAAAAATAAGTACAGTAATTTAAGTTTGCCTGAAGATAGCTTTAAATAATTCAACAAATGATAATAATGACATTCATTAAATGATAGCTAAGGAATATCTTATAGAGTAACTAACATCAATTCTGTGAGGGGCCACCTATGTTTAATCATCAAGCACGGCCATATTCAGCAATTCCATTTATTTTGGAGAATTTTAACTGAATACTTTAATTAAAGCATCTTGAACTCTTTTAGGACAAGGAATATCTTCTGTCACCTCACTAAATAAAAAGAGAGTATGTAAATATAGGAATTCTATAGAACTGAGCATAAAAAGTATTTTAAATTTGTTATACTTATAGAATGTCTGAAACCTTGTTGCTGGGACACCACAAAGTATTACTAACGGGGTCTGGGAACTTTCACATACAGGTTTCTGGTTAAAATTTAATCCCAACTGAATGATTTAAAATGTTTCTTCAGCATAGGATGGCAAATGAGATATTAACGTTTGGACCTAGTTCCCAGGAGATGTCTGTATCATTAAAAAAGCAGGGACATATTAGGAATATTTCTGGAAATTTGGAAAACTGGGTGGCAATGGATAATTCTTTGCACTTCTCTCCAGAATTTGATCCTCTGGCAGAGGATATTTACAACACTCAGAAAAAGAGTGAGTATATAATGTACACTTAGAAGTAGAACAGAAGACATGATATATTTGACCATATTGCACCCCATTTTTTCCACTTTTACTTGTCTTCACATATTTGTAATGTTTTTCATGGATCAGGCCTGTTTCACAGTAATATTGCACACAGATTTACACAGGAGTCTGCAGAGTGCAAATAAACGTGGGATTACAACTGCAGTACAAACATCATACACAAACTGGTTCAACACACAGCGAGTAAATTGTTATGAAAATTCATCAGCATGAATAGACTAACAGACATTTACTTAAAAAGCTTCTCTATTCTCTGTATGGGCTCACTATGGTCATCAGTACAGCCATTTCCCCTGGGCTACTTTGCCAATGTATGTGATCACCATTACTTACAGGGAATAGCTCTAGGAAAGTAAAGATAATTCACAGCACTTAGTTCTTGGATTTAATTCAACCTGTTCTAAGAGGGTGAAAAGTTCTTTTTTTTTTTTTTTTTTTTTGGATGATGGTTCTCAGGAGGAATATGGCAGGAATATTAACACACCAGTATTAACTCAGAGTGCTTTTCCTTTAAGATTGCAATCTAAACATTTTTAGCTTAAATATTTTTCAGTACTCTCCAATCCAGCCTAAATATAGCCTGTGACCTAGACTGAAGAGCTCCAGGGGCACACAATGATATTCATCACTTTGAGGATAAATAGAAACCCAACAGCATAAACCCCAAAATTTCCCTTTCAAACGTTGTAGGGACAGGTTTGTGAGATCAAGTATTGGGTTCCTCACTTGGAATTTCCATTCTAATGAGATAACATTGTATTCATGTGTGAAAGAATATACTTGCAGAAGTATAAGCTTCTAACCATGCCTCAGAGGAGCCAGACATATCTGAAAGGTAGAGAAGAAACTGTTGGAATGAAATACTTCTGACTTGAAAGACTGTACAAAAAAATCCTCCAAGCTTTTGAATATATAGATACTGAGAGGAGAAACAACATTATTCTTTTCCTTGAACTCCAGGGCCATCTAATGAAGGGTATTTATTGTTCCACTGTACAGTAACAGAAAATCTGTTATTATGAAAGCAATAGGGAACAAGTAATATGAGTAGTCCACATCCCTTTCACCTCTTGGGCTTCTCGGCTGCCCTGACATCTCCTCTTGAAGCTGCCATAAAAAGACTGTTTTCTTGATTTCCAGCCATGATTTTGCCTTGGAAGGGTGTTGCATGTCAAATATATACTAGTCAACAGGTTAAGGCTCTAGTGTCCAAAGAAGCACACACTCTAATAAATTGCAGATGTACTTCTAAGCTTTTAACTGGAATAATAAAAATAGAGATTTCATCATTCATTTTAAGCACAGCCTTTAAGGAGTTTCTGTAATAATATGGCCTATGATAAAATGATTAAGTTTCATTAGACAGTAAGAGAGATAGAAGGAATAGAAATATCACATATCTTGTTCTGTTAATTTTAAAATTACATACTTTCCCTGCCACTAGTAGAAAAAATAAATCAGATTACTTGAAAATTTCTTAAGACTCCAAAAACTTTGAGCTAGTATATAAGTGTCTACAAGAATACAATATGCTGATAATTGTACACAAAGAAAGAAGGATATGTATCTGACTGTGAGTTCAGCTCTGCTGTACAAAGGCAGCTCACAATACAGGCTTGTAACAAATTGGGCAATCCAAGATGCCATAGTCAAGAACTACATGAAACACAGGGATCATTTGTACACATGGAGCTGAAAAATACGGCTGTTGTTTTCGCTCAGAGATAATAATCATATCCCTGGGCTGCAGGATAAGGCTGCTTTCTTGGGTCACGGGCATTAAGAAACAACTCTCCCATTGTTAACCTTCCTGAAGAGAGGCTGCAAATGCAGAGTCCTACAGGAAACAAAGATGTGGAAATCATTTAGTGCAACCCTACACTTAGACAGGTGCCACTCTTAGTCTTTTTAATTGATCTAATTTGTTACTTATACCTGTAAATCACACTGTTATCATCTCTGAACAAGCAATGGAAACCAGAATTTGTCACTGACTAAAGATAGCAGACCAAGTCCTGAAATGGGCTGGTCATATAGACTTACTGGCTTAATTACACAACAGTACATTAGATTGAAATGAGATACTTAGAAAAATCCAAATTACATGCAGGCCTCTTGTTTCTTTATCCCACATTGACACAAAACACAGTTCAAATGCAACTGCTAGGAGTAAGTTATAGTCTTCTGAGAAAGACAGAGCCAGACACAGATCCAGGCCTGACACAGTCCAAGATTTTTGCAATAAGATTAATCTTATACTTATCTAAAGGTCTATGCTGCTTGCATGACACTCACATCCCAGAGCAGCTAGAATATCATGATGGGAACAGGAGTATCATGAAGGTGAACAGCTGGGAGCCTTCTCAGCAGGATAAATTCAGTTATTTGAGTGGGTAACATTCATAGGATTTAATTTGCTCTCCTTGGAATTACTCAGTTCTATATCAAGTCCCACATATAGTAAAAATCCACTTGAATAAAACCTAACTCACAACTTAATTTCTAGTACTTTAATCAGGTTACCCAGAGTCCAGATCACACTTGAGGGCCACCACTTAGACTTCTTACAGACAACCCTTGAATGTACTAGTGTGGAGAAACCATACTTCTTTAATTTTTTCCACCTCCTCCCAAGTCCAGAGAGATCTGATCTACTTTTGTTTTTCTAGCTACCTATGACAAAGCTAGTGGGCAGTCACAAGTTTCATGACAAACATTTCTCAGTTTCTGGATCCTGAAACCAAGTCTCAAGAAAATGGTAAACAGAATCATAGAATCACAGAATCATAGAAGTTCAAAGAGACCTCCAAGTTCATCAAATCCATCATTTGACCAAATATCACCATGCCAACTAAACCATGTCACGAAATGTCCTGTCTACTTTTTTTAACATTTTCAGGGGTGGTGGCTCCATCACTTCCCCAGGCAGCCTGTTCTCATCCTTACCCACTTTTTCATTGAAGAAATTTTTCCCAATATCCAACCAGAAACTTCCTTGATGCAGCTTATCACTATTTCATCTAGTCCAGTTGTTGATTGCCTGGAAGAAGAGACCAACATGCACCTCACCACAAACTCCTTTCAGATAGTTGTAGAGAACTATAAGGTCTCTCCTCGGCCACATTTTCTCAAGGCAAAACAACCCCAGCTCCCTCAGCCACTCCTCATAGGGCTAATGTTTCAGAACCTTTTCCAGCACTGTTGCCCTTCCCTGGACATGCTCCAGCATCTCAACGTCTTTCATATAGTAGGGGCCCAGAACTGGACACAGGATTCAAGGTGCGGCCTCACCAGTGCCGAGTACAGAGGGACAATCACTGCCCTGCTCCTGCTGGCCACACTGTGTCTGATACAGACCAGGATGCCCCTGGCCTTCTTGGCCACCTCGCCATAAAATGGCTCATGTTCAGCCACTGTTGACCAGCACTCCGAGGTCCTTTTCCACTGGGGAGTTTTCCAGACACTCTTGCCCCTGTTCTGTAGCAATGCTTGAGGTTGTTGTGACCCAAGTGCAGGACCCAGCACTTGGCCTTGTTGACGCTCATACAATTGGCCTGGACCCATTGATCCAGTCTGTCCAGATCCCTCTGCAGAGCCTTCCCAACCTCTAGAACATCAACACTCCTGCCCAGCTTGGTGTCATCTGCAGACTAACTGAGCATGCACTCAATCCTCTTGTCTAGATCATTGATAAAGATATTAAACAGGACTGGCCCCAAAACCGAACCCTGGGGAGCACCATTTCTGACTGGTCACCAGTTGGATGTAGCACCATTCACCACCACTCCCTGGGCCCAGTGATTCAGCCAGGATTTTACCCAGTACACCCAGTAAACCTGTCCAAGCAGTGAGCAACCAGCTTCTCCAGAAGAAAGATGTGGAAGACAGATGTGGAAGACAGTCTTTACTAAAGTCTAGGTATAATACATCCATAGCCTTTCCCTCATCTACTGGGTGGATCACCTGGTCATAAAAGGAGATCAAGTTGGTTAAGCAGGATCTGCCTTTCATGAACCTGTGCTGGCTGAACCTGATCTCCTGGCTGTCCAGGACCTGCCGTGTGGTAGTACCCAAGATAATCTGTTCCATAGCCCTTCCTGGCATTGAGGTAAGACTGACAATCATGTACTTCCCTGGATTCTCCTTGTAGATAGGTGTCACAGTGACTAGCTTCCAGTTGTCTGGGACCTCCCTGGTCAACCAGGACTGAGAATAAATGAAATAGAGTGCCTTGAGCTCTTCCACCAGGTGAGCTCTTCCACCAGGTTCCTCAACACCTTCAGGTGGATCCCATCTGGTCCCATTAACTTGTGAGTGTTTAGGTGGCACAACAGGTCACTAACTTCCTCTTGGGTTGCAGGGGGTCTATTCTGCTCCCTATCCCTGTCTACCAGCTTGGGTGCTGAGCACCCGGGGTATAACTGATCTTTATCTGTTAAAGACTGAGACAAAGAAGGCAATAAGTACCTCAGCCTTTTCCTCATCCTTAGTGGCAGTGTTCCCAACTGCATTCAATAAAGGATGGAGACTATCCTTAGCCCGCTTTTTGTTATTAATGTATTTGTAGAAACATTTTTGGCTGCCTTTTGCAACAGTGGACAGATTGAGTTCTAGTTAGGCTTTTGTCTTTCTAATTTTCTCTCTGCAGAGAAAATAGACTTCAATTTCCCTTCTTATCTTGAAGCTGATCTCAGATGCCTTTTAATAATTTGGGAGTAACTGTTCAGCTGTCTTGACCTTTGATATTATGTTATTGTTTCAGCCACAAACCTCCCAGACATTAGTGGTGCTACCCCCATGCTGTCATGTTTGCTGTATGGACAAATGGCCAGCCTCAGCTCTGACAGGCACACGATTCTCAGTGGTAGCTAAGATATCAGAGGCAAGGCAGCAAAGATGTGGAGTTAGTTCATGCCTGGCACCGACCTCATACAGGCAAGGGACCTAATGGCCTGAACACCTCTCACAATGTGGCTGATAGAAGAGTGTCCTTGTCCTAGCCAGCTTCTACTCAAATACAGAGCAGGTGGGGCTCAGAGCACAAGCTGGTCCTTGTAGCAATATTTACCTTATGATCTTTAAAACACTGCAGTTAATTAAGATTATCCTTTTATCCTAAAACCCCAAACCTCTGAGATATTGAAAGAACATAGGTATTGAAGGTGAGAAGATGTTAATGCAATTTGCAAGGACAACACAGGCAGTATTACTATCTAATCTGCTATTTCACAGTAATATGTATTTTTCTCAAGTCTATGTTCTGATGGTCATGATGGGATGTAGCCTTCAGATTTTGACAGAGATGATTATAAATTTCATAATTTTGGAATAAGACAAAAAAGGATGGTGCTTCTGTAAGATTTCTGTTAAATAATCTTTCACCTGACATGCTTTTTTCAAAATAAACTCTAATTGAATCAATGTAAGAAGATTTTTGAAGAGGGTACTCATAAAGACGTTAGTCCAGATAAAACAGGGACATGAATTTTAAAAGAATTTAAATTAAATGGTGGATGCTCTTATTTGGAAACAGTCTTAATTGAGTTTACTTTAATTCATGAAGCTATGTCATGTTAAAGACACCTTAAAATTCTGAAACACAATTTCCTGTGGAATTGATGTAGTTTAAGACTTCACTTTAGAAATGAATTCAGGTTAACTTTTCTCAAGTCTTCCCAAAAACCAAATTGCCACTCATGGTATGCAGTTAAGACTGAATATGAAACCTTGTAATATTTTTTTAAGGGATATAATAGTGGGTGTCATTTTTATTTCTCTTTAGGAACATATAAAAAGTTTAATGCTCTTAAGACATGACTGTGGCTTTTGAACAAAAATGAAGTGTTTGCATTTGGAAATCCTGTCTCCTAATCTGCATGGCAAATTCAGTTTGGGTGACTTTGTAGAATATAAGGAGAAATTGCCACCATTTTTTCTTAGCAGTAGAATAGAAATCAATTACATGAAAATTAAATTTCAGCTCCCCATGCTACATTAATTTTCAGTTTTATGACTCAACCCATCTTATTGGGACAATATTGTTGGCAGTTGTATTTAATTTAGCAATTTCAGCTTGCTTAATAGTTGAGCTTGCAGAAAAAAGCAGTTGGATGTTGATTGGCACTGCCAGTAAAAAAACTTATAGGAATTATAGAAGGTTAGACTTTTAAAATTTCCAAGAGAAAGTGACTAAGCATTTCTCCTGCAAAGAAAAAAAGTATATAATATCATCAATTCATAACAACAAAATAAATATTTTTACCAGACAGCCAGTGGTTATTCTAACATAAAAGAGCAAGCAATAAATTAGTAGCTTCTAAAATAGCTGTCAGAACACAGGTTTGGAACTTCAAAACATCAAAAAATGAACTAGAAAAGTGATATCTACCAAGAGGGCTGAACAATTCTACAGGTGCCAATAGAGCTTACAAGTCAACTTTTAGCATTGAGTTTTGATTTAAACACATATGTTTCATATAGATATTTTTATCCTGCTGAAGTATGCAAAGAAATTGAAGTATTACAAGGTTTCATTAGCTTTAACAGAGAAGCAACAGTTGGTTTAATGTGGCCTGTTTAGTCCTACTATTCCTTTTCCTAGCAGAACAGTAATAATAAAAAACTGAAATACAAGACTCAGTATTTTATTTGCTTGAAGTAGAAGAATGGACAAGGCTTTTTCTCCATAAAGCAGCTGCATGAGTAAGAGTTGTCTCTATCTTTTTTTGCTTTAAGATCTCATTGCGAAAACTGAGGTGGAAATTATTGTTGCCTGGCATTGTACTTCTGACTCCACAGCTACATTTTATGAGGCTTGTGTGCAATTAGCCAGTTCGTTATTTTATCCTAATTTTATAATAAATCACTTCACTCTTTTTCTCTCATCCATCATCAACTTATCTGCCCGCAAGTCAAAATGGTACCAATTATTAATCAAGGCCAGAGGCACCCGCTCCTGCATAGGAGCACCATGTTTCAACTGTCAGGTGGCATCCATCCCAGCCTTTCTTTGTCAGCAATAAAGAAAATGAAATTGGACTAATATGAATCTCATTTCTGCCCTGATTAAAGGCCTGCATTTTCCCTAGGCATTGCCTGACCAGGTCCTGACTTGTGAGATATTCAATGTTCTTGTAATGTCATTCGGACACAGCGCGCCTGTCTCCTTAGGTCATTGTTCTTCAGATTCACTTGTTTTACATGGAATATAGGCTAGAAAATCTAGACTTCCTTTGGGGTGTTAATTAAGAGGAGCATCCAAAATTAATCAGCAAATTCACTAGGGCGAAGGGGAGCTGTCTGAAGGCCTCGATATAAAATGCACTTCTAGTACAGGGAAATGAGCCTTCGGCTATTGACAAAGAAAAAACAAGTGCACAGACGGCAATCTGACATAAAAATTCATATACGTATACAATTTTACATTCATTTTCCTTGTCAGCTTGTCACCTTTAATTATAAAGGTTGATTCGCTATTTGGCAGATCTGGAAATTGTAAACGCTTGGCCATTTGAATATCATCATATGGTCAATGTCTTCAAAAAAGAATGGCACAGGAGCATACCAGGAAAGGAATGTTGTAAAATCCAAACTGAACTTCTCTGATGCTCACCTGGAAGGATTTTGCAGGTCTTAAGGAGAACTCTGAACTTGGCTATAAAAGTACACAGGTTATGACCATCCACAGTCAAAACACTGTATTGGCAAGTTGCTAGCCCCCACCCCTTTTTTACTTAGAGTAGTTTCTAATCTTCATTTCTTTAGTTCTTTTATCACTCACTCCATTCTAATGTTATTAGTGTTTGGTGTGAAGGATTTGCATAGACCTTCAGGCTACTAATGACCTTTATGTGGAAACAGCAAATTCTGTTTTGCCCACTGAAGAGAAGATGTAAAAAGATAAAAAATAAATGTTAAGTCCATATCATGCAGACACCTTAGAGAGAAGCTTTTTAGATAGTTAAAAATTTTAATCAAGTTTGCTTGTTTTCAGTAAACAATAATTTAGAACTGAGTTTTTGTAACTGGCTATAGGACTTTTTATTCATACCTTGAAGGAAGCCCATGAGCTCAGGTTTACCTGTTGTAAGTAATTTTTGTAGGTCCACCTTATTTACCTGTCTCTGTTTTTGTGCAGTTTTTCACAAGTTTGGAATGTCTTGAGCCTGTCATAATTCCAAACTAAGAACAGCCACATTGCTCAGTTTCAGGTATTGCTACTACTCCTCATGAATTCCCACAGATCTATAAAAAACAAAAAAATAAGTCTTAAAAATTCTACAGACTCATGCAGCAGCACACACTGAGGAACTTTAGCTTTTCAAATCTGTTCTGAACAGTCTGGTACAGAAAATGTTACTTGGACCACCTATTGACTCCTGACAAACTTAAAATGCAGGCAGGCAATTTGAAGACTTCAGACAAAGTAGATATTGTACTGATTTTTGAACGCTTATCTAATGTTATGGAACAGAAAACGTAGTGTAGGGCTACATATAATGAAACTTGGCACTGTCATGTCTACTTCAAGTAAGCGCTGCACAAAACCCAGAATATTCTGAACTGGAATGATACTCTACACTGCATCACATACTAATTTAAGATTCTGTTTCCCTTTTTTAAAAACTTTAAAAAACAGCTTTATCCCTAAATGGGTGTATTAAGTGAACCTTGTACCATTGACTTCTCAACTGCTGTATTTTTGAGGGTTTTTTCTATTGATAAAGGAAGACCATCAGGGGTATTGAATCCTCCTAGGAAACTTTTTTTCTTACTTGTTTTCACATGGTAATGAAAAGGAAATGCTCGTTAGTCACCTATACTGGCTGTCAGAGCAGTTGTACAAATACATAGGAGAATTGTTCTCATGCTGAGGATTACCAGCACTTCTATTTGTGACTGTGAAATATGATGGAGTTAGGCCAAAACTTGCAAGATTAAGTATTGTTATTTATACCTTTGCATCTACAGGAAAGCAGTCAGAACACTGCAGAGTACTTGCTACTCTTTTGTTTTAAATTAATGCCAGTCTCCTTAAAATCAATGATCACACGACATGAGACTTGATTCCACCTTAGGAGCTGTGTGATGTCTGCCATCTCAGACGAGAGACACAATCCTAGTTCTGTGATCTGCTATTCCTTGTCTCCAGCTAATTTTATTTTATAACTATAAGCATTATCTTTTATCTCCATTTCCTGCATCTCTTGTTCTGAGGAGAAGGTGTTATTCCATGGGATCTAATCAGGCAATCAGAAAGTCAGTAGATTTCCCAGCACCTGGTGAGCATGCTTGAGGCCTTGGTCTGCTATTTGTGCTCACTAAACGTAAATGTAAAACAAACAAAAAAATAGAAGTAAAGATAAACTCTTTATAGATGTTCCATCAGGAATTCAAAGAATTAATTACTAATCAAAATAAATCTCTTTACAAACTTTAGGTTTCCACTAAATGAACCAAAATTCCAATGGGAATAATTTTTATATCTACAAATAATCCCTGGTACAAAGATGGTGTTGTCTTCTTCCAAAACACCCTTATTCTGTCAGTGAGCAAAAGCAATCAAAACCACCAAAGATCTGAATGCCAGTAAAACTTAGAGAGAGATATTGAAATTAATTAACCAATAATTAATGCATAGTAAATTAAATTTTTTAGTAACTCAAGGCATTTCCCTAGCTATTTTTTCCTTACTTTTTTTTCAGGACTTCACAGGGTAATTTTGTTACAGTTTCACATAGCCAAATTCCCCAAGCTGCTACAGAAGAGATCTGTTCTGCAAGGACTGCAGTAACTCGTAGCCTCCCCGCAGTCGGGTGCCCAAAAGCGAGTGCCAGGCGAGGGATACCTGCCATCTACACACCGTGGTGGTGGGTGGGCTGTAATCACAGGGGATAGACATTACTCTTTCATTACCTACCTTTATATTTAAGAATTTTAATACCATGAGTCTGACACATTTATCATTCAAACTTTCTGCTAAAGAGAAGCCAGACAATATTTGCATCTCTCAGGATCTGTTTACAGTGTATAATTCATGCAGAAACAGGGCATTAGCTTTCTTCTTGCTTTAATATCAACTGATTGGTGGATTATTAAGTTAATATTAATCAATAGGAATTGATTTTATGCACTACTTAAAATGTTGTTCACATCAGAGTTTGTCCGTACCCTTTGGAGTTGCCATGTCAAAACTTGAAGTGAATGAAATTTTATTCCTGTTGTATCAGGGAATCCTTCTCAATGAGGGAAACTCCACATATTCTTCTGCACTGGGAAGACTTTGACGATGCAAGGAAGACTTGCCAGTTCATCCTTTAGACTCATGAGTGGAGATTGAGAAAAAGGACATTTCCCACTTGAAAACTTAAGTTTTAGGATTATATCATCACCTATCAGGAGGGAAAACCTGATTGGTGACAATGGCAGAACATTCCATGTTTGGGATGTTTGTTTGCACTCAACAGAAGTAATTTGGGGGCATAATTGGACATTTGTGAAGCATCAGGAGGTTGGATGTATATTTCAAATGTCAGGTGCTCCTCTGGTGGAGACCTGCTTCATAATATACAGGGACAACATAGCATCTTGGCCGATGTGAAGAGAGCAGTGAATGTTTAGTGCTGCCTCTCTGCAGCCCAAAATGCAGGGAGCTGTGCATCATAGGACAGGTGAGTTGTCAGTGTCAAACCAGTCACTGAAGTATTTGCAGTATTGTCTCCAAACTCTTGCTGTAAGACAGAAAATAAAAGATGGGCCTTTCTCAGCTGAAGGTATTTAGCAAAGCAGTTGCCTCAGAGCTGTTTTCAGTGGCTGAAGCAGTGACACCTCATTACATTACAGCACATTAAGCATATAGGAAGTTTCAGTCTCATCTGCCCTGGGATCTGCTCTGTGGTGAGTTGGCCTTGGATGGATGGCCACCAACCACTCTATCACTATTCTCAGCAGGATGGGCGGGGAGAAAAAAAGATGAAAAAACCCCCATGGGTCAGATAAAGGCGGTTTAATAAGGCAAAAGTAAAGGCTGCTCACAGAAACAAAGGAAAAAGGCTTTATTCTGTGCTTCTCATCATCAGGCAATGTCCAGCCACTTCCCAAGAAGTGGGGCTTCAGTGCACATAGCATTTGCTCTGGAAGACAAATGTAATAACTAGTCCTGCTCCTCACTCCCCCTACTATTCCCATCCCCTCTTTGCTTGTATTGCTGAGCAGACGTCCTATGGTATGAACTATCCCTTTGGTCAGTCTGGGTCTGCTGTCCAGGCTGTGTCCCTTCCCAAGACCTTTTCCACCCTGGTCTACTGGTGCAGAGAGAATTTTGGAGAGACAGCCCTGATGTGGAACACTGCTCAAGAGCAGCCAAAACACAAGTGTATTACCAACACCTTTCCAGCTACCAATACAAAGCTCAGCACTCTCTCAGTGAGAGCTGCTGTGGGGAAAATTAACTCCTTCTCAGTCAGATCCAATACACCCTGTAAATTTTTTTGGGGAATCTTGACTGACAGAATAGGCTGTGCTCTAGATTCTGTTGATACCCTTTTGTGATTATCAGTAAGAGACTTAACTTTGCTTTGGGTTGAGTCCAGGCTTTATACTTTCAGTTAGCTTTCTGCCTTTAGCAGGCAAGAAAGAGCCGAGGAAGAAGAGGGGGTGGGGGGTGGGTGTGAATAGATCCACAGAGAGCACCTTGTCTTGCAGAGCATAACTTTGGGACAGGACTGTGGTAAGCAGCCCCTGGTTCTACAACTAAAGTGCATCTGTGACAGAGGCGATAGAAGAAGTATTCAATTCCACAGCTACAAGACACTTGTGATTTCTGTGTGGAATTATCAGCCCTTTTCCACTGACAGACATCCGGATATATTTAAAATATCCAGTGCACCAACTTTAATATATATATATATATATATACATGTATATAAAAAATCTTCTTCATCCTTTCAAGAAAATGAATTTATAAAACCAGGTATTTTTCAGCATTCATTTTAAACACTATTTATTTCATTTTAAAACTGAGGATTAATCCAATTTTCTGAAATGTTTGATTTTGTTTGGACTTTAGTTTGAACCCTGATTTTCTTCTCTTTGTTCTGTTTTCAGCTTATGGTAAATGTCTGGCATCAAATGAATGAGCAACTGAGAAACTGTGGAGTAGCATATAGAACTATGCAGAGCAGTTAGATAAAATACCTGCCAATCCCATTTCATCTTTAAAAGATATACAGAATGATATGGTCTTACTTAGGTAACACTTCTATCACCCTGAAACTTGACTTCTAAATTTCACTCTTAAGTAATTAATGTTAAAGCAAACAGAAGATGACTGCAAGGACAAGCTCATCTCTGATATACACATGCTTTTTTGCAATTGTTTTCATCACACAAGATAGTTGCCCATACTGACTGACAGATGTGAGACCTTGAGATTATGGAAACATCAAAATATGTCAGATCCTACCAGCTCTTGGAAAATTTTAAAGCCACCACATTGACGTTATTAAGTATTACAGGGGGTTGTGTTGCTGGAATGAAATCAACAAAAACCAACCAAACAAACAACCCCCCCAAAAAACCCCTCAAAATGAAACAAAAAACCCAATCAAAACACCAAAATCCTGTAGGTGTTGAACCACAATTCGAATACAGTTAATGCCAGTCCTCGTGTAGTTAGAAAACTGCTTCACTATGTTGCAAGGAACAATTGCATATTCTGTCTTGAATTGCTTGAAGGAGATCTCCAAAAAAAGGTACAGAACAGAATAGTAGCATTTGCCTAAGGATTTGGGGATGGCGCAGTTCAAGAACTGACAGAAGGCTGTGGATACATCTTTACCACAGGGGAAAAGACAGTCAAGATGCTTGCTGGTGAACTTGCTCAGGTCTACAAGCAGAACATCTAAGTTTGAGGAGCGCCAGTCCTGAGCTAAGGATCACTGATGAGTTATGAGCTTCTTGACAAGACTTATCAGCTTGTCACAGGGCTATGATAACTCACTGAGACTGTCTCCAGAATGGCATTGTACAGAGGGTTCATGGTTTTGTGCTGCATGGATGGAAGAGGGATCCTCACTGCATTGGAAATCTCTCTTGAGATGCCACTGTAAAGTGACAGAATATTGCTGACCTCTGAAATTCACTTTCATGTATCCAAGGAATAACCCCTGGTAAATTTAACATGCCTGCAGACTTCAATATATATTATGATATATTTTCTCTAGTATGTTTCTGAAGGAAATGAACTGAAGGTGCTGGGATTGCTGAAGTGTCTGCAGCAGGCTGCTGAAGGGTTTTCAGTCTGACTCCTTGCTCTGGAGGGGGAGCTGCAGGACTTTGTTTCAAGAAAGTTAATGACTGCATACTACACTTTTCAGGAGGTTGCAAAGGGGTCAGAGAGTCACTTAAATGCCAAGAATTACTATACCCTGTATTCACCTATCTAGAAGGCTCTTTTAGGCTGCATCATATTCATATTTTGGTTTCCTCATGTAATTGTGTTTTGTTTTGTTGCATGGTTTAGTTTGGTTCCTGCAAATTAGATGTCCTCAAGATGGATTTGAGAGAAAAGTAAGTGAGGTTCTCCACTTCAGAGGTGGGTGGTACATTCCCTAATGCAGCCATAAGCATTTGGACATTGAGTGGGTGATTTTGAACTGCGTGTGCAATGAAGACATTCAGACCAGATCATACTAAACCTGGACTGAAGTGAAAACTTTCAACCACATAGCAAGATTTAGGGCATCAGCATTGACTGCTTTGATCTACTGATTTATCCTTATCATACTGAATTATTTGTTAATGTAGACACAGCCTTAATCCTCCTTTTCTAATCACATGTTAAGTTCACCATACACTGAAACGCATTATGACAGTGCTTCCCTATGTAATGCCGATAAACCTGGTTTCACTGTAATCAGTAAGAGTTCAGCCTTCCATTGTAGGGTGCCCACAGCAAGATTTTCCCACAGCAAGCTATAATTTAAAAAAAATAAAATTCCAGAAGTCTGAAAAATCTAGAAATCCATGCAATTTCAAAGAGCCACCTCCTGAAAAATAATGACGGAGACCTACTTTTCCTCACCAATCATAAAACTGATAATTTTTTTTTGGTGGAAAAAAAAAATGACCTCATTTAACGAGTTCACTGTTATCTGAAGATATTTTTCAAATTTAAGCTCATGGAAAGTCTCTGTGATATGGGTGACAAATCCAAAATGCTTATGGGTAATTCCATACAGACTTTTAAAGTAACACCACACACTACTTTTTTCTGAACAAGACAGAATCTCATATATTCTATTGTTTTTTTGAAAATATGTTCATTGTTCAGTGAATTGTGAAATAAAGAGGTATTGAGGAAAACAAAAATCCCATCAGTACTCCTGGAGAACAGATCACATTAAATATTGCCCTACCCACCTTTTCCAGCAATGCCTGGGAAAGGTGTGAGAAAATGTCAGTTTATTGATGTCTTTTTTCACATAAGTGTTTCATACCTTTTGCGTCTGATTCCATAGGAAGAGTTCATGTCTCAGAGCACATAGAACTTTAGTCCAAAGTGTCCAAAACAGAAGATATTATGAACAGCAAAAAGAGAAGGATATTTTAGATTACCCCATCTACTTCTCAGGTAGGGTGAGATTAAGCACTTGCACATCCTTCAGCTAATGGGATCTATCTTGTAAATCAGTTGGTGATCCAAATAAACATGACAGTGGTGAAACAACATCAGTAATTAAGAATTTAGTTCTAGCCAGGATTCCAGTATACATGTGAGTATCTCAGTTACCATTTTATAATGCTAAAAGTTACATTTATAAGCTACCAGGTGAAACTGGTAAAAATACAAATTACTGTGTTTCTATCTCAGGAAAATATTCTACTTTTTTTAGGTAGAATTCTCTTTTTGCTCCTTGTCCACATAGACATTTTTTGTGTCAGGATAAACAGAGCAATATTACAGACTGTCCCTAAGCTTATGAGCTGTTTCCTCAGTGACAGATGGGTAAAGCAAAGCTGAAGTAGTTAATGTGGATTTTTGTTAAGCAACAAAACCAGAACAAATATTTAATTAGTTACTTCCTTAAGTATTCTCCTATACAAAGAAAATGTGTATATGTACACTTCAATATGTAGATATATAAAAAAGTAGAACCCTGAAACTTTTTTTCCCCTTAATGCAGAGAAAAGCAGTCTTCCTGTAACACTGCCTGGTTTCAAATTTTGTTTCTTTTCCAGTCTAAACAATATTCGGAAAATGTTCAGTTGTACAAATTAACACCATCAAGATTTTTTTTTTTAAACCGAAGGTCTAATTTTAATGGTAATATTTCACCTATAAAAAGTGAGGATAACAAGTTTGTATTCATACAAAGGTGTTAATTAATGAAAGACAAACCTTTGCCAGTTATTGACACATTCCTCTGTAATCCTGTTATGTGGAACATTCTAATGAAGTCATAGTTTATTACTAATGATCTAGCTTTGTTTAAAAAAAAAAACCTGCGAGGGGGAGGGGGGGGTTGAAATAATTTATTTGCTTTGGTGTATTTTTTATCACAGCAGGTAAGAATGCTGCATTTTGACTGCCACATTGTATGCAGGATGAGGGGGTATGACCTCAGAAGCAGCAACGGAGAACTTGCTCTTTCACACTTCAGCACACACTGCTGTGAACCAGCACTTTCGTCATATTATCCGCCGCACCACAAAGCTGTCCGCTAATTATCTCTGAATACGAATTTTATTGAACCTTAATTTTCAGTAATGGGGCCTGATAGTTTGAGAAGAAAGACAAAAGAAGGGTCCCTTTGTTTTTCCCTCACAATAACCTTCTAGTGCTGGAGCTATGGCAGAACTCATTAAACTTGAACAATGAGTTGAAATATGATCGTGTTATTTTTGTCCCTGCCCCCAAATCAGGCTGGTCCTGTCTGCCAGCCTGTCCATCTGTCTAATGTTATGGGAAGAGGCGCGATTTTGTAGTGGACGCTGTTAAAACACATTCCCAAACCCCTACCAAATCACCAGAACATGAATCTGGGCAGAAATTTGATTCTTTTGTACATGTTTGGCATGATCTCATGGCAAGTTTAGCAGTGATTTGGATGCTTTAGAGTGGAGATTTAAAAACCCAGATTAAGCCAGGTTAGACGAAAGCTGATTTGTGTTTGAGGTGCACTGCCGGAAGAGATTCACACTAGCTAGAAATAGTGTTATTCATCCAAACTGTGAGTTAAAAATAACTAACACTAAAAAAAGATAGTATGTGCAGCTAATTTGTGAAAGAACTATAGGGTTCTGCTCAGCTGAGACCTGGTAGAAGTTTTCATACTGTCTTCGAAATCCAGACAGCACAAGGCATCTTCCACTAAGGAATGGGGCTCTTAAAAGTTTATTGACTTTGAATTTAGGGTGTTTGCTAGTTTTTCAGTCTTC
Source organism: Atrichornis clamosus (assembly GCA_013400975.1). Taxonomy (NCBI): domain Eukaryota; kingdom Metazoa; phylum Chordata; class Aves; order Passeriformes; family Menuridae; genus Atrichornis; species Atrichornis clamosus. The sequence continues at coordinate 35,371 of WBMZ01003642.1, read as the reverse complement.
ACTGAACATAGGGCTGAACAGTTGTGCTGTAGTTCGTATAATAAAATGCCTCAGGATATACCCTAATGCAGTTAAAATTAGAGGATTGCTGAAAACATAAATAACCCATTATATTGAAATGGACTTATTTATTTTCATGTTAAAAACAATGTACTTTCTTCCAGGATTGTCTTGTTAAGTCATTGCAATGGCAATTTGGATTGCTCATCAACACTTCTGTCCCTGCTGAACAGTGCTTACTTTCTGTGAGAACCGTCAGTGTGTTTCTGGAAGGTATCTTCCCATCAAGTCTTTAAGTACCTCTTCTGCCCCAAATATTGCTTCAGGTATATTTCATACAGTTCTGTGGGGATATATTTGTGGACAATTTACATGAAAAATTGAGGGATCAACAGCTGTTGTATCCAAGAAAAATCTTAATACTGTCCAATTTAAGATTCTCATGTGTACCTGGAAAGTCTCACACAGCCTAGTTTTTCCATTTTCTCTTAATTTTTGTAGAACATGCCACAGCCAAGCATATTGCAAGTTCTATGATTCTTTTCGTTTACGTTCAGCCTAAATTTCCTTTCCATTAAGTGCTACTCAATTATTCCTAAGTTAATGTCACCAATATAAAAACAGCTTGTATGTACAAACCAATCAAAGAATAAGTTTCTAACCAAAATAACATAAAGGCAGCCCCCTCCCCCATCTCTGTGCCCTCACAGAGAATTGACACACACACTGAGGCTCATAAACTCATGTCTAGCTAGCACTGGGAGTCTGCTGAACAAACTGCAGTTTTGGAGAGTGGAGAAACAGGTGATTGTTTTAGAGGGATTATAAATATTTATATATATTTATACTTTTATGTGTCTGTGCACAGACACCCATATCCACAAGCATGCACATATATATACATACTTCTATGAAGCCTCCAAACCACAAACTCATTTCATTTTGATTTAACCTATTGCATGAATTTTATTTTAACTTTCCATATCAAAACAAATAATCTATTCTGTTAATAGCATTGCTCTTTTTCTTATCCTGAGTATTTAAAGGCTGAAATTATGAGTAGCTTTACACTAACTCAATTTATAAAACTGAACATCTGGTTAACACAATGTGACTGTAAAGATTTTGTTTTTCAATGTATGAAAATATGTTCATTCTGCAAGCATTGTGTACTAGAATAGTCTGCATTTAATTGTAAAATAAAGCAAAACAAGATCAGAAAGGGAAAATATTTATTAACAGGCAGTAATTGAGTGCCCTTCAATGATATAATTTTCACAGACTTTTTACTTCATATAAAAAGTCTGATTCTTCTGTCGTTTTCACATTTGTCAGTCAGTAGCTATTACACCAAGCTCAGCAGAGAGACCAGTATTGAAACTGGCATAAGAAGATAAACATTGGGAACATAAAACTTCTAAATATAGCATTTGGTTGAACTTTCAAGCTGCTTTGGGGGAAGTTTGAGGATTTTTAATGATCTTGTTTTTTATTTAACTAATCCAGAAATCTCTTCTTGGTCTGCTAAATGAATGCCAATTTCATTCAGGTAGTTAATACTTCTCCTATTAATGTTATCTTTCTTTTAATTTTGACACAGTAAGTGAGCCATACGGGAAAATGTAAGTCTGGCATTTGAGAAAGAGTGAACTAAAAAATACCCTTGGTCTGTGATAAATGTGCACTGAAGACAATAATCCAAACAACAAAAATCATATTTATCATGGCTCCCTTAAAAGATTTTATTCATGCTTCATTTTTCATCTAAATAAAGCAGCGAGTGGAGAGTCTGTGCCCACCTGTGCATCTGCTCTTGGGGCTGGGCGTGTGACCCTGTTTGCCTGCTGGTGACAGCCGTCAGAAACGGTGCCCCTGACAGCGTACACAGCAATGTAATCTGTTTACTGGAACAGGCTCTGGGCTTCCACTGGGAATCCCTGGACGCAACTGGGAAAGAGTGAATATACAGTGCAGAGGAATGCACTGTATATTCAAATAGATGTATAGTGGATACCGTATGTTCCTTTCCAACAACCGCTACATTGCTGCATTAAAGTTCAAATTCCAAGCATTCAAGGATGTAAATATATTAAACAATGCATCTATTTGTGCAAAGCATTCTTTATCAGGGACATCCATGTGCTTTTAATCAGTTTCATGCTGAGTAAAAGCAAATTGTAAACTATGCATTAAAAGAAGGTTTGGTGAAAGTTATTTTTCCTCTATCTTCTGCATCCTAATTCAATGCTTCCCCTTGCTTTCAGTGATAATGTAAGTAATCTTCTAGCAACATTCATGAGGAAAGTTTGATGTGGATTTACACTAGTGGAGCTACATTACAATGGGTAGATTTAAGGTATTATAAAATGAGTTTTTGGATTTGTTACAGAGGTATGAAACCCCTAAGACACAGACAGATAGGGCTTCCAACATATGGCAGCCACTCTTATTATAAAACAAAACAGTGTTAAGTCAAAGTACCTGATTACAATTCACTAGTGCTATGTAGCTCTGATAGCAGGCTTATATTTAATGCCAGAGAAACAATATAATTTATTTTTCTGTCTTCTCTTATCCCTTCGTTATTGGGTTTGTGGGCTTTGAAACCTTAAGCAAAAGGACAAAATATAAATTATAGAAAACATCAAAGTATAGTGAAATCAAATGACATTCCATACGATCCTTACAGAGATATCTAACACATTTCTTATGTGCAGTTTGGTTGAATTGCTAACACTGCAGAGCTTTAGTAGTTATAATTAATAATCTTTTGGGAGCTACCGTAGCACACTTATAATGTCAAAAATATTTAATTGAATGCAATAGTTAACTTGGCAGTGTAAAAATTCATTTGATAATGATTTAAGCTGGCCAAGATTTTAACCTCTTATCAAACAGATCATTAGGAAAAAAACATAGCTATGTAATTTTACTACATGCTACTTCTTCAGCTAAGTTTGTTTATAGATTTCTCTTAAATTGCCTACTTTGAGATGCAGATTCTGGAGGTAGAGTATCTAACACCTCACCTACTCACATCTACACACTCACTACTAAAAACAATTTTTTGGTGAACATCTTATCATCTAAAGAATGTAAATTGAGCAAAATGTAACTGTGATGGACATGTCAAAAGAAAAATCACTAAGCCCCGTAGCCTAATAAACAAAATTCCGTTTTGGAAATGAATTGACTGACAAGCAGTTCGTAACAAATAAATGCACGTTAGATTCAGATGCATACCGGAGTATCAAATAACTAGATAATTTATCACCAGTCAAATTTAAAACCACGTTTTCTTGTCTTGGTCTATGGTTCCCATGCACTGCTATCTTATTAACAAGACTTTAATTCTCGCACTGACACACAAAAGTGTTGTACTCTAATGAACTGTCTGCTCCTTGCAGAAATCTGGTGGTAATGTAGGATGTTAGTTACAATAATGATAATCTTTAGTATTTTTAGCCTGTCAGAACCCGCACAGCCAACAACAACCAGTCTTTTACTAAAACTCTACCTCATCAAACTAACTTAATTAGCAATTCAACTCCTTATTTTTGTTTTGGATTCCCCTCTGGCTACTAATTAAAGCTTAATCGAAACTGCTGAACTGAGGTTGTAAAGAATTCATTAATATTAAAATTAGCCCCAACAATTTTTTTGGGCTGGTGCAATTTGTATTTGTTACTGTCAGGGCTTGAAATTCAGTTGAATTGTTAAGAAAGCTGTACCAGAAATTTGCTGTATATTCATGTTTTAAGCAGAACAAATACGATGAATTCCAATAGTTGAACAAGTAATTCATGTTTTGACCATGCACAGTTCACATTACTTGTGTCACTGTTTAATACCAACAGACAAAATACATTTTCAGATCATTTTTCCAAAGTCATCCACATTTCTTTATCCTCCTAAGTGCTTTCATATTTTGGATAAAAGGGAGTAAGAGGCTCTGGAAAAAAAAAGCAAAGATTGATTTTATGTATTATCTTGACAAGATTAATATGTTTGAAAAATGAACAGATTTACCACTTCACTTTGATTTTTCCACTTTTCTTAACATCAAAGATTACTCCAGCTGCAATAATGGTCATTCTGAAAACTAAGATCAACTGAACTATGAGCTTCTGTAAGGGACGTATTTTTGCTGGTAACATATACCTCATTGAATTTTTTTTTTTAATAAGAGCATAACACTTTATTTTTTAAATTAAAATCTCTGCTCTATAAATTATTGAAATGTATTCTTTTCTGAAGTCAGTTTATTCTTTGTAATGAGTTTAAATGTATTTTTAATTAAATTGCTTAGCTTACAATAAGAAATAATCTTATATTTGAGTATTACTAAATACTCTCAACAATATGAGTGAAACATACTTGTGGGTTTTTTTTGTAAATTTCATAAAAATGTAAATAGGAAATGCAGTCTTTTTATAGCAGATAAAAACGATTTTCATAATTCAAGTTCACTTTTCATTTTAACTTTTATGCTTTAATATTTTTATTGGAATATGTATATTTATTTTACCCTACAGGAAATTTTTTCAAGAATGTTTATAGGAAACAAACTTGTTAGGACTAAAATATACAGCAACTAATACTGTTTAACATATTTTATTAAATATAAACATTAAGATTATTTATAAAATGCAAAACTTTACAAAAATATACATGAAAAATTACATATGCATCTAGGTTTCATTTAAATAACATTTATGACAAAACAATCATGCACATATTTAAAAATCAACATATGTCCATTTTTTACTCACTGACTAAATCAACAATGGCATACAAGGCACACAATTTAAAATCTTGGTGACAATTTCCATGAAGTTATTCAAATACAATTTGACTTCTGACAAGAGGATGTAATTTATAAAACAGAACATGCCTATCAGTGGAACCTAAATTTGCATAATGAGGATACTTTCATTTCTGCAAGCACAGTTTTTGACATCCCAACTTGGAGCGCTGGAAGAATCTGGTGAAAAATGTCAATATACATAAGCAGAAAAATGATTAATAAAATACCCGTAACATTTATCTGATTTGAGTAAACAAAATAAATTTAGCTTGAAAAAAGTAATGATTTTGAAAACTATAATAATGTTTTTCCTAAATGTGTAGAAGTCTAGCACTGCCTTTAGCTGCAATCAGCCTTGTAAACTAAGGGAGGTGTTCTGAGTTTATCATTAGCTGATAAAAACACTGTTCTGACATTAATGTTATGCATTTTTTAATAAGTGTTTTGATTTAATTCTCTGTTGCATTTCCTATAAATATACTGCAGTAGTAACAGAAGGGTGAAAAGAAAAAAATGCCTTTACATTTATTTAGTTGTTAAACTTGAAATTGCTTGTTAATTTGGTCAGCTGGATAAGAGCATCCATCATTCTTGAACTGGAGAAAAAATAGCTGTTTGCCTTCCACATTTTTTTTTTTGAGTTGTTATTTCGGGTAAGTATATGCTCAGAGTTTAAATTCAATAAATTCTGGAATAAATTTGTTTTAATTCAGCATCTCTCACCCACCATACCAAAAAGGATAGTATCAGATCACAATCAAAACCAAGTTACTTTTATGTTTCAAAGCTAGAATTCAGGCACACTGCAACATACCAATTTCAGGTTTGCTTAAGAAAATTTGGACAGTCAAGAGACAGCAGTAGAATAACACCTTTAATGTAAAGAAAAAAAAATTAAAAAATTATACTGGAAATTATGGCTTTCCTTTATACACATTATTAATAGCATCATCTAGAATTAAAACTAAGGATGCTTAGTTTATTTTTCTTTAATCTTGCTACTTGTTTACAGCTACTTAATTCCTTAAATTATGAAATTATGCCTGGTTTCCTTTTGTTTCTTCTGAGCTTCACTTTATGGCCTCTCTGATATTACTATTGAACTGTAAATATTCCAAGGGGAATTGCTTCAAAACCAGCTGTTTCACTTAAAATAATATAAAACTTGTATATAAAATATATGTACAGACTCTGAGGCAGAGAAACATTTTTGCTGGCATTAATTGCTATAAAATTTAAGAACAGACAATAAGAATAGAGAAATAGGGAAAAGAATTAAAAGCAAAACAAAGCAAGGAGACAAATCTCACTGCAAGGTATCCCTTTAATTCTAAATCACACTTGTTTGTATTCAAATTAAAGAACTAGATCATGGCTTAGGAAACAAAGTGCTCATCATGGGCTTTATTTAGTCTGATGCTTCTCACACACATAAACCATTTATTAAAGTGAAAGAAGAGCAAGTCACCCTTATTTATTTGAGACACCAGCCTGACAAATACCTTTATCAAGTCATTGATTAATATGGCTATAAACCTACCACTTTTGCAATTAAATATGCTCTAAATACTATTCCTTATTGCAAAATGTATTGAAAACGTTGCCTGGAATAGTTCCAAGCAGAACTTGAAGGTAACTGTGACTGCCAACAACAAAAAGCTTGATGCAGAGAAAATAAAACTAAAAATGATACAATTTCTGTCAAATGCTGTGAAACTAAAATAATAAATAAAGTCATGGAACAAGATCACTGGCAGCATATTGAAGCAAAAAGTAATTGCTTCTTAGCTGTTCTCATAATTATAATTTTCAGATAAGTAGGTATTTTATAAACATTTTCAGCTAAGAAACTTCACCAATTCTCTTTAAAAATTCCTTTTTATTATCAGTGTAGATTCATAGGAAAGAAAGAAGCAGCTTGCTGTTCAAACAGCTGAAAGGGAAAAAAAAATTGGTTGTTTCAACATTGCTTTTGCATCTTTAATTTCTTTCAATGCTCTGTACATCGTGAACATGTCAACTGAACAGACATCTCATTTTCAATTGCAACGTTCCAGGTACAATAGGAACAAACACAGTGTCTTGATGTGTGAGAGCATTTGTGTGGTTGGGATGGGAGCTTGCTGCAACATACAGTGATGCCTGCACATCCATGGTGAATGGGAATGGCTGAAGCTGAGCTGTTCTGTCCTCTCCCTCTCCAGGGCAGTATATGCTTATCCTATGTTTATCATACAAAGTCCTTCCACAATTAAATACACTGAGTTCTGTGTTGTATTTGTTTAAAAACTACTTATGCTATGAAATACTGATTTTAAAATTAATATGTTACTCAGATATGTTACTTCATTTTGGTTCTGAAGTTCTCCAGTATGGAATGATCACAAATGGAGCTCTGTAGCATCAGGTCATCTGCAAAAACTAAATCTGAGCAGCCTTCCCCTTCCCCAGTTTTTAATAAGGACCACCCTCACTCCCACAGCTTACTCCACACTCAGAAGTGGAATCAGACATAAATGCATATTGCTTTTAGTCTAATTTCTGCAACAGAAAAAAATTCCAATATGTTGGCATATGTCTCAGAGATATTCACATTTGGGAAGGCTGGGAAAGACCTACAGATTTTTCACTGAAAAAGAAGCTCACAAACATTTTAAAATACACTCCTGTCACATGGCAGCTGGTAAACTCAGCAGAATAGGAGGGAACAGCCGTGTTCCAGAACATAAACCTTCTTCAAATCCAAGAGAGAACACAGACACTGAGCTTGGACAGGAGGGAAACCTCTGCTCCCTCTAATCCCTTACTGACTCTGCCTGTCCTCTTAGAAAACTCGCAAATACCAAACTGAGGCAAAACTTGGTGACTTATTAAAACTGGACAGCTAAGGCAGAGAATGTACCTCAGCATTCTTGGGAAATATTCAGATATTGCTGTTCCAGAAGAGTGGGGGTGGAACTCTTTGATCAATAGCTAATAGAAACTTGAAGGCAAATCTGAAAAAGTGCTTGTTGCCAAAGGGTGGGAGCAAATGAGTGACAGCAAAAATAACTAGATGTTGGGATTAGTATACACATATAATTATTATTTTTTTTTAATATAACTGAACATTAAGATTTTCAGTCCCATAGTTTGGATTTTTGCTGCTTTGAGTCATTGTTGCTGCTGTTGTTTAAACATTCATTGAAATAATAAGGCAAACGTTTCTGTTTCCAATTGTGGCATTTGTTATGTTCACAGACCTCTTACTAAACACTCAAAACAGCATCTCTTCATAATACTAATAAGTGATTCTGCTTCAAGCATGCATTGTCCTACCAGCTGAATACTTAGCAATGGGTAAGTCCACAGTGTTCTGAGTGAACTGAATTACATTTAAAAATAACTCCTGGTTTGAATAGTTTTATAATTTTCTGTACTTGTGCCTTGAAATAAACAGCACTCCCCACCCCTCTACATCCTCCTGAAGTGTATACATGCTACTGCTTTTTATTAAGACAATCAACATTAAGTGTTGTTTTTGACACTGGAGAGTATTTTCAAAAATATGGGGATGGAGTCATCTATAAAGCTATCTTCACTGGTGACAGCAATTTTGTTCATGCACTACCAACACATTATAGTATTTTTAAAAAAGATAGTCCTCTTGATTTAAATCCTAGATTGCTGGACTGTGTTTGACTGCCTTGAAGAGCAGTGCTGTGTGGTGGGAAGGAAAGCAATACACAATCAGGAGGAAGGGATTAACGAACCACAGGGCTCTGCCTCTCCCATTTCCTCCCCAGCCCAATCTTGTGCAAGTCTGTTCTCATGAGTCGCGCGATGCCCCTCGTGGGTGCCTGGTCGGGGGTCGAGCGATGGATGCCCTCCTTCACAAGTCCTTCAGACACCATGGCTGTGGGTGCCTCACCACGCTCTTACACCTCACCTACACCTATGCACTCACATTTCAAGGATATTGGAGCACTACCTCCATTCACACAGGTTTCAGTTTTTAATGTAGAAGCCAAATGCACACATTTTGGAGGTAAATTATGCAGAAAAATACTTTACATTTCTGCTGAGGCAAATTATTTTTAAGTAGGTCTCATAATTACTTCGGGTGGAGAATGTGCTTTTTCTCTTTGGTCTATTCACTTGCAGTTCATATGAGGAAGGATTATATTACTATCATTACACAAACACTTAAATGGGTCCATTGATTTGTTTAGAAATGAGATATCAATGACAGTTAATTATTCAATAACTGATCATTAATTTTGGGCAAATGATCAGAGACCCCTAGGTCTTTCTAATTTTGCTTGGCTCAAAGGAGTAAATGAAGTCTGTTAAAAGCATACAGTAGACTACTAAGCATTCATTTTCATGGTCCTACAGTAAAGTAGTGTTTTAAACAGATGCATGAAATGTTTTAATACTACTCAAGCAAACCTATCAATAGAAGAAAAGTTAAACACACAGTCAAGGGGATTATTATCTAGCTGTCTATATCTTTCATCTAATCTAACACCTTGTCATGTGTTTTTTTGTGGAAAACAATTTTTTGCTTACTTAAATGGCCTGTTTTTAATTAATTCTTCCCTCTTTTCCTTGCATTTTAAGCTATCCTAAAGATCAAGGACTGTTCATACCTACTGGGTTACAGCAGTACTGGATGATATTCGAAAAACATTGCTTATATAATGAGGGTATCATCAGTTCTTACATTTTTAATTAAAGTTCATTTTAAGTGTGCTTTCCAATACCTTTGTCATTACCCTAACAATTAATAAGCAACACAATATTTTCTCTCACTTCGTCTGCATGGGATTGAGTTCTAAAATTTCCAAAGAATAAATTAGAGAGGGAAATAGAGCAAATGTCAAGCTGAAACTTTTTTCATTAACTCAATGCTCACTTCTGCCAAGGTCTGCAGCACATATTTGATTCTGTAACATCAGTGTGCTGAGATCATTCCAATATCATAATAGAGCACATTTGAAATGAGCAATTGAAAACTTGCAGCCTTAGCTCTGGATTTATTTGCTTTTCTTGGCTAGATGGACAAAAAATAGCCTGGGTGGAGATCTGGTTTCCGTTTACTTCAGTGGAGTTAATGCCGTGTTTGGCGAGGGCAAGGAGAAATCACCAAGATGGAAGTATGTTGCAAGAAGTTGCACAGTGTCACTTCTGCATGGGCCACAGCCTTGTTCAGAATGTTTTAGTAATTAAATATCCTGTGATGTAAGTCAGTTTTCAAGAAATAGTGTGACAGACGATAAACTTCTCTATTGTACTCGATATACATTTTGAGAAATGTTGTATAAAACTTATATGAGTAACAGAAGGACTGATAATTCCCATGTGCAAAACCAGAGTAGGAGCAAGCCCATAAGAGATGTACCCGAGTCCGTCCTTCATGGTGCAAAACAGACTGAAAAATATAGTCTCATTAAAGGGGAGACACACTTCTGATAAAAAACCCCACTGTAGTTCAAAACTGCGGCTGTGTCACTTCACTGGGAGTGTTACTTATGTGATCACCAGAGGTCAGTGTCACCACAGGCTGCAGCACAGAGAGGGAGGGAGATGCTGATTATAAAAGATGAAAACAAGCTTGCCTGATCCCTCCAGAGTTTGTCCGTGCTCCAAAACACACCAAGTATAATACATTCACAAGTCTCTCTCTTTGTGAGATGAAGGGTGGATGAGTAGGGGGAGCACTGAGGAGAGAAAAGGACAAGGGAAGAAAGAATTGGAGAGCTGTAAAGAAATGGGAGCAGGAATAAAAGCACAACTTGGCTGGCTGCTTTGTGACCATAAAAGATATTGCCTTCAGATTCTCAAGCAGACAAGTCCCACCTGTGTTAAGCCATGTACCTAGCAATATAAGTTATTGCCAGCTTCAAATGCTGAGAAATTATGATGCTGGGTCACAATGTTTAAATAATTAAAAAATACTGTTTTCTTTTCCTTTGTCCACAGAATTGGGCTTTTTTTTCCTTTTTGCCATATTCTTAAGGTTTGCTCCACTAACATAACACTTGAGAATGTGTGTATGTGAGTCTATATGCATGTAATTTTAATGACATGTGAAATCTTCAGGTTGTGTAGTTTGCCTCCAGGGGTTGCAGTTTAAGAAAAATGCAAGATGTGGAATAAAACTGTGGGAGCTGGGAAGATTGCTTCCCCAGTTGCTCACTCCCCTTTGACAAATGCTCCTAGAGCCATGGCCTTTGTCCATGGGTCAGAGGTGATGGATAAGGGGGTGTGTGCTGTTGTTGCTCCCTCACCTTGGTATGTCACCAGACCCTGACTCACTGAGGGTATTAATGGTGCACTCCTCCATCCTCATGCACCACCTGTTCTGCACATATATGGGGCTGTCAGTGAGCTTGCAGGACACACCAAAAGTTATGGTAGGGAGTAATTATTCAAGAGCAAAAGGGAGTGTAGAAAGACTCACTTAGCTTTCTTGAGGCACCTTGAGGTGTGTGAAGAAGTTTGACAAAAAGTGCTTTCTACCATTTTGTTCATACTGGCATTTTTTGAATTTAATCCTCTACTAGTGCTTAAGCAAGTTGCAGCAATTTTAATACCGGTACAGAGAAATCTCGGGGTTAGGTTACCTGTATTTTGTAGAATTTTTGTTTTACAAAAATATTGTAGAATATTACATTAGAAAAGTTGCAACCAAGCTTGAGATTTTTCCTGCTGGAGCATGGTGTCTCTGGGTTTTGCAGTCCAACAAAGCTCTTGTGTTTGCCATGCTGGGGTTCAAACATCAATCCAACCACGCAGCTCAGAGGTAGTGGTGTAACTGCCGTGAAAGGAACAAGGTTGTTTCCAAGCTCCCTCTGTACAATGCAGTGTTTTAACAGGAATGCCTCCTTTTCCCGAATGTACTAACCGTGAGATTTGGAAAAGAGCCTACTTTAAAATATCACGTCTGGAGAATCATTTCTTGAGTAACCTGATATATTTTTTACAATAGAAGAACATAGACCATCTCTCATATGGAAGGCATTTACCTGCTACCAGGCAGAATTTAAGTATTTATCCAACCATATCAGCTGCTCTCAATTCACTTCAGGGTAAAGTCCTCTTCAATACTGCTCCAGAAAAATGATACTGCTTATCAAAAGGAATTATCTAGATAACGTCATGACAGATACATGGCAAACTTGCTTTCTCTGCACAAGTCTTAGGGCTAAGCATATACAAATTGAGCCTCTTTCCCAAGGCAAAATGCAAGTTGATTTTTGCACAACCCAACAAAAGAAAAGTAGGACAGTTCCCCACGCTGAGCTTGAAAGTAGTGCAGGCTAAAAGTCCTAAAGCAGACAGTCTTTAATGAACACTCCATATTATTAAAGTCTATACATACCAGACAGTTTGGTATATTTGTTCCAATACACTTTCATGTGATGGGAAGTTGGTATTTGAATGATGTTTACTTGATCTCAGCATAGTGCTGCGATCTCTCTCAGCAACTTCTACCATGAGGATGCTCTCACAGGTTGCACTGCAAAGGGATGAACAAGTGTACACTCCTATTTACAGTCTCACTATCTGAGATCCGTCATCAGGCTAAACAATCCACGGAAGCAGAATCCTAACAGGTTCACATAGCTGAACTGAATTAATGACACAATTTTTAAATAAAAAATGAAAAAGTCATATAAATCTAAGGCAAGAATTGGACAAATTTGCATATTTTCAAATTTGTTTTCTTCTAAACATTTCAGAAATATTTTACCACACATTTTCTTGTAGTAATCATTCCCTTTTCTTCTCCCTCGCCCTTCCCACAAATCCCTCACTTTTCCAAATGCAGATATATTTCAGATCACAGCATTCCTCAAGTCTAGAAAAAATTATGCCACAAATGGGAACAAGCATTTCCTTAAAAATTTAACATAGCAAAAGAACTTTGACTCCTAAAACAAATGTCTCTTATAATTCTCAGTGCTTTCTATAGTTTAGCCTAGTCCTAAAGTATTAACTCAGAAACACTCTCCAGTCATATTAATGGTGGTTAACGGACAACACACTAATTGTAAAGTAATAATAATAACAATAATAATAGCCCATGTCAGTATGGAAGCTGGTAGGGATGAGTACATTTAATAAGTCTGAGGGAAAGCATGAAATGTAATTAATGCTCTTTGGCAAAATTCCGAGTTGTGTCAAGACATGGCAGAAGTCCACTTATGGGTTAACCCTGTGAGGGCTGCTGAGTCTCAGTAACAAGCAGCTCAAAAACTTTCTGTGCCACTCAAGCTGCTGACCACTCACACCTTTTCTGTGCTTTCTGCACCTTGTAAGGGTAACAGAGACATCACAACACTGCTGGTAGCAGATGTAGTGAAAATTTTCCCCAGAGGATGAGCGTGTGTTAAAAAAAAAAAATGTTGCAAAAATATGCACCTCTGTTTTGCCAGCTTGGGATAACAACACATTGTACCCTGTAATGATATCTGAATGCTGAGGTGTGCCTTCAGCTCTTCAGAGAGAAAAAGGCAGCAGTGAAGGCAGTAGCTATGCAAGAAAATCCCTTGTTATATCCACCAATGTTTATGGGTGCTTGAACTTGTTTGGGATGTATGAACTATGGAAGAAAGCAGGCAGGATATTCATACTTATTAGCTCAGGAACTTAATACACCCATTCAGAACTGCAAATTTCCTTCAGTCTCCATATTTCAGTGAAGAGGAATAGGTTCTGCAAGGAACTGAGCTTAGGGGATCTACTTCTCTCTCTGGCTAAATTAAAAGGATGGGAATACTCTTAACTCAGATAATTATCCTACCCTTCTCAAGTTAGACACCTAAGTGAGCTGCCCAAAGCTACGTCTCAGACCACTTTGGATGTCCCCTCCTGCTGAATGCTCAGGCTGATGCCAGCAAAGGTTGCCTGATAGTGCTGTAGAGGAGGAGATATATCAGAGGAAGAGGTGACTTGAAACAATCTGGAGGTTTTAGAGGTTCTGGATGATATGTTGTTGAGTAGGACACCCGGAGAACTTTAAAGTTCCAGGTGGTTTACTCACCAGAACAAACCAGAGGAGAAGACTGCTGGATAAAATCAGGTGAATAAAACAGAAAAGAAAAAAAAGTTTTTCATAATGAAATATCTTGGTAAGACTTTGATAAAGTGTCCAAGGTTAAACAAGGACGTTGGCTTCAAGTTTTTTCTTGCTGTCAAGTGATGCACATCCACAGCGTGCCAAAGAAGGATGAAACAAAAGACTGGAGACTTCTGTGTTACAGAAGCCTCAGTTTCACACAGCTCTGCTAGCTTCTGCTCTGACACCTTCTCATTTCCAGTTCATCTAATCTGCAGAGCTGTGCAGTGCATCCTGAATATCTGTTGTCTCACATCTTGATCTTCTTCTCCTGGGACAGAGGCTGTGGTCCCAGGCCTTACCTGCAGAGGCAGGGAGGTGTTCATAGGGGAAGGACAGGGAAGGGGAAGGTGTTTGCAGGGGAACAATGCAACAGGGAATCAGAGAGCTGAGGTGCTTTCTGCTGGGACCTGTTGACAGTTGGATAACCTCTGTAAAATTGAAAGGCAGCCCTGATGATCTGCAAATAATTTTTAAAGGTGTAAACCCACAGTTTTCCTAGTTCTTGAAAGGCTGGGATTTCACTAGCTACACATTTTGTTATAACCACTGGACAACTAATTGTGACTACAAGTCCTTGCCAGTTTAGTCTGTTCTGTAACTCCATGCTTATTTCTGCTGCCTGATATGACTACTAAAATGTATACAAAATGAATGTATATAGGTATGTATGTATACTAAAATGCCTGGTATGTATACTAAAATCCTCCAGGTTTCCAAGTCCATAAATTTGATGAGCTTCTTTGGGGCGTGCAGCTGACAGCACTGTAAACTGGAGCTGTAGCAGTGCCTGGGATGCTACACAGAGAGAGGGGTCCTGTATTTGTTCACACAAAGCCCCATCACTCCAGCTCTCACAGGCAGGCAGATAAAGCATTTGCAGGTTGGATTCTTCTTGCCTTTTTCAAAGTCCTGTCCTCAAGAGCCTGGGGACTGTCACAGCCAGTTAGGGAAAGTACTTGCAAATAGCACAGTTTCATACCATTTGAGGCTATGTTCTTCTACATATTTCAAATTACGAATTACTAAGAGCTAGTTTTTTAAGTTCAGAGCAATACATTCATATACATGCAAGTTCCTTTACGTTTAAAAGACCACCAGGGAGACTTGCTGGCAATTTTCTATAGAGAAGGAAGTGGAAATGGATGTGGATTGTTAATACCAGCATATTACTTACCATCTGGATAGGCTTAACACTTAAACTGTGGGGTTTGGACATAGATTTGTGGTGCTTGAGGAGATTGTTTAAAAGCCTGTCTACATTGTCCTGGCCTGACTCTCATCCTGTGGAGCCTTAGACTGTTTCTTTTTACAGTGTGAACATAGAATAACAATTGAGAGATGTAGCAGCCTCAAATTCAGAATCATAAACAAGAAATAAGAATGTGTTTAGAGCTGTTCTACTCACTTTTGTTTTTTTAAATTCATATCTCGGTATTAAATTACAGAGCTCTAGATTCATAGATCATGAAACCAAAGAGAATAACTGTATTCAACCATTTTTTTACCTCCCATTTAACAAAGACCAAAAGCCTTGTAAACTCCTTGGTTTATCTCCAAATCTCAGCTTCTCTTGGAGCCACATAATTTATTAAAAATATCTAGACTTGTTTTAATATTTTTTTCTGATAAGGAATCTATTAAATGTGTTAACATTTTGTTTTGGACTTAATTACTGTCACTGATAGAAAGTGTAACTTGTTACTTCAATTTATGACTACAGTAGGGTTGTTAGAGTTATGATGGCTAGAGGGCATAAAAAAAGCAGGCTTCAAAAGGCCCAGTACTACTTTTTATAAGACAGATTGGTAGAGTTAAGAAAAAAAGAGGAGATTTAGTGCTTTTGTACCTAACACCTCACACATTTTTAATCAATGGTATGAGTTAGACATAAAAATTAGTACTTCTGCCTGAAAATGTTGCCTGACTTAAGAGCTATACAGGCATAATTTGTTGGGGTCAGTTATTACAAGGGCGAATTGTAAAGCACTACCACCATTCTGATGGCTCTACTCTGGACTGGGAAGACCAGACCTGGTGGCAGAGGTTCTTTGATGTACAGTGTTAAGGTACAGCTATAGGATGGTGAGTTTTATGCTCCTTCTTGTCCCCTTCTCTCGGACCACTGTCCTCTTGCTGTGGCTATGCTACAACACTCTGTTGCTTCTACGTGAGCTACCAGGAGACCGATTCAGTTGGCATTGTCTCATCAGTCCACTCTCTCTTTATTTATCACAGTTTCCTGACCACCATCAAAATTTGTCAGTGATCACTTTGTCTTCAAATTCTGGAGGGATCTCAAAGAGTCATCTAGAGCATATACCTGCTAGAAATCAGATGCAAATGAACTTATATACATCCAATGTATTAATCAATTCCCAAAAATCTTCATTGAGAAAACACAGCTTTCCTAGGTATCCTCTTTGTTACAGTTAACCTTACCATATTTCTGAAAGTTCTTTAAAACACCTATTCGAAGTCTTTTCCTCTGAACCAATACAAATATTTCACAGCATGGCATTAAAAACTGATCCCTGAGGACCTGACTAGGAAAACATAATTTCTATGAGAATTCCCTGCTTGCAATTTCCAGAAAAACTCATGTTTTTTAAGCTAGTCAAGATACGCCATGTTGAGTGTATTATTTTACCTTCTGAATCAAAGCTTTGTGAGGTACCAAGTCAAATGCCTTACACTACTGGTGTGAACATTATTACTGTTATCAATGAAACACATGCAATATTTGAAAGCTAATGAACTATCTGAAATATTATCTTAATCATGCCTATTCCTTTCCACTAGAAAAACCCAAACTTCATCTCCCCTGTCAAGCCCTCCCTCTAGCTAATTTCTTTTTTAAAAACTGGGAAGGAATCATTTTTGTTTTGTGAAAGGCAGAAAAACAAAGCCATTGCTTTCTGCTTGCTCCTTACCTCTTCCCATTGCCTACAAGAAAACAAACTGGCTAAGTTGTACATGTACATATAATTAAAGTGAAGCTATTTTGGAAATAATTCCAATTTACGATGTAAAAGTGACATATTAGCTTGCAAATGATGTGATTCAAAATTAGAGGTGTGCATAGGTTAAGTTTAAGTTGATTGTTAAACATAAAATATGTCAATTAAAAAAACCAACAACCCTACTAACTACTGTCATTTTCAGAACAAGTGAATGAGAACATCAAGTAATGAATTGAAATTAACTTGTTTCTCAGTAATCACAGTCTATCTAATTTCTTATGCCTTAAACATCTGTTACTTACACATCAAAGGAAGGGTGGTTATATTGAAAGTAACTGGACAGTGTAGCTAGCTGCTTGGGAGCCTTCCTCACCAAACAGAAAATTCCCTATTACACCCAAAGGAAAAAGGAACCATGAGTTGTTTTTACCTAGATATATTTTAGCCATAAATGCAGTATTTCCACTGAGAATCCATGCTGAATCATATGCTTTGGGATAAGAGGACAGCAAAAAATTAAACTGATTATTCATTACAGTTATTTTCATTATATTTATTATAAAGTCAGTTTCACTATATTTTTCTCCTCAGTTCTTTTAACTGAAATCTGGCTGAACTGAAGCCTAAGTTCAGGGCAATGTAATTTAATGGAAGGTTTAGCTAGGAAGAGGTAATGAACACCTGTATCAAAAGTACTGGTTACCATAAAATGATACGTGTGTTAAATATTTACCAGATCGCAGTATTATTTTCTGCTCAAAGTTTACGGAACTACTTAGTGTCCTAGGCTTGATGATGTGATAACCCTTGGTAAATATTGATTTTTAAATGGTGACCACTGTACAAATTTATACTTGCTAATGGAGGTCCACAAAGCAAACAGTACTAATTGAGCAAAATCAAGGCACTTCTTCAGCTCCTATGTTTGACTTGACATATTGTGACAGACACAATGCAGCTCCCATGTGTTTCCCACCAAAACGATGTTCATCATACCTCTGGGCAACATGGACATGTAAAGGTAAAGAATACAATGTCTGGTAATCTTTCCTTGTGTAATGTACACCTTTGTGGAAAGCCAAATGAGGTATTAACTGTTCTCAAAACACCCATCACCCTACTTTTACCACATGCTATTGCTGCCTATCACTCCTTTTCATATTTTTTAGCCTTTTCACCTTTGTGTTTTCAAACTTTTTGGCAAAGCAGAGTAATTGTTAAAAGTTCTGATGGCAAAGGCTTTTCCTCACCGCATAATTCTAAGGATCTGTCTTGTCTTTCCTCACTTCAAAGACTCTTTCAGAAGAGAGACTGAAGAGCCACCCTGACATCACAGGGCTCTCTTTTTGGACTGCAGAAAGTGAGGTGTTAAGACTCACAGAGCACAGACCTCAGTGATGTGGGCTGAGATCTGAAGGGGTTTCATGGCCACTGCACAATGGCTTTGAAGCAACGTTGAAGAGACCATCCATGTGCTTGTACC
This sequence comes from Atrichornis clamosus, assembly GCA_013400975.1. Lineage (NCBI taxonomy): Eukaryota > Metazoa > Chordata > Aves > Passeriformes > Menuridae > Atrichornis > Atrichornis clamosus. Next base: position 17,012 of record WBMZ01003642.1, on the reverse strand, counting down.
CTGTTAATCTGCACTTGTTCTCAGTTATATTGTATTTTATGCAGAGTGGGAAAAATTCATTGTGCAAGTGATGTAGTGTTACCTACTAGGTGCAAATGCTTTGCCCATGTTCCGAGAATACTTAACATACTGCAGGCTGCACACTGCAAGATTCTTCATTTTAAATGCATAGAATTGAAGAGATTGTGAGATTATTGCGAGAAACTGCTTATGTATTGCTGGACCTTAAATTTCACCCATTTACCCTAGACTGAGCACCCCAATTAAGGCTGAAGCATATCTTCTGAAAAGACATCCTGACTTGAGATGAGTTGAATTTTTAAAAAAATGGAAAATCCCCAACTTTCTTGAAGAGGACTTTATCAGATTGTGCATTGCTCCCCTGGCATTTCAAGCATGGTGAAAGTCAACATGTAAAAATTTTCTTCTACCAGGTGGTAGAGAAGAAGCAAATCAATCACAGCCAAATTTGGTATACTGTATATAAATGAAAAAAAAAATAGCTGTGTATGTGCAGGGCAAACCTTTATCAAGAGCTTTATGCCTAGAGAGGGAGTTCTTTAGTGAATTATTATAACTAGACAGAGCAAGAGGACCTCGGATCAGATTTACCTGCTGTGCTAGTGTCCACCAGACAGTGAAGAGTGTTGAAGAAGCACTGTACGGCAGTAATGACCCTCCCAAGCTTGCCTTTCTTTAGTCCACTGCAGTGGAAGGAATAAGTAGGTTTCTAAGTCCACTGAGCTAGTTGTCACATACTTTCAGGCCAGGAAAGGTTAAACTTTCCAAGAAGAATTTCCAAGTATGAATAAACTCCTGTTTTTACTTCAACTCTTCACCTCCTTCTGCAAGGGCAGCCTTCTCTAAAATATTTAGTGATTTTTGAAACGAATTTTATGTTCCATTTAACTACCTACTACAGCTTAGTAGGATTCTAAAGATCCCTCAGCATGTTACATTCACGATTTGACCTGCATTTAAAGGATGACCTCCACAGATAAATGATAGTATTGGTAGCTGTTTTGTACCACTCAGCCATCTGGGCTCTTTTGTTTGAGCAGGATCTCTTTTAGATCTCTAACTTTTCATGTTCTACGAGCTTATGTCTGTAAGGAAAGTAATTGTAGCAAATGACCAATTAGCAACTGAGAATATTACTGGGGTGTTTCTAATGTTTTTGCTGCTATAAATTACAACCTATTCTTACATTTTTGTAGCTATAGAGCAAATATCTATTTGCATAAAAGTATGGATGACTGGTATGAGAACATTAACAGGTGCTTCCTACAATCTTACTACTTTTTTAGACAATAGTGATGTGTTACCAAAACCTACAGCATTGTCCTAGTGATGACTTTATTTCAAAACACTGCAACTGAAGAAAGAAAAAGACATACTTTTACTTTTTCTAAATGGAAAAACTGAGTAAATTTTGCTTAAGCAAAGATAGCAGGTCTCACAGACAGCAAGGCTGGGTAGTGAACAGAAGAGAGTCTTCTCCAGTTGGATAGTGGTGGGGGGCTCAGCCCTTCTGTACCATGTCTGGGGGACAGGCGCAGAGCCACACATGCTGTAGAGGCACATGAGAAGCCTCCCAGAAGCCTGGCTGACACAGTCTGTGGAGGTTGTGACTGCTGGAAGCCATACACTTCAGACTGTGCTAAACTCACAGGAAATCCTTGGCACAAAATCAGGTGGAGCTCAAGGCTTTCAAAAACCCTACTAGTGTATTATTGAAGATACTTAAGTCTTTCCAGCTAAGATTTTCAGCTTAGCTTTCCTGAGGTTTCAGGATTGATCCATCTGAGGACCATCAGCTGTCAAATCTGGAGGGAACAAACCTTGTTGTCTACATGGTTTTGTGAGGCTTTGCAACAGCTGAGGAAGACAACTCAGCCTGTGAATTTTGCACACAGATGAAGTCTAAAAATCTCATGAGAAGTCATATAAAGTCAACTGCAGCAGATGCTGCCCTAGAGCATTGCAAATGCTGAACTACAGCAGACAATACAACAATGCAGAAACTATTTCATAACACAAAACCATTGTGTGTTTTTCTATTAATGGCACGGAAAACCACTAAGGCGAAAAGGGAAGAGAATCTCTAGGTTTGCAAGTGAAGGCTTCATCAGGTCGTTGCTAAACGGTGGATTGAAACCTGAGCAATACCTTTAAACCTGAAGCAAATTCTGGCAGCCCCTGTAAAGATGTGGGCTGAGCTATGTTGCATGACTTCAGTTATGAATCTCATTTATTTGTACTAAATTTACAGTTACTATAAGCAGGTTTAAAGCTAAACCTTTACATCAGATTGAACATAAGCATTATTTTTTACTGGGTAAATGCTTAGCTAATAAATGTTACATCTGATGGATGATCAAGTTTTTACAAAAGTTGTTCATTCTCTTTTGCCTTTTTTTTCTTTTTTGTCTTTTCTTTGTAGAGTAACTCTGTGTTCTCTATGGAAACTCCCTTACATATTCTGGCATCCTCTTCTCCTTTTTCTCGACTACAACTTTGATTCCACACAAGGGAGACACATCAATGATTTGTTAATATAATTTAATGGTTCTGTAGCTGATTTTGTTTATATTCTTTCCTTCTCTAAGTTACTCGACAATATATATAAATGTATATATGCCTACATATAGGTTTACTTGAAATAAGGAAAATATTTTGCATGGTTCCAAATCTGTGTACCAATTAAATCTGTCAAAAGGTTTTGTTAACCGTTACTATGATAACTGCTCTCCTGAAATCATCAGATAAATGCCATCCTGGACTTCAATTCAACTAAGATTACAAACACCCCTTTCGCCCTCATGAACTTTTATTTCTTTTTCAGTTTGCAGTGCTCACTATGTGCAGGATTTTTAGTGCAGTAATATTGATGTACCCAGAATACAGACCAGTGAAATATTCACAAATGGATGAAAGTGATATGTGTGGGGTTTGTGTTGTTTGGTGGGGTTTTTGTTGTTTTTGTTTTTGTTTAAAGAACAAAACTAAATTATATCTTGATCTTTTGGCAGGGGTTAGGAATGACTGAAAAAAACCCCAAGAAGCAAGAGGAACAGGTTGAAAAAAGCTGCCTTTTTCTACCAATGACTTGGACAAGGAATTCTGGAGTGCTGTGCCACTCATGTAAGTTGCTTGGATACTCTGCAGGTCACTTCCCTTGTGACTGAAGGAAGTCTAGATTTTTGTTTTTTGAAGGAAATGCTTCATAGTATATATGAACTTTCAAGAACAGATAGGCAAAACTACATTAAAATTGACATGGATGTGAAAAATCTTGGCTTATATTTGAAAATGCTCCATCCCCCATCGTCTCCCCTGCCACCCTCTAAAAAAAAGGAGAAATAACATGATAAAAATTTCATCAGTGGAATAGTGGAAAGAAGTAAAATGCAAAATGTGTTTAAGACTAGAGTTTATAAATTTATACTAGAGTTTATATACTAGTTATCAAGAGTTTTTATATCAGTTTACACTATCAAAACTCTGATAATCTCTGATTACTCTGTCTGTAAATGAAGAACTGTATTGGGTTTGCAAGGCCTGGATTTTGGTACCAGGGGGCCTACAGGAGTGGATTCTGTGAGAAGCTGCTGGAAGCTTCCACCATGTCCAGCAGAGCCAATCCCTGGCTGGCTGCAAAGATGGACGTGCTGCTGGCCAAGGCTGGGCCGATTAGAAGTAGGGGTAATGCATCCGTGATAACAGATGTTAGAAGAAAATCAAAACAATACTGGTGGCACAGTTTTAATTTTAGCCAGAGCTGAGTGAGGTGAGAATATGTGAGAGGAACAACTCTGCAGACACCAAGGTCAGTGAAGGAGGAGGGGCAGGAGGTGCTCCAGGCACTGGAGCCGAGATTCCTCTGCGGCCCGTGGTGAAGGCCATGGTGAGGCAGCTGTGCCCCTGCAGCCCATGGAGGCCACGGGGGTGCAGCGATCCAGCTGCAGCCCCTGGAGGAGCCCACGCTGGAGCAGGTGGATACCTGGAAGGAGGCTGTGACCCTGTGGGAGACCCCTGGAGAGCGGGGCCCTGCTCCCAGGCTGGAGCAGCCTGTCCGTGGAGGACTGCACCCCATGGGGGAGTGACCCACGCCGCAGTAGCTTGAGGGGTGTTGCTGCCTGGGGGATGGACTCACATTGCAGCAGTTCACAGAGGGCTGTTGCTGGTGAGATAGACTCACGTTGGAGAAGTTCCTGAAGAACTGTCTCCTGTGAGGAGGGACCCCATGGTGCAGCAAGGGAAAACAACTCCTCTCCCTGAGCAGTGGAAGAAGCCAAGGGTGATGGACTGACCAAAACCCCCATTCCCTGTCTCCCTGCACCGTTGGGGTAGGGGGTAGAGCTGGGAGGAGGGAGCTGGGGGGAAGGTGTTTTCTAAGGGCTCATTTTACTTCTCATTATCCTACTCTGTTTCTGTTAGTGTAATAAATTCAACTTTCATATCTTTAAGCTTGAGCCTGTTTTGCCTGTCATCTCTCCTGGTCCCTATCTCTCGTGGGTGCCTGGCATCCACCCAGGGTCAACCCACGACAAGAACTTACTTTGTGTGATGGTCTTTCTACTTATGAGTCCAAAAGTTTTAGAAATAATGACTCATCTAGAGTGTGTGCTTGTTTCAAACCCTGAAAATTAAACTCTGAATATGAAGAAAACCAGTCCTAGCACACAAGAGAGAACACACAGTGAGAACACAAGTTTCCCAGCTATGTTATGCAACAACTTTGGGGTGGTGCATGGTTTCTTGATCTGTAAAGGTATAGAAAATCATGCAGAGCTTTGTTCATTGGCCTGGAAATCAAAAAAACTTTGTTGAAGCAAACTCACAATTACTCTTCTTTTTAGGTCAAAGACAATGTAATATGAAGACTGCCATTTGGTGGTTAGATCTGTAAACTGTTTGTGTTTCATTATACTGGGTTGGAAGGGACCCATCAATTTTCTAGATTTCTGTTAGAGCTACCCATATTGTAAGACTATGAATTTTACAGTGAGAAAAAGCAAAAATATCTTTTGAGTAGCAGCACTAGATACTTCATCCTCTTATATATATAATTAAACTTGTGGCCCTTTTGTTGCTGTGACAGCCAATGAAGAGTGCCCAGTCATACTAAGCTTTTGAATTTACTGCTTAGACTAAGGAACTCAGATAGTTGGTAATGGCTTTAAACAACTGGACAGAGCACAACCAACAATTGGCAAGCAAGACTGGGCAAGCCCAGATGGACTCTGACCTTATTTTCTTCCTAAAGAGGCTGAATTTCAGGCTTCACATATATCAGAAAAAAAAAATCAACTACATGCTCAGGTTTTTTTCTGTTCTGAAAAGTTAAGTAGCCTACTTTTTAATCTAATTTTGAAATGTAAAGTCAGAAGTCAGATAAAGTAACAAGGAAATGAGGTGTGGCGGTTTTGCCATCTCTCATTCTTGTTATTCAACCAGCTTAAATTTTCTGCCTAAAAGCTAATACTGAGTTTTGCAGCAGTTGTGTTGTCTGCCCAAATGGCTTCTAACTGGGCGCTGTCAAGAGTACTTGGTGTCCATCTGTGACATGTATGTGTCAGATGTAGCATGCATAAAAAGACACTGTTTCTCACTGCTCAGAAGGAGTCCAGCAAGCTACCAGAGCTCAGGGCAAGACCAGCCTGGGTCTCTTGCTTGTAAATTCACTGTGCTGACTGACAGTGCCCTGCAGGTCTCACTACTCAAGAGAAGGGTGAACTTTCTCTACAGCAAAATGAGCTTTCGTTTTCACCTTCAATTTTCACCTCTGAATTTCAGTGACCATCTCAGATAGCAACAGTTCTCAGCCTGAGCCACCCCAAATGTCCCTCCTCCTCCAAAATAATTTCTCCTTGCTATTCAGTAGAAGATCTCAGTTTTAATCCAATACTGACCTTGGAGTGTCTAATGACCTTCACATGCTACCCAGCTCTGAAATAAGCATCTAATTTTTCATTTAACTATACAAGACTAAATATTTAGTTTAATTATTTGTGGGTGACCATCCATTCTTAATTAGCTAAGAAAATCAATATTTATTGTATTTGTGGAAAACAATATTTAGGGCTGGAATAGCTCATTAATGAAATAAAAGCATATTTTCACATTACTTCACATTTGTTTAGTTTTACAGCAATGTTATGATACCATTTAATCATTGTAAATTGCTGAACTGGAGATTTTCAAAATTTCCCTAATTTGAAGTCACAAAAAATTTAACCATATCCCAAAGCACCCTCTTCATATATTCTGTCTCTGAGTATATATGTTAATGTGCATTAATTATACTCTTTCTGAGCACTGTACATGTTTCTGACATGAGGATTCTACATTACAGTGAAGGATTATTGTACTTTCTAGGCCCACTGCAGCTACAGCAGCTTCAATCACTTTAATATATTTTATTACAAGTAGCATTTAATTAACAGTACATCTACTGTCCATGTGAAGGATCCAGTCTTGCACAGGTTTAGGCACATTCTTAATTTTGTGCACTCTGAATAGTCCTATGGAACTGACTGTTTCGTAAAAGAATAGGATTCTAACCCCCAAAAAATCACTTAGACTTTCACTGCTGCATGAAGTGACTGGCACTGCAGAGACATGAAAGAGGAATGAGAACTAGCTGAGGAAAAGAAGATATTTTGGACAGGATTAGGAGATTTCTAATTTCATTTCTGCCTACATTTTATTTTTTAAAAGTAATCAATTTGCTAGTACTGAAAGATAATAATTTCTTTGTGAACCTGAGGGGTTCTTCTTAATATACTGAACTATCTCTTGCAGGGAAGGTTTAAGGTGACTGTATGGGACAGTAAGCAACAGTGTTGGGACTAGAGCTTTCTTCAGCAGTCCAATCTCTATTCTGAAGAAGAATCTTTCAACGATATCCTTCATAATTTTTTTTTTTTAGAAAATTTAGAGAAAGAATCTTTTGGAGAGTCAAGAAAATGCAATATTAATCTTTTGGGGAAAAAACAGAACAGCTTTAAAAGTCTTTCTTGATCTGGTACCTAAGTCAACCTAAGTCACACGCATTGTGCATGCCTTTTCCCTTCATGGATTTCCTGGAAGTTCCTCACAGCTGATATAAATTATCCTGAACCAGAGATTTATACAAAAACATCACTGTGCAAGAAGAGGTCCCAGAGCACTTTCAAGGTCTTGCTAGTTTTTTGTGCTTAGTTTGTACCTTTAGGCACATGCTGCATTAGAAATGTGGGCGTAGGAAAGATGGGAATCTTCCAGCACTGCCTGAGCATGGTTTAGGATGGGGCTAGAGAAAATACAGGATGAACTGATAATGCACTAAAATTTTGTTTTTCTGTTGGTAGTTGAAATTATTAAGGAACAAAATGAAATAAAAGAGTCTTTATATAATTACACATGGCAAAGGAATTTCAACATTAAATTATATTTTTATATATATATATATATATGTATATGTATATTTAATCACAACTTTTAAAATATTTCCTTCAGAAATAATGCAATTTCTTCACACTGGTGTTGATGCAAACTCTCTGGATGCTAACATTGCTTGATAAGCTATTGCTTCCCCTTTCTATGAAACCACTAGGTGGAGATGTAGGTTTACCAAGCTAGGATTGAAATAAGCTTTAAAAGGCACAGGATTGAAAAATGCCTCTTAAAAAAAAAGTACCAGATTGATAAATTATGTATCTTGTTGGTTACAAATTCCAACACATCTTTGAAGGAGGAAAAATGGGAAAAAACTAAATGCTCAGTTGTAAAATTGTCCAAGCAAATTATTATTTTTTAAGACACAAGTTCTGATGTTTAAGACTGAGAGAATAATCGCTTCATGTTATAAATTGTCTGCTGCCAATACACACACATTTTCCTTTATTCTTCTACCAGCTGCTAGCTCATGCTATCAGTGGTCAGGAACAAACAAACAAAAACTACCCCTAAATTCTTTTAGCCTGCTTTCAAACTTGCAAACCAGTGGATATATGCCAGCATCTGGCAGATTTTGGACTCTTTGCTCAAGTTGAGGGAATTACTTTTAATTCTGGCAGTTTTTCAGCAGCACCCTGGTATCCCGTATAAGATGAAAAAAGCAAAGTATGATATTCTGAGTTGCTTCCTTTAAAATAAGACTGGTTTCTTTCTGTCCTTCTGCCATGTGTGCTTAATCATGCAAACGAAAATAAGTTGAATGAAAGAGTTGTTTATGTGTACTGCTTCCACTTTCGTTTTATATAAACCTTTTCTACTTCTACTATCTACGTGCACTACAAACTCTCCCACAGCAGACAACAAGAATCTGAGTATTTTACAGCAGGGAAGAATGGTTAAGAATTCATTCTTCCTATTTCTCCCATTACATGAAAAAGCTCAAGCAGCTCATTTTTTCCGATGGGTAGGAAAAACAAGTGCTATCTTGACTGCTACCCCTCAGCAGCAAAAAGAAGTTCACTGATGTAGTCTACCCTGCCTTCAGATTCATGTAAGAGCTCTGTACATTTTTCCTTTTGGCTTTTCTTTTACTGTAACTTCCAAAGTCTTGTTAGAAAGGATGTGGAAATGAACTGACCTCCTTTTGAAACATTAAAAAAAAAAAGTGTGGCAGATATTGGTTTGGAAAAGGTTTATATCTTCATAAAAATGACCCCTCCTTTTCTATAACCTTGGATATGGACCTACTTTTAACCAGTGTCTGAGATTTAATACCGTTTACTACAAGCTCTGTAATTCTGCTAATGGTGTGTGAAAGTCTTAGGTGTAAGTGGATAAATCATATAACAGTTTTAACTTTTTTTTTCCTGATTTCTGCCAAAGTCTTCTTGATTAGCAAGAAAAAAAATGGGGAATGATACTTCAGAAGTAAAAATTGAGAATTGCAGTATTTTAGATGCCGTTGTCTAGTGATGCTATTATTTCTATCAGTGGCCTGCAATTGCTAGGGCTATTTCTAGGGAGGACAGCAGAAATAGGAGTAAATACTAAATATTTGAGGAAATTAGGTCAAAAAGAAGGGAGGCATTTGTTTTTCTGCTAGAAAACTGTTTAAAGACTCCCACCATCTGACAAAGTCCCAGAACTGGTGATGCAGGGTCCTGCAGCTGTATTCATCATATTCAAGGGAAAATGCAGGCTGTTAGGAGGATAAACAATGAAGCTCTTTGGAAAGATAAACCCATGGAAGGGGAAGAGTTAAAGTAAGAAATATAAGAAAACAGAGCTTCTTTAACAAACGATATTCTAATTTTGCAGAAGATGTATCCTCACATCTTAACAGCATTTCTCATACTCTTTACAGCATTACTCATACCCTACTCTTCCACACTGGAGTGCTTCCCAATAAATGAAGAAAACAATACAATGGGAATTCTCGTTATTTATGTGAACTAAAAAATTTCAGGTTTCTTCAGGATAAAGTACTTCAAGTCTTGCATGATGAAAATAAGACTTTTAATTGTTTTCTTTTTGGATATTACAATGAGTCCTAAAAACTAGAAGAAGGCAGGTAAATCAGTGCTAAGCAGAAATGCAAAAGGAAACTTGGTTGGGGAGGTGGCAGAGTTCAGTTTTTGACTTAAAGGACTGTGTGATTTATTAGTATTATAAAAATGTCTGTCATTTTAGAAATACATGTATCTAGCAACTACATAAGCTAAAAGTTTTTGTGTGCAGAAAGAAAGAGAAAAAGAAAGAAAGTAAGAAAAGAAAAAAATGAAAAAAGAAAGAGAAAGATCTCTAGTGCATATAGAAATGATAAGCTTGAAGCTTCAATTTGCAAAGCACTATTTTCACGGGGAATCTCTGGTTTTTTGAGAACAGAAAGAGTCACTGAGGTGAGAGTATTTCATCTGATGAAGAGCAGTCTGCCTGCCTCCAGGCTAACACTTTAACTCCATCCCAACTAAAACTTGGGTTTGTTAATAATCCAGTTCAGATCCTTACCCCAACCAACCCCCGCTTCCGCCTTCTCAGCCGACAATCTGCCCATCTTTTCATCCTACATTAGCTCTGAATGCCTCCTAATCAGTTACAGATTTATAAGGACTACGAAGAGCCCCTGTATTAAACAGCTTTTTTTCCTCAAATGTTTAATATGAAGTTCTCCTTAAAAAGCACTTCCTACTGTGGTCACACACACACACACACACACACCTACTGAGGTACTTGCCGAAATAACCCAGCACAGAATTAAGACTCTTCTGACAGTCAGGGAAGAAGAACGATTTCATCTCAATCCNTACTAGACTATATACCACACATCTAACAGCAGTAGCATTTCACACACACGAAAAATTGTTTATACAAAGAAAGAAAAAGAAAGAAAAGGAAAGAAAAAAAAAGAAAAGAAAAGAAAAGAAAAGAAAAGAAAAGAAAAGAAAAGAAAAGAAAAGAAAAGAATAGTGTCTGGCAGGAGACTTTTGCTTTTAGTCAGTAATGTTGCATCTTAACCCTTTATAAGCTACAGCCCAAGTCTGCCTCGAGCACACCTTTTTAAAAGTCCTTTAACAGGCCAAATTGGAAATAAGAAGCTGAAAGGGGCAAGAATTTTCTGGCTTTAGGATTTAACTCACAGCACAAAAGATGGGTACCTGAGTTCCCATTTTCCGTGTCATTCTTCCCCAACAAACAACCTCCCCATCTTCAGCTCTCTCTTTAAAACTATTTGCTAAGACTTTTGGACTAAGTCAAAACATCTACTGAGCTGTCCCTGGTTTTAGGGTTTGAAATGTGCAATGCGCAGGCTCACATGCAGAACCATCCTAACTTGCAGCCACTGTAACAAACCAGAGGGCACGGGGAGGGGGGAAGGGAGGGGGGAGACCACCCTCTGACGATCACATCTAAGGAAAACAGACATTCCCCTCACCTTGAAACCTTCTCTACTTTTAGATGAGAATACATTTGATCAAAACACGATGCCATTCATCTTATGTGGCTGTTTGTCGATCATAGCTCCTGGAAGGATAAGCAAACCCTATGGAAAGGCATTTATCTAAATTATCCTGATAAAATGCTATCACTCTGTGGGGAAAGAAAAATGAGGCAGAATGCTAGTTTCTACCCAATTATACTAACCTGGAGGAAAATCGGGATGTGAAGTTGAACTGCACTTAACAAAAGTTGGAGCATTGGTTTCAAAAAACAAATACTTTCTTTAAATGAACTTTCTCCTTTGTGAGGATTCAGTCTGTTAGAAAACAAAAAGCAAAAAGAAAAAGATTAAAAATATGAACTGCCTCTCCCATTCAAATAGCATATAGTTAGTGTTTGTGACTTTTCCCTTGACAACTAGATAAGAAGATAAATGCATAGTTTCTCTTAATTAGCCCTTCTTAATTAAAAACACCAGAGGTATTTGTGATCATAATGAACTCTTCTGACAGAATGGTCACTTGTTCTTCTGGATGTCACTCCATGAAAATTAGCTTTATTTTTTAAAGGGGTATAAATTCTGTGCTAAGGAAGAAATAAATGATGCCCACAAAACAGTGTCCCCTCAGTTTTATCTGAATGAGATGGATGTGTATCTTGTGGGTTTCAGAATGGTGTGGGGCAGTATTAGCCATCATTAGCACCCCAGTATGGATCCAATTCACTAATTACTTATGCTGTCTTGGTTCACTGAGATTTAAGTACCAAGTCAATCCCATTATCTGCAGTCTCCCAAGCTTGCCAGAGTCATCCGTCTTTTATGGAAAAAAAAGCACAAGGGTTATCAATAGGACCCTGAAATACTTGGGATTTTCCCACTTCAGGAGGAGGCAAGATTAGTCCTGACTAAAGTTGCATCTTCTCTAAGCTGCTACTTTGGATGTGATAAAAGTGAATGCTGACAATTATCCACTACTACATAAAGAGCAGGAGAGAGAGAAAAGGAGGCAAGAGCAGCGAGGAGAGAAGTCTGCCACACACGCCTGCATCTGTCCTACGGTTGCAGGCAGCTTTTCATATCACCTCAGAGCTACAAATTACAATTCGTCTGTTACAAACACATGATAATATAGTCAGAAATCAGAAATTAAAATATTCCAACGGCCTCGGGCCTCCTCAGAGAGAAAGAGAGAGGGAGAGAGGCTGAGAGGGAGAGAAGGAGGAGGCAGAGGGAGAGCAAGGAGTACGCCGAACCCCTGCACTGCCTGTGTTGTTTGCGCCCTCCCTTCTCCATCCTACATGTTTAATGTCTGCGGCAGTACCGAGGCCTTGTCTGTTTGGGATGGTTGATTGACATCTGCTCTGCCGAGAGGAAGGAACTGGCAGCTATTGGCAGCACTGTCACGTTCATTTGCACACTTTATGAAGCAGCAGTGTGGCTACTAATACAAAAAGAAATCTTCTAAGCAGCATGACATCTCTTGGAATGGAATATTTGTCTTTACAAATGATTGCACTGCTGCCAGTACTTGACATGGTGCTCGCAAACATGTGTAATTGTTGGAAGTGTAATGATGATTATTTGCATATTTAATGTTCAAACAAGTACTGGAGAAGCAACTTAGACTAAACCTTTTATAGGGAGGATTTAAATATGTTCAGCATCAGCCTGATGAGTCCCAGAAAAGAGTCGGGGGTCTGAGAGGAGAGCACATGAACATGGTTGCTATATGAAAGGGAGTTTAAGAAATCACTGTGGAAAGCGACACTTTTATAGGTTTATTTTGAGACAGATTTCATATAAATTCCTCTCCCATTCATTTTAATTGCTCAAAATTATATTTAAACGTAATTATACGAAAATTTAGGAATGATCCACTTATCATGTGTCTGAAATCAGCCAAACAGCAAACTGAGGAAAGTAGATATGCAAGCACATGTTTACCAGTAACATCAGTTTACAGAAAGCCTGTGCATGATGGCAGTGGTACTTATTTTAATTCTTTGGCATAAGTGTGAGGAGGCTATAGGTCATGGGAGGGAGGCTTACAAACCCTTCTTCCTGGGCTGAAAATAGGGCACTGAACACTTGCGCTGGAAATCAGAGCCATGCCCAGGTTGATAGAAGAGAGCTTTCCTCCATGTAGAAAACACTCCTGTTTCTGCCTTAAAAACAGACTTTTCACTTTCCTGTTCCATATTAATTTTTTCTTTTTTTTAAATCTTGTGACACAGAGACTTAGCACACAGACCTTACATGCATGTGTGCACGCCAGCATGCACAGTTGCATGTAGGAAGGGGAAAGTGTTTTATACAAGGGCTCTTCAACACAGCAGAAATAAACAATACTTCTGAAGGCAGTATTGTTCCCCTGGGATGGATACACACTGGTTTTATCAGTGGAATAATTTCAGATGATACAGATACAGGATGCCAATTTAGCCCTTCACCTTAAGTGAAGAATTTCTTTAACTGAGGACTTCATCTCTGAACTACCTTTCTGACCTTAAAAGAGAGGTCTTCTCCATTTGAAACTTTCCCTTTTAAAAATATTTATCTTAGGAATTAGCTTTCATCTCCTCACCCTACTGCAACTCTTCTTCTTCCTTCCTACTTTTTCATCTCTTTTACTTACTTTCTCTTTTCTGTGCAGTCTCAGTACCAAGAGATTCATAATCACCAAATCCTACATCGTTTGAGGGGCAGCACAATAAACTTGACTCAATTATCATGCTGTAAATTGATTTAAAAAAAAAAAATCTGATGGATGAATAGAGACTGAATATCTTTGTCTCTGACCCTGTCGTATCATCAGCAATTCTCTGGCAGGACTCCCACTTGATTGACAATGCTGCTAATGAACACTGTCTTAGGCCATGTAATGTTTTACCTGCCATGAACAAGGTTTGGCAATGCTACCTTTGCATACCCATCAAAATAATAATCCTTTAAAAAACTGATATATTTTCTTGAAACATGGAAGTGTCTGGAAATTAATAGAAAAGTGAAAGCATAAGATAAATACATGTCTGCTCATTAAGTTAATTAGGATTGTTTTGTTGCTTATCTTGTTCCAAAAGCACTCCCTCTCTATTTATTTAAGTCACCTGTTGTCTCAGCCTCACAAGAAGCCAGTATCTTCCTTTATCTGAACAAGTCTTACCTTAGTATTTACCTTGGCCAACAACTAATACAGAAAGTACTCAGCTGACTGTGGTTGCAATCATTATTCCCTACCAAATGTATGTTGGACTTCTGTTTCATAAATTTTTTTTCACTCACTCTCAGACCATTTACCTGCTGTTTTGTCTTCTAAGAAGCAGAAGATAAAGAAAACTTTGGACTGCATGTAGTACTAATGTGCAGCTCATTGGCCTTCTGATGCTACCTCCAGATCCGAACCAATCCTCCTCACCATACAAAGAGGGAAAATGCTATGGTGTGAAGGACCCCTTTGTTGACCACAGCTGTATACAACACCCACTGGTCCCTGAGCAGGATTCTGGAAGAAGGATATCTATGTCTCTTTGTCAGCAATAAAAAGGGTCTTTTACTTCTTCAGACTTTACAAAACAGAAAAGCCACCCAAAACCATGTTTGCTGGTTCATTGAACAGTACTTACTGTGTGTGCATCAGTATGTACTCCAGCTAAACTTCCACAAAATGTAACTTACCTGAAATACAGTCTTGCACTTTTGTAAACTAATTGCTTGCCTAAAGAAATGAGAGTGAGGGTAGGGGCAGTGGAGGGTGTCTAGGAAAAGTGATGTTAAAGAGAGGAGGGGCTCATGAAAGAAACAGACTGCAAAGTTGAATTTAGTTCCTTATGAAATTCTTTGAAGAAGCAAAAGTATTTAAAAAACATATGACAATAATTAGCAGTATTTCTTTGGGGATTTGCTTGTTTGACCTTAGCCTTTTAATCTGTCAAAATATGCTAATAAGCCTGACAGACAGAAAGATAAAATACAGAGACAGATGAACTAACTGAGAAAACATCAGTACAATACTGAATATACTTGTGGAAAAAGAAAAGAAAAAGAGTGCAATTAAACATTACCTCAAGGCTTTGATTACATGCTCACTACCATGGAAAAGTTGCTTTCAAATTGAAAGGAGTGTATACATGAGGTTACTATGATTGTGGCTGGCATTTCTGATAGTTTATTTTTAATAGAGAGACATTTTTCTAAGTTCATTTTTGGTCTCAAATTTTAATCTAATGTATTGAGACACTACTTTCTGCACATTGCCTTACTGCTGTGAAACATGGGGACATGACAATCCATAACTATGGCTTGAGAATCCTAGAGCTGTTGAACAGACAGGCAAGAGGTTTCGTTCTGCTTTGAAGACCTGTGAAGGGGCTTGGCTTCCAATGGCAGTTTATTTTTTTTCTGTGAGACTTTTTCAGGCCATCTGTGTGATGCCAGTGAGGATGATGGTCCCCAAAATAAATGGCCACTTTTAAGAACTAATCTATTCTTTCATTCAAGGTGAGCTGCACAATCAGGAGTAACTCAACAGGAGTAAATGGCAATGCATGAGTCAGTTCTTTTAGGACACAGGAGAAAGAATTTAAATTTCCCTGATTTTTTTCCTTTGCAAAATAACTGGTTTTGTCTTCTCACTATAAATCAAAGGACTTTTGGTGGTACTAAAATAAAGTCATATCATAACAACAGGCATTTAGAAAAGTGTTGTCTTTCCCCACATGTAAAGACCTTTTGTTTAAAAAGACTACGAAAACTGCCTGATGGTGTTTTATTTCTCATTGGTACCACCTATCCCCTGACCTCCAGAGAGCCTTTCTCCAAAATCAGAAACATGATGCTGTGAAAATCCTCAGTAAGATAGTCATTCCCACTTCCACTCTTAATAAACAAGTTATAAGGAAGAGGTTAAAAAATTTCTCTGGGCTAATGTTTTCTCCATATCCTGGTGTACTGGGACCCATTTCCTGATGGTAAAGATAAGAATTATTGGAACCACAGAAAAAGAACTTAGGCTCACTTTCCCTTTCAGATATCCTGTTGCCATGAGCTCTACACCAAGAAATTAAACCTAAATCAGGATGTAGACTTCTCTTTGCTGTGTGACTAAGTTGGGCAACTCACTTCCATGAAGTGAGACTGTGAAGGAGTTCTTCAAAATAAAGTGTTTGCACATTGTATATCAGTGTATCTTATTTCCTGACAGGACATCTGATACTCAGCTTTTCCATACAGCCAAATGAAGCATGACATTTAAAACCCCTTTTTTTTTTCCAATGAGCAAGCTACCCACCCCACTTAAGCTCCCTAAAAATATACGGAAAATGAAACATAGACATGTCTTAGCAGCCAGAAGTGTGTCTGAAATTACTGCCTTTGCAAAGCTTTTACACTTAGTCAACTTTATAATCACTTAAAGAGCTCATCCAAGATTGGATTTTTAAAAATGTAGCTAAGGGCTTTCTTCCTCTCTCTGAACCAGATGCACAATTATAAGCCAAAAATTAAACCCAATTAAAATTTAAAAAGAAGTGAACATGATCTAGCTGAAGGAGATACCCAGGACCTACTGTTAAGGAACTGGGACTTGCAACACCCAGTATCTTGCAAAGATCCTCACACCAGCATCTTGGAATTAAGCGTGGTGATCTGCACAGTGCGTGGAATGTAGTTACGTCACTGCTTTTCTCATTAAGCGTCATAGCTTTTCTTCTTGCTCCACTTTCACCTGCAGAACGTGGTGCCTGCTTCTCGAGCAAAGGCTCTGCTCAGGTGTCACCGGTGGCAAGGAGAACTGACTTTCCAGCCAGGCTTTGCCACGGGCAGCGGCAGATGTGTCCCTGTCTTTGGTTTATTCCCAGCAGCCACCTCGAAGCCCAACTTTGCCAGGTGGACGGGCGAGGAGTGGGCAGGAAGGCACCGTCAAGGACGAGCATCCCCCGCTAGTCCCCAAGAGCAGGCCCACCTGCAGCTGCCCCAGCCCTTCGGGGGCCGACAGGCGGCTGCCCTGCGGCTCCCGGCCCCGCCGGCCGTGCCCCGACGCTGCGCGGTCCCCGGAGGAGCCGCCGGAGGAGCCGCGGGGTCGGAGAAGGGGCCGGCGGGCCGGGGGAGGGGGAGCCGGGCAGGCCGGGGGGCT